>JAKWBJ010000541.1:5213223-5793223 GCA_023159175.1 Wohlfahrtia magnifica
AGAAATTTTTTGTAACTACGAGAATATTGGAAATTGATAACGAATTGCTACAAAAGGTGGTGCATTGTGTTTGGTGAGATAGTTATCGTTTTGCAGTCATAATGTTAGCTCGTGTTTCGACGTAAATGGAGGTGTTCTTTAAACAAATATTAGGTGCAAGATAAATAAGTTGGAGACTGTATAGTTATAATTTGTATACTGTAAAAGTGAGAAAACAACAACTGTAAAACAACAACAAAGTGGTGTTTATTTAATTTTGACGCAATTAAAAAGTATTCAAACGTTTTAAAAAGATTACAACGTAACAATAGAAAAATTTCCGCATCGACTTCGCTACCATAATTTTGGCACACAAATTTGGTTGAATTTGACCGATGCATAGACGTAAAAGTCACTGAGCAATTTGTTATTTTTAGTTTTGTCTTGCACTTAAAACTCACATAGTTGTTAGAGACAGCACATTCATTAATGTGATTTGTCCTTTAATTATTCCCTGAGTGCTTTTTGCCACTAATCAATCAGTTGACCAATAATTTTGTTAATAAATTTTTTTGTTGTAGTATTTACTAAAAAGTAATTTCATATGTTTATCTATCATATATATTCTAATTTCGTGGAGTTCATCTTTTGAAATTCGATAGGATTTGGTTCAATTCTTGTTTTATTTATTTATTTCATTTATTCTTGTCGCAAGACGTCCAAAGTTGGCTGCAAGTTCTTGCAAGTTTTACAGTTCCAAAATGATAAAAGCACGCCAGTTTGCTAATAATTGTATGTCTTTTTTAGGAGTTGCTTTTCTAAAACGCTTAATAACTCTGTCGATTACCAACTGATTGTTTAAAGAAAAACAGGATTTTATTCTAAACTGGACACGCTTCTAAAATCCAATTCCTTCATTAAAAAGTGTATTAAAACAGCCATAAACTCTGGTAAAAAAAATTTGTTTTCTTGATAAGTATACACGTATTTCTCAAAAATCTTGAAAAATATTAATATTCAATTAATTTATTAACTTATAGGTGCATGAAGGTGCGCAAAACCGGTTTTTTACCCGTAACTCGAGATCTTAGAGATGTTTTGAAAATTTCAACAACAGATCCTTGTTCTACTCGACGGCGCCTATCAGAAAAGTAGTATCATTTCCCAGGTATTTCGACTTCGTTCATTCTTGTCACACCATGTTATTGAATTAATATACAAGTTTTTTAAACCAAATTTAGAAACTTCAACTCTAACCATTCTCAATATACACAAAACTCACTATTTAATTTGGCTGGGAGATTCCATGCCCACTTATCCGATTCCGCCAACTTTTTAACTGATGGCTTGCAACATTCAATAAGTCCGTAGAATAATTAAGAAAAAGAACAAAAATTTGACAAAATCCGATTTTATTATTCAATATAGTTGGCTTCTAGGGCGATATAACGACTATAGCGATTTTCCAAATTTCCCTTCCCACTTTTATAGTAGGATTTCTCTTTCTCGTCAAAATATTCCTCGGTTTCAGCTTCTCCATTGGACATAAATTTCTTTCCATTTCTTTCTCCTGAGGTCTGAAAACAGAAAAAAGTCATTGGGGGCTAAATCTGGAGAATACGGTGGGTGAGTAAGCAATTCGAAGTCCACTTCATTAAATTTCGCCATCGTTTTCATCGATTTGTGACACGATTTTTGAGTTCACGCGGCACAGACATTGAGCAGAGCTTTCGCATACCCAAATGTTCATGTAAAATGGTAAAAAACGCTATCATCGGATTTCCAATGTCAGCTAGCTCGTGCACCTTCAATTTACGATCGCTCTAACCAATTTGTGGATTTTTTTTTTAATGTTTTCTAGAAAACGGCCTCATTTGAGCGTCCGCTGATCTCTCCATCACTTGTCGGTAGGCTCAATTCAGAGAACACTGATTACAACGCATTTTATAGTATATAAAAATGTTAATATTTTATTGGGTCACCCTTTGCTGACAGAACAGCTTACAGACATCTAGGCTTCGATCCAAATAAATTTTAGGTGTACGAGGAAGTATCTGCGCTCGGCTTTGACTGTGGAACATTCAAGATGGGCACATCAATTTTCCATAATACTTAAGTTCAGAGATTGTGTTAGAATTGGAAAGGGGAATGAAGCTGCTTGAAATTTCTAAAACTAGTTTTGGATTGTATGGGTGTGGGGTGACGGGCGTGACTAATTTTGATGAAATTTATTTTTTTGTTCTTAATTGATTAATGCTAAGTGCCAACTTATATAAAGAAATACCACTGTGTTTCGTGGCGCCTTGTTTGTGTTCGTATCATCCAATTCAGACCAAAAATAGTTGATAATAGCGTAACACTTAACAACTACTTTTTAAGATGTATTGAACGTCCTTGGATCTCATGTGCATTGGTTTTTAAAGTCGGCTGTTTTGTTGTTTGATGTAGACCTTCATTCAGAAATGGATAAAAACGCTGGAGACTGTTCTTTCTTAAAAACACCCATTAAATAGTTTTATCATTTGCACGTGTTGTTGAACGCTAATTTGAAAAATGCAGCTTCAATGATATAGCAGCCATCAACTGTCAAAGTTCGAAAGTCCCCATTGGAAGATACGTTATGTGAAGTAAGAAAGTATTCGAGGCTCACACCAGACATGTCTACCATTATAAGATTAATAAGAAAATCTTCCATAGCTATGTAATGAAATTTAAAAACTCATATAATTTTTTTACACAAACATTTTCAAATATATTGCCTGCCCGTTAAGCGATTTTTTATTTTTAAATCGAAATTCCTTTTTGTAATGATCCCTAATGCCACTTAATAGGGTTTCTTTAATACCTTAAGGTCTCTTTCAAAACATATTAATCTTACAAGAATTTTAATTACACTTTTAAAGCCTCTTTTCTCCCCCCCTTAAAAAAATTCTTCAAAAATCGGTTGTTATAATGAAAAGCCGTTATTGGCTAAATCGAGTCTAAAACTGAAAACATTTAAAATACAATAACTGCCATAAAAAACAACAACAACAAAAATTATTTTCTAACGAATATTAAAAAAATAAGAAAAAAAGGTATAAAAATTAAAAGAAAAAAAAGACATAAAATTTTATAACCATTTTAGAAACCATGGCACCCAAACAACACACCCTCAAGCAAACAATTTTTCGGAAAATAAAATTAATTTTCCTTATGGTACCATTTCAAAAAAAAAAAAAGAAAAAACTTGACGAAAAGGTCAATGTTAATGGAATTTTAAATACAACAGCAACAACTGCAAAAAAAACCAAAATTTTTAATCAATTGACTTCAAATATAAGACCATTTTTATAGTAAAAATTAAAATTATTTTAATCATAAATTTTTGAAACTTTTTGTCCAAAAATATTGAATAGAAATAAAAATTTAAGGAATACTTTTTGCTTAAAATTATGCTATAAAATTGTAAATTTGAATTTTGTTTTAAGTGATGCTTCTTATGACGCCTTTTAGATAAAAAGGTAGATAGATATTCCTCGATTGGTCCCAAAATTAGCCGGCCTAATGAAGAAATAAAGAATAGACTTTTTCCAGCGATATTAAATATCATCGGAATCCTGCTCACGACTGTTAGATACATTATGTTATCCTTTCTAAATTTTGGAAAAATTTCTTAAAATATCTCTTCTAAAAAGAAAAAATCACTAAAAAAATCCTTTTAAACAAAATAGTAATTTTGAAGGATAATTTTTTACAATATAGCAGCAAAGACTGTTTTTATGTTACAAATATTGTTACGTTTTAAGCTTTTCAAAACGTTTGAGTTCTGTTAAATTGCGTTAAAAAAAAGTACATGAATTTGTTCTTTTATACAGTTCTCTTTATTAGTACACTCTTACAGCGACTTCAATTAAATACACGAATAACCCAACACTTTTAATTCGCCTTAACATGACTTTATGACTGCAAAACTATAACTGAGCTAACTAATGCATAATGCGCCGCCTTTTATATACAATTGACATTACTTTCGTTTGTTCTTGTTCTTACTACAGCATTCAATTCATTTCCGTTAATTCAAATATAACACCCAAAATCGGTACGACAACACCATTCAATCTTAATAACAAAAATTTAATATGGCATTACCAAGGTGGTACATTCACAACCTTTGCACAAAACAATGGACTAAAATCACACAATACAGTTTTAAGTGCACTGATGTTTTCTATCTTCTTTATATGTTTTTACATTTATAAATGCTTACAAAGGATCAGATGTACAAATTGCAAATGTCTATTGGTTAGTTCATAAAGAGCGCCAACTAATGTGGTAAAAAACCTTTCTTCTGAATATATGGGTAAATATACCACTCAATATTACCAAGAATCTTGTCATCCTATGAGATAAATATTTCGAGATATTACAGGCGCTAAAATAAATATAAAATTTCGACTTAGGGCCTATTTAAAAAAGTACTTTGGAAGCTTTGAAAAAAACCTTTTTAAATAAAATAAAATTGTTTTTTAGAAAGCTGATTAACTTGCCTTTAAATTGCTTTGGGTCTTCGATTGAAATCTTCGAGGATTACAGAGACATCTGAACTTAAAGGCCGAAAAACTTTCTTTAGATACATACATAATTCTCGCGACATCCCAGATGAACTTCTCTCGATCAATGCGTTCTATTTTTTAGATTCATTGAAAGGTACCTACAGCTTAACGCCAGCTCCGAAAGACAAATGCATTAATTAGAGAAAATTTTTATAGCGTAAGCACTCATAATCAGTTGGTAGCAATATTATGAGGTGATACCGCTGTTGAAATTTGTTAAATGGTCTGGCCAGGTATTGAGCCAAAGAACTATTTGGTTGGTAGGCGTGTGTCTTACTTACCATACCATAGTGGCACACAATTCTGCACTCACGAGTCTGTTAGCAAAGCACGACTCTGCAAGCCGCACTAAGTTGTTGAAGATAGTTAAAGCACTCTTCGAAGCCGAAAATATGATTATGTACGCACCTCTGCAGCCCTTCTTTAAGTTTATCCCAGCGGTCACAAAATTGCTGAATTTCAGCTTGAAGGACACTTGACCATAGGTACGGAGATCTTTGTATTTAGTCCAAAAACCCCCGCTTCTACACCCGTGTCAGCCCTCGATCGATCCGTGAACCAATTTAGACTTCTGGGGCCACACAACGATCCGAAATTTATTCCCCGCGATCAGGGATTACCTTGAACCTCCTTTTGAAGTCATGTTTATGACTCTTATAGTCTGTGATCGAACACACGACCATACGATCAAAGTACTCCCCATATCACGCTTCTTCACGCAGATGTGCAGGGTTATAAACTTTATTATGACCTCAATGATCGCAGTCGGACAACATAGCATAGCTGCAGTCATGGCCAGATAATCCTACCTTTGAAGACCGTACACTTGTTTCCTAGGGATTCGTACGTAATTATCGGCGTAATAATCAGCCAAACATAGAACGTTCGTTTAGCTATACATGCTATAATCTTATTGTTACTTTTTCTCTTTTTCCCCTTTCCTTGTTACTTCGCCGCTGATTGTATTTTTTTTACTTTTTTGAAGGAAAAAAGCCATATAAGAAAAGCCAAACTAGATTTTAATAAAGAGGGTTATCAATGTTTGTTTCGTTCAACTTTTTTTCTTTCTTTTTTAATCAATCATGGTCCAATGATAACATAATAATATCATATCCATATAATCATGTCATGTCCATAAATATATATGTATTTATATGTGAATTGTACTTTTCAGAAAATGAAAGAAAAAAATGTTTAATAAATTTCCCAAAAAAATCATACTTTTTTCGTTAAATATCACCAATGAAAACCTCAAAAACTAAATGAAAATTTTCATCGCTTTTGTAAACTAAATTTTTCCTAACTTGGGGTTAGATTATGCTGATAGTAGGAACTGTGTAACTCCATTAAATAGCCATCAACCACTAACTTTATATTTTTATTCTTATCAAGTCATTTACAAATAAGTCAATCTTGAAAGTTTGGAAATTGAGATTAATATGAGGGAGTTAAATTTGGTGAAATTTAATTTAGTAATTTTTGGCCATTGAAATATTTATTTTATTTTTTTTTATTTTTCTATTTTTTATACACGATCGAGTACGCAAGCTAAAATCTCCTCTGCGTATATCGATTAGACGAAGTAACGTATATTTATAATTACAAGAGAGCTCGTGTATATACACACATATATTTAAATAAATCAGTGCACTTGAACTTCTTATAAAGAAGATATAACACTTGCTTTTCCTCAAATGCTGCCGCTGTTCTGTAATTTCATCACTTAAACGTTGTCAGAAGTTAGCATAATACAAGCCAATCAATAAAATTTATCCCAGGCGTGTACTAAAAAAAATTAAATTCGTCAGCGGTTGGAGCTGTCATTGCCTTATTTGGGCACGATTCTCCAAATCTAGTCTACTTTGTCCCAAGCGCAAAGTGGTGGACCTATGACTCGTAAATGACTATGAATTGATGCGAAAATTCGACTTTATTGCGGTGAAACATCGTCTCTATTGACTATGCTATTATGAGGAAACGTGACACCCACTTTGCGCACAGTTATCTCATTCGAAGATTATCCAATAACACATTACTAAAGTGTTTGGCTCGACAGCTCGTATGGCCTCGTTTAAACTCTGCCACCCAGTCTAGCTCCCCTTGATTGTTATTTGAACTGAGGCCTTTTAAATGAAAGTTTTAAGTCACGTTTACATTTGGCGGTTTAAAACACAATTAAATAACTTTAAGCATTTGTTTTATAAGGTTGTTATTTTTATAAAAATAATTATTTTTAACCACTGTCACCATTTGTACATTAAGTAGACTGCCCTCGTAAGGTACATTTATTTCTACATAATTTGTTTATTTGTTTAGCAAATTTGTTGTTTAAAATTTTACAAAGACTTTATTAAATAGTGATTTATCTAAATGAAGGCTTTAGATGATTTTACATATATCAGGTGTTTACTATCTAGATCAAAAAGGTACATCCGTTGTTGATATTCCCGCTAAATCTTAAATTGTAAAAAATAGCCCACACATAGACAGAGAGATACTCTTGGCAAGGTAGCTTATGCAAAACTCAAGTTATGACGCTAAGATTTAGAGGGAATATCAACAACATATGTACCAACGTAACAAAAAAAAAAAAAAAAAAAAAAAACTCAAATCGGAATGATGGGACCACCACACGGGGGTTATTCCGGGACTTTTTGATTAAGTTTGTTTTGCTCGTTTACACTTTGTCAATTAGACGTAATTCATGTTTAGAAAATATCAATTACAAATAATAACTATTTTTTTTAATTATTATATTACGATTTAAAATTTTATTTAAACAAAAAATTCATTATTTCTCGTTTCAGGTAAGTTAAATAACATTTAGCTGCAAAGTAAGTCGTATTATAAGGTTAATTCCTTAAAAATTAAAGACTATATTTGGAAATACAATTTTAGGTTGAAAAACTGTTTATATTAAACCAGTGATCGGCACATGTTCTATTGTAGAAACCCATGAGTGTAAGTAGCAAAAAACAGAGACTACAAAAGAGAGCAAATATGCTACTTTTATGCGCTCTTTGTGCCAACTACTGTATTAAAGAATTCATTATATGTAGGTAGGCGTATACGTAATATTAGTAATTGGATTAATATTGCGTATTCGACCAAAAAGTTTTTCAATAAAAAACATGTTTTTTAAGCTATTGATTGCTTAGCTAAGACTCGTCAAACTCGGGACATTTACTCAAACGTTTTTAATACATTCAAAAAAAGCAGTCACTTCAATAATCAATTCTTTATTTGATCCAAATCTTCAAATATTCGGTTATTTTTTCGAATTTGGAATAGAGACCTTAATCTGTAGAGACTGCTCAATGATGTAGCAGTTTTTAAGACAAATTGTAAATTTTTGTCAAAGAACTTTAAAACAACACTAAGTTTATCCAAAGATCTTAATAATATTAATGAATATCTTTTCACACAAATCGATGCGAAAGCAATCGCTGGATTATTTAAAAATTGTAGCCATAACCTTGTTAACTTATTCTCCTTATTCTTCTTCAGTTCAAGTTCTCTTGATGGAATCTACTGCTTTAATTGTTTTTTGATCACTGGTGTGTTCTGGTGAAACCTAGTTTCCCCCACAGTCATATAAAGATATGAGTACTTATTCGAATGGCTCTTAAGCGTAACAAAATACTCTTTTGAAATCATCATAGGTCTGTGCCTGTGCCCGAGTATAAGGGTTTGCTGCTATAAGCAATGCTAAAAACTGTATATACACCCGATCAGTTGAAGTATCTGTAGCATCCATTACTTCACACAATTTCATTCTTCGTTCGGACAATATCGATTACCTGTAGTAATTTTCCATTAAAATAACAAATTTAATTTAAGAAATTTAATTTACAGTAGTATACAAAGCGAAATTTTTCCAGATATTTTGAAAGTATCAATTATCAGACCAGCCTACAGAAATGGTGCTACTAATGATTACAACAACTACAGGCCTATTGCTTTACGTTCAGCGGTGAAGTAAATATTGGAGGACGTGGTTGCTAGAAGATAAAATATGTAAATTCTTAAATAAATACAAAATAATTAATAATAATCAATATGGTTTTCAAAAAGGAAAAAGTATAAATCAACTGTTGGAGAATTCCTCAAATCATGTAAATGATTGTCTAATTCATTTAAGTAATTTTTATTATAATAAACAGTTAAGTAAAAATAATGTCAACAACAACTTATTGCTTACAGCAAGAACAATTTTCGATAATGTGGTTGCTTTGCTGACTGCTTAAGCAGAAAAGATAAACATAGTGAAGCTAAGCAAGTTATTTACAATTTTACTTTTATGCTTTTGCTTTTTACTTTTGCTTATCGCTTTTTTAAAGTTCTCAGCCAGCATTAAGCAATACAGTAGTTTATGTTGAAGCTAAAACCTGAAGCAAAACTATAATTTTAGTGCTATTGATAATCTAAAGTAAGCAATTTAAACACTGAGAATGACCAACAAATAAATACATACTTCAATACACGAATTCGTCCATTAAACACATACAACTCTGGCAAATGAATTCTTCGACAACACTAAATATATGCATGTTATAGATCATGAATATATTACACGACTTCGGGAGCAGAAACGGTATGAGGTTGAAAAATTTCACAACGAGTATGGAAGGAGCATCCTCAAGATCACCATGCCCACGATATTTAACAAATTTTCAACAGATATTATTTACAATAAAAATAAAAAATGTCTATATTAGTTCGCAATGCATATATTGAATATGTCTAATATATGTTTCTAAAATAACATGAATATTTATAATTACATTTATGGTAATATCTTAACAATAATAATATATATACATACATACATATATGTACATATTCAAAATGATAAGGTCACCTTAATATTGGCTCAACTCATCTAAACTATAAAATGTTATGTATGGTCACCTTATTCAAAAAAATGCTACCTTTAAATAAGTGAATAATAAGCCGGTTTTGCTCTTAGAGATGTACCGTTATATTATGTTTATTTAAAGTCAAAATTGAGAGGGCAGTGATTAATAAGCAATTAATCTAATCAGAAAGTATCACAATTGTTATTTTTTTTTGTAATAATTTATAATTCAAATAATATCTGCGCGGTATGGGTCTCGGGTGGGGTGGTGCAGTGGTTAGAGCGCGACATAACAACACCAACGACCCAGGTTCGAGCCCTAGCAGAGGACATGGCGAAAAAAAAATTTAATTGTGGTTTCGAATGTTTAATTTAAATTAATTAAAATTCCCTGTCTGACTAAGCAGCATAAGATTAAGCGTAAGGAGTTTGCGAAAAACAACATGGCAACTAATTGGCATCAGGTAAACATTTTTTTTAAAAAGGTTATAAGGTATTCCATACATTTTTGGGTTTATAGGTAATTTATTCTGATAAGAAAAAATTTAACCTGGATGGACCAGATGGTTTCAATTGCTATTGGCGAGATTTAAGCAAAGAGCCCTTGTTTTTTTCCAAACGTAAATTCGGCGATGGCACTTTGATGGTTTGGGCTGGCTTTAGCTCACATGGTACCTTGGAACTCTACTTTCCTTCCACTCGAATAGTGGAACAGTTTAGAGTACCAGGGAATTCTGTCTGAACGTCTGATGCCTTCTTTAGCCCAAAATGCTGAAAACACTCCACCTTTCAGAAAGATAACGAAACAATTCATGTCAGACATTCGTTATTAAAGTACTTGATTGGCCAGCACGTTCCCCTGACTTAAACACCATGGAAAATTTATGTGGATTGCTTGTGCGTTATATTTTTGCAGACGACAAACAGTACCGGACAAAAGATTAATTAAAAGTGGTAATTTGCAATAGCTGGCGCGAAATCTACTCCAACGTTCTGGACAATTTAGTAAGTGCGATGCCATCCCGTATTTTTAACAAAATAGAAATGAAATGTAAACTGCATAAATTTAAAATAATTGATTACTACTTAGTTTAAATAATTGCTTATTAATCACTGACCTTAGCATTGAATTTTGCAGTTATTTACATAAATTTAAATAAACGTAATATAACGGTACATCTCTAAGAGCAAAACCGGCTTATTATTCACTTATTTGAACATAGAATTTTTTTTTAATAAGGTGACCATACGTAACATATTATAGTTTGGATGAATTGAGCCAATATTAAGGTGAACTTATCATATTGAAGCACACCTTATGTACTCATACAGGGTGTCCGCCGGGAAGGTATACTACTTTGTTTGTTTATAATTGTTGATTCTACGAAAGAGAATGGATCTTGTATGATGTATGGAATACAATATCAGATAAATGAATTCCTCTGTTAGCCTCAGAGGCTACATTCTCATTACGTTTTTCATTACATTCTCACACATTTCACGCGGTGTTTCATTAAGTTCATTACGTATATTGTGTTTGAGTTGCTCCAGCGTTTCTAGTTTGTTTGCATAAACCTTGCTTTTCAGATAGCCCCACAAAAAGAAGTCCGGAGCAGTCAAAGCAGACTACCGTGGAAGCCAATCAACATCACAATTCCTTGAAAAAGTTCGTTGTGGAAAAATGTCTCGCAGTAATTCCATTGTAATTCTGGCTGTATGCGATGTGGCACCGTCTTGTTGAAACCACATGTTGGTCAAGCCCAAAGCTTACAGTTGTGGCGTTAAAAAGTTTTCAATCATATCACGATATTGCTCCCCATTGACAGTTACCGTTACGCCGTTTTCAGTTTCAAGGAAGTAAGGTCCAATGATTCTTCCTGACCAAATTGCACAACAGACTGTCATTTTTAATGGATGCAAATGTGGCGGATGAATACTTTAAGGGTTTTATGATATGGTATATGTTAACGAAGTGATATTCAATTACTCAATTTGATTTTTAGCAACACGGCTTAACTTATTATTATTAATTCCCTTAATGATCCACATGTGTTCATAGATCTATAGCGAATTCTTTCTAGCAATGTTCATCTAAAGTTAATACCTTAATCAGTTTCCAAGGCATCCTATGGGATGCAGCGTATTCTTCCAATTCATAAGTCTTCCAAACCATCTTTATTTCTTCACAGAATTTCCCTTTTTATTAAAACTCTTATAAGTTTTCTGTAAAAGAAATGATTGGATATTGTGTTTGGCTAGAATTTTTTTCAAAATAAACAAAGAAGAAAATTGTCTTCGGTCGTACTTCATGGCGTTAATAAAACTTATTGCAACACACAATCGAGAACAACTTTCAACAGCAGTGAGGAGAAAACGATGCCTAATCTTACAATTGCTTTAATAGGGTCATCGTGTAAGATATGACAGCTCGCATTTGCGTGCAGTGCTTAAATTATATCCATATTTTTTCAGGAATCCTTCTGCATGCTCTTGTGCTCCAAATATCGGCGTGTACTAGTGGATTACGCTTGTTTATAGCCTAATAGCGGACTAAATACGTATGAAGTCTGCTACACGTTCAATATATATTAAGCGCGATACACTGAAAAAACATTAAAATTGATTGTGTCGCCACAACATTAATGACGCAATCAAACAAATTCGCGGCGGCTTTCGGCCGTTTTTCAAATTAATGACATTGGTATTTATTTACATGCGTAACTGTACATATACGTCTGTGAGTAAAAACTTTAAACCTTATAATTTTGACTGACACAAAGAAAAACATACCTTGCGGTTACACGACCAATTTTTTTTTTTTTTTTTTATATTATTTCACATATATTTCTCGTCAAAATGTACCAAAATTGATAGCTGTGACTGAGCAACTTGAAATCAATTTGAAAACAATTTCTTTGTTTAAAATGTGTTTGCTGAGAAAACAACTACAAATTCTACATGACAATTATGATCAGCTGTTTTCTTGAAAGCAACTTGTCACGATATGTATTGAAATTTTACGATCCAAATTGCAGTATAAATCAATATCTTGTGATCTTGATCACGTGATAAATATTAAGACAGTAGTAGTGCCCTAGGAAAAACGTTTATTAATAATTTGACCGTTGTCTTCCATGGTAATACTGATGAGCGCTATTCTTTTTTTTTGTTGTTTATTCGAAATATTAATGATCGTATTTTCTTTTAATTTATCACATAACTGATTCTTCAGGTACTGCTTTTGTAGCATAACGTATATATTATCAATACCAGCGGTTGATAATTTTGAATTTTAATTGAAATTCAATTGAAACGTAGTAAATCATTGAATAATATTTTAATTTTTCCATTTTGGCGTCGAATTTAAGTAGAACTTCTTAACTTTACTAACAACTTTTACTCCACTTTTTCATTTTTTTTTTTTTTTTCGTTTTAATTAAGCCTTTAAAGCAAGGTTTCCATTTCTTTTTTTGTTCTCTGTTAAAAACAAGAAGAAAAAAATGATGTCAAACAAGTAACAACAGAAATAAAATTATAAATCCGAAGTAAAAAGAGAGAAAAACTAGCAAAAAAGAATTATAAAAAATTCATTTCACGTTTAATTAAATTTAAAAACTTTTCAATTTGTTACGTTTGCTATGCACTTCATTGTTGTTCATATTTGCCACTCTTATTCTCTCTCTTTCATTCTCTTTCTCTTTTTTTTAACACATACATAAATTGAAATGACTTTATGGAAAAATTGTATATGTGTCCTACCTACATGTATGTATGTGTGTGTTTGTGGTGTGCAGGTTGTTAGTAATAAACTCTTCTATACCCAAGAACACACAAACACACACAAACACACTCCTAAGCATAAAACTGAGAAAAAGAGAGAGTCAAACTAAAGTTGACTGTAAATATGTGTGTGTATGTGTGTGTGAAAATTTTTATTACTAAGAGTTGGTGTTTAGAAAGGCAGAGAAAAATTAGAATAGACAACTTAAAACATATTTAACAAAAGACAGATAAAGAGAGGGCGAGAGAGCTGCATCTGAAACTGAAGGAAAAATGTCATCAACCCACATAACATATATAAAGAGAAACATAATATAGTTAAATAAAAAAAGTAAAATAAATAAATTTTTAAAAGAAATAAGTGACACTAACATTTGTTTTGCTTTTTTATTTTCTTAACCAAAAAGTGTTTGTAAAAGAGAGGATGAGTGAAATAGAAACCGAACAAGATTCTTAAATGCCGTATAAACCTAAAGTAGCATATATGCAACACTTTAACACATTTTATGTTATAACATAATATGTAGACATAAACTATAACATAAAATAGCATCAGCACTTTAATACGTTGCTCTCCAGGTCGTGGTATTTTTGTTTTGTGTGTTAAATTTGACAATGATGATGTAACATTTACTTGCAATCATACTTAATATCCTTTTTTGTCATTCTTTTTAACAAAATTGTCGTAAAACTGTGTGAGTGATCTAATATTTTGAAATTAAAGAGCAAGAAAGAGACAGTAAAAATGCAATATCAGTGGAGTTGAGTTAGCTTGGGTTGATATTATTGTTATATGGCCATATTGTTTTTTCTTCTTCTTCTTCTTCTTCTTCTTCTTTATACGGTGCAATCCTTTATAGGATGTAAGCGATTACATACATATATTTTCGTTTCAAAATTACAATACATGACATTACATTATAGTACAGTTTGATTCATTGAATTGGAATATTCTTCCCTGTTCGCTTTTAGGTAAATCAGCACACTCGCTGTTCTTAATCCAGTCCACTGGTGAATGTTTTTTAACTAAGACAGTTATTTGCTGCTAATTCCTCTTCGACCATCGATATTTACCTCAAAAATGAGTTTCAGCAGTTGATATTTGAAACCCGTCATATTGTGGCCAAAATAAGCAGCTTTCCATCTTTTAATTGCATGAAGAAGTTTTCCATCTCTTCGAATGTGATATAGAACTTCATTATTAATGTGATTATATGGTCTACTCAAGAGATTTTTAAAAGACTGCCACGTCTCAAAAGCTTTCATTCTGTTCAAATGAGCTACTTTTAGGGTCTAAATTACACACCCGTATAAAAGAACCGTTGATACGTAGCATTTAACCATACTTAGTCTTAAATTAATGTCCAAATCTTGATTGTTAAGGATTTTCTTCATTTGGTTGAAGCAACATCGAGCTGTTTCAATACGATACTTTGTTTCTTTGTCAGATGTCCAATCATCAGTTAACCAAGAGCCCAAATACTTGAAACTTGAGACTCTTTAATGGCAGTGTTTTCAATAGTTATGAAGCCTCTGTACATGACGCATTTTTCTACTAACGATATTCAAGTTAAAGTTTTTTTTCTGGTCTAAACAACTTTGTCAGTTAAGTTTTGTTGTTGTTTTTGCGATATCAATTTAATCTTCTCGCGTTGCGTTATTTTTACGATAGACTTAGAAGATGTTCGCATACTTAAGGACTAATGTTGGGTTATGTTCGATTGGCAAACGTCCTCAGCAAAAGTCTAAAGAGTAATTCGCCATATGCTACAATGTGGTCATTATCGCACCCAATTTTCTTATTACTTTTTGCCAATCGAAAGCGTGGACTTTATTTAAGTCACTTATTACAATATTGTTCTTGTCGTAAAATCTTCTTCCACCACGCAAGTTCTGATGTAGTTGTCATTGCATGATTTTTCTTGTCGTAAAATGCTCTCCTACCAAGCTAGCTCGGTTCTAAGTCATCAAGTGCCGGTCAATGGCAAAGACTATGTTCGGTATAGTGCTTCTTCGTCATTGCAGCTGCTGCAGAAATCATTATATGAGTTTCTACAAAGAGCTCAATTGCCATTTTGACCTCTATAAGGCTGCATGTCAAATGTTATATAGTTTTTCGAACATTTAAAAGTTGCTAGATTTTTCTGAGTTTATTTACTCACCTTTTGTTTGCTCTGAGATGTACATTAGTTTCTGCGATATCTGGCATGCGTGGAACTTGAGATATTTTCAATTTATAATTATTGTTCTTATTGAAAAACCCTATGATATGCGTTTAGTTATAAATGCTAGTTTAAAAATGTAATTTTTTTCTTTTTTGTTTGAAACTCTGTTCTCTTCTGGTTTTAATAAAAAAGTCAATTGTCGCTCTTCATCATTCGTCAAAAATAGTCACAAAGAACTTCTTTTTTCTTTGAATTTATAATTTTTTTATTAAAGTATTCACAAACAAATTAAATAAATTATACGAAAAATATAAAAGGGATAGTAAAAAAATTAGAAAAGCACCACTTCGCGACCGGATTAAATGTTTTGTGTATATTTAACTAAAGGATCATGGCCGTTTTGGTTCTACCTCTCTTTGCTGTAGCAGAGCTTCTTCTTTCGTAATACCGCCCAAATACCTAAAAGTACACTGCTTTGCTAATAGATCCACTAAAATCATCCCCAATATAATCAATGCCGCTCAGTGCAACTAACCACTACACTGCACTTAATTTACTAAGCTAAACTTCATATATTTGGATCATATATGTGAAGGTATATAGTATAGTGCTCTTTGCTGTCCTTGTCAGGACCATCGTTCTATGGTATTCTAGATATTTAGGCAGATCTTTTACTAAGATAATATATTGTTACAGAAATAATGCTGGGCACCCCTGTCGTTCGTTACATTGCTAAAATAAATAAACAAAAACCGCAAAACCAACTATACTTGCTGTTTACAAATAGCCAAATCGACAACAACAAACATTAGCAGAAATAAAGCACATAAACGGAGACAACAAAAACTTACAGAAAAGAAAACAAGTAACAGACAACAATATGCAACTACAAATACTATGAGCTGAAAGCAGTAGATGTTTACATTCGCATGGTTTAAAAGAACTGAAAAGTAAATGAAAGAAAGAAATGGAATTTACCTGAAAGCTGACAACGATCAGTTTATTGGTGTAAACTCAGCGAGTACAGTTTGTTGGTTTGAACTCAAGTTGTAGTGACCAGTTTATTTGGAGATAACTCAGAAAAGAGTTTTAAGTGTGGAAAACCTCTGGTTGAAAATATTTTGATCGAACCTAAGATGTAACAATGATCGGGCTGGAAGATCTTTAGGTAGAAGAATCTGTCGAGTAATTGGTTTTTCTTTCAAAGTTGTAAATAGACGGAGTAATTAAGAATATAATGATAATTATTTCCCTGAAAAGGTTACGAGCTGTGTCAATTAAGAATTGTTAGCTTAGAACCAAACGCAAGATTTATTTTATTTTAACTGCGAACTACGCACTTATAAATACACGCTTTTAGAAGGTAAAAACGAAGCAATATTTAGTACTTAGTAAGCACACGAAATTCCGCTTTTTTTCATTTCCCTTAAATCAAGTAGTAGTCTGCTATCAATGGCTGTCAACTAATAGATGCCCGCTGACAGAAGCAGTGTTGACCTTCCAGTTAAGAGCCGGCAAATTCATAGTCACGGAGTTATTTAGCTGACTTTTACTAGCTTTACTTACTGTACTGGCCTTATTTAACTCAGCTGCTATAAGATTAAATTTCATATTACGTTAAAGTGGCACACGTAACGATCCATAGTGAACGCCTCGAGTGGCAAAACTCGTATTACCTGTCCCTTATGCTATAAACAGATTCAAATTCCGAACATCGACTACAAGCTGTTAAAAATAGAATACATGTGTGTATATGAGAATAATTGTTTGAGCAGCATCACGACTATGGACTACCGTTTTAGTACGTAGCCAACTTAGGCTAATTTCTATTTTTCTTGACGACAACAAACAGTTTTCTTCTGTCAATACAATACAATGCATAAATAGGCATTTTAAAAACGTAATAAAAGAAATATATACATCAAAAACGCGAAAAAAATGTATGTGGCAACACAGAAAAAGAACAATCATATGTACATTTGTTTAAATTTTATTGTAGCTGTAGTCGTTAAAATAATTAAGTAGCTGGTTACTTGGCTACTTTTGTAGCCAGCGACTTTTATAGTCGTGTGGCCGATGGTCGGTAGCCTTGAATGTGTATATAGCACTCAGAGCACGGTTCTCTTCTAAAACTGGTCATTTATAGAAGTCAGTGGCTGAGTTACAATTTAAGGTAAGACTCTGAAGTTATAGTACTTTCACCTTTCATCGCTGTACAATTGGCAGCGGTAATTGCAATATATTTCATACTGAGGCAGAAGACTTCTCTTACAGCTTTCACCACAAGTAGCACGTGACCAACACCCAGTCACTGTGCAGGAACCAGATGTTTTAGCTAAAATAATTTTTGAATTTAAGTTGAAATAATTTCATTAAATAATTTAAAGAAAATAAATTTTAAAACGATAAGATTAAGAAAATATATTCAGATGATAGCTTAGCTCAGGATATTTTTTATGGAAATGAAAAAAAAAAACGAAAAACAAACGATTTTTATATGAAAATATATTGAGAAAAGTTATTGCAAAAAAAGTAAAATAAAATAGGAGGACACACAGAAACATATACATACAAATAAAAACACAGTTTCCTTTTCCGTCTCTCTCTCTCTCTCTCTATCTCTCTCTTTCGATTTTACTCTCTGAGGCAATTATACTCTAACATAAACAACAAAGAAGAAAAACTTTTGGAAACAAACGAAAGAATAACAGGAAACGGAAATAAATATAACTTATATATATGGCAACTTTAAGTACATAAAAAAATTTAATTTAAGCATACGTTAGGGGAACATCAGGTGAATAGATTTAATTTAGAAAAAATTAAAACTAAAAGTGTTTGTTTTTTTATTGGCTTGGCAAGACTATAAATGAAGGATTTAAAATTATTTATTTATTTATTTAATTATTAACAAATAATTACAAATTAAGGGTTAATATTTAAAGAGCAATAACAACATAGGCCTACAGCTCAGAGTAGTATGATTATATAAGAGTATAATAATAATGTGATAGTATAATAATAGTTGTAATATAAAGAAGTTGTAATATAAGTGAGAAGTTTTAAATATGGTTATATAATTTTGTTGATTTTAGAAATTGCGAAATTAAATGAATGTTAATTTTAGAATAAACAGATAAATATAGTTTGGGATTAGTATTTCCAACTATTTGCGTTCGAATACTGTCAAATTTATTGCATTCTACAAGAAAGTGAATTGGATCGCTATTGTTACTAGCGCAGTCGCAATAATTTATGCGACTTTGATACAGTAGGTGACCATGGGTTAATTTAGTGTGTCCAAGTCTAAGACGAGTAAACTTAACGACATCCAATCTGCTGATATCCTTCGAGGTTAAATTGTCAATAGTCGTGCGGTCCGTGTTAATTGTCCGGTACCAAGTAGATGTATTTTCGAATATTTGTATTCTGTCAGTTGTTGCAAAGTGAGAAAAGATGAATTTATTAAGGTCATTTCGATCATAATTTGCAATGCTATATATTGGATATTCCTGTACACTCCTAGCAACACAATCAGCAAACTCATTGCCCATGATTCCACAGTGACCTGGTACCCAGAAAAGAGAGATATTCGGGTACTCATTTATCAATGTGTCCCTAATGCGGGAAGCATAGATATTGTTGTTGGAAATGTTTCTAATAGATTTAATAGCCGACAGAGAATCAGTACAAATAACAAATTTACCCGCTTGAGATTTTGCAAATACGACCGCCTCGTATAGAGCGACTATTTCGGCCGTATATATCGTGCTGTAGGGTGGCAACAATGATCTCCATATAATCTTATCTTCCGTAGTGATAGCAACTGACACAAAATCGTTGTTTTTAGAACCGTCAGTAAACAAAAATTTATGAGTTGAAAGTTTTTCCCTAATTTCGCTAAATAGGGACCTAAATTGAATGGGACTAGTAAATAATTTTGTAAACTCTGTCATAAACGTTTCAAATATGTTGACATCTAAAAACCATGGGGGGTTACCATTGTCGATGAAAGGAATAGCTCTAAAGGGGATATCCAGTGTATAGCATTTTTGTATAACCCTATAAATGAGGGATGGGATTCTGGGTTTTCTTTTCCTGCGAATTAATTTATTCACTATACTTCTAAGTGGCGTGGACTTATCGTATATCAAAGTTCTAAATAGTTTGGAAGTTGCAATTTCCCTTTGGGTAGTAAGTGGTAAAATATTAGATTCAAATAGAAGATTTTTCGTGGGTGTAGTACGAAAAGCTCCTAGGGCACTTCTCAATGCAGAGTTCAAAATTGATTCGATCTTTCTTAAATTAGAACTGGGGGCATAACCATAAATAGGTAACAGGTAATTTATCCTAGATAGAATGATTGCCTTAACTACATATAATAGAGATCTCGGGTTAGAGTT
Source organism: Wohlfahrtia magnifica (assembly GCA_023159175.1). Lineage (NCBI taxonomy): Eukaryota > Metazoa > Arthropoda > Insecta > Diptera > Sarcophagidae > Wohlfahrtia > Wohlfahrtia magnifica. Next base: position 5,233,004 of record JAKWBJ010000541.1, read on the forward strand.
AAGCCTAAAATTCGACACGCATTTTACTGCATTGAGCCTCTGAGAAAGAGACATAAAAGAGATGTATGATCCTTCCAATTATATCTTCTGTTAAAGTCCAAGAATCCTCAAGGTACTAACCTCGATTAAATCAAAATCACCTGCAACTACAGAGCATCGGCAGTCAAGTTTTCTACAGATATGCAGATATTTACATTTAGTGCGTGATAATGACGCCCCAGAGTACTGGCACCAGTGGTTAATCTTGTTAAAGAGTTCACCCAAGTTGAGAACATCATTTTTTCTCTTTGATCTAATGATAATGTTGATGTCGTCTGAATAAGCGGAAAGACAAATATCCTTATTAATAGTAATTAGTGAATAAAGTTTTTTGTAAGCAATAAGAAATAAAATTACTGATACTGGAGATCCCTGGGGTATACCGTTGTGTAGCGGGAAAGGTGGGGAGTGATGGTTCCCTATTCTCACAATAATTTTCCTGTTCGTCATAAAGTTATAAACCTAGCGAATCAATCTTGTGCCCAATTTCCATTCTATCATCTGTTCCAAAACTGAGTGAATGCCTATCTTATCGAAAGCCTGTAGGAAATCAAGAGATATTATACTAATATGTTTACGCAATGATAGGGCATTCGCAATCTGGTAGTCTATATAAAGTAGACTATCAATTGTCGATTTTCCCCTCTTGAAGCCAAATTGATGGTTATTAAGAAGTTTGCATGAGGTTACAAACCACCATAACCTATTGGCCACTATTCGATCGAGAACTTTCGATATACAGGGATTGAGAGATATTGGACGGTAAGATGCAAGTGATGATTTTTTCGAACACGGCTTGAGGATAGGTAAAATAACGCTAGTCTTATACTTCTGAGGAATATTGCCAGTAAAGATATCGTTAAAGTGGTTTAATATTCTTTTCTTCATGTACAAAGGAAGCATCTTGAGCATTAGATAAGATATCCTGTCCAAACCCGGAGTTTTGCCCCTAAGTTTACTAGGGACTGACTCAAGTTCAATAAAAGATATATCTTCTTCCAATCTCGCTGCAATACTGCAGGGCACAGTTGTCGGCGGCCCATTCTTGTACAATGCCTTGTTCAAACAGACGTTTGTATTAAAATTATCATCCCTGGAATTATTCGAATAAAAATAAGCGAACTCATGTGCCATCACCTGTCTATCAGTGATATGCTTTTCAGGATCATTGAATGAAGTAATGCAGTGAATTCCGTGTGTGGTCTTATATCCAGTAAAGGATCTTATATTGCACCATATTTCCCCAACTGGCGTAGAAGGTTTAATTGATGACATTAAAACAGATAGAGATGTTCTTTTCGAAATCTTAATTTCCCTTTTATAAATAGCGTTTGCCCTCTTATAATCCAAAAGGTTGATTGTACTCATACACCTTTTAAATTTGTGCCATGCTCTGTTCTTCAGCTATTTAAGGGTTTGTAAATTTTCATTCCACCATGGTACCCTAAAACCTCTATGTGGTCGTGATTGTGGAATAGACTCGTTGGCATTTTGCAAGATTATTTTCGAAATGTTTGCACTCTCCCTATTCACATCAGTGCTAGCAGGACGAAAGGAGTTATATTTTAAACAGTTTTCCTTAAATTTCTCCCAATTGGCATCATTAACTTTAAATTTAGGTAAAAAACTGTCATGTTTTGTCGAACGCGCAAAAATGGATATTAAAATCGGGAAGTGCTCACTTCCACAGAGGTCATCTTCAATTTTCCAATGACAAAAAGGAGCAATATCAGCAGAACAAAACGTTAAATCTAAATAAGAGTAGGTACCATGTGTATTCAGGTGAGTCGGGGATCTATCATTCAGTAAAATATAATTTGAATCATTCATATATTTAAATAAAATATTCCCTCTACTGTCACAAAAGGATGAACCCCAACTAGTGTGAGAGCTATTGAAATCATCAATGATTACTCCTGGAAAGCTTGTGTCATTGAGTAGACCCCTGAGGCAATCAATATTAACTTTTCTGCTGGGAGGGATGTATAGATTTATAATACAAAACTTTCTGTACGAGGTAACGGATAAACACAGGGTGTCAAAATCATTCGTAATGACGATCTGTTTATGTTCTATTGAGTTGTGAACCAAAAAGGCAACACCCCCGTACCTAGTATTGGATGTGTTCAAGTTATAAAATTTGTAATTAATTGGAATCGGTACTGAGATATTAGGGTAGTTGTGTATATGAGTTTCTTGTAGAGCTATAATCTTCGGGCTATATTTCTTAGTCAGTATTTGAAGCTCACTATAACTGTTTAGATAACCATTCATGTTCCATTGAAGGACAGAGAGTGTCATATATTACTCAAAAGGTTATTAATTAATATTTTTGTTGATCTAGAGTTCGAGACTAGGGGTAGTTGATAAGCTACAAATAAAACCAATGTATATAATAAAAAGTTACAATTAAAGCTATAGATTATGTACAATATATATAAGCGGGTTATGATAATTAGATGCATTAAGGTAAAGGATAATAAAATATTGTGAAATAAATAAGAAGTAAAATGTATATTAGTAGAATATGATAATAATAAATAATTAGTAGATATGAACCACAATATACATTTCATGAGTATTAGCAGGGTTTTAATAATCATAGCTCCATTTTGATGTTGTCTTCCGCATTGTTGAGTTTCTGTTGTTTTCTCCTTGGGGTAGTTTTTGATAGCTTAGAATTTGCTTTTAACGTGGTTTGGAGTCTCTTTGAAGTATTTCTTGGTAAAATTTTTACTTTAGTGTCTTTAGCAGCTGCAGATGTGCTGGGTTGAAACAATAGGTCGGAATCAGAGTCAGTTATTAGGTCAGGAGTGGCTTGGTTGGTAGTTACAGGTTGGATTTTTGTATTTTGTTTAATAGGAATAGAGGGATTATGGGGTAATTTTGGATTGGTAGAGTTATATGGTTTATTTACAGCAGTCGTGTTATTAGAATTGACAATAGTGGTGTATAAGGGTTGCTCATGTTGGTGGCGATCACTATAGATTTTGTAGGCAGTTTTGCTATCTACTTTTTCGACTGTCTTAATTGCCTGTAACTCTTTGTGTTTGATAAAAATTGGACACTTTTTATCCCTAGAAGTATGCTTGGTATCACTTGCTTTATTACGAATGCAGTTTATGCAGTTAATTTCATTAGAGCATTCATCATCCCGTTCAGGATCCAGATGGAATTCTTTTGCACAGTGAAAGCAAATTTTTGTATTTTTGCAAAATTTTGCAATGTGCCCAAATTGCTGGCAACAATTGCATTTAACTGGTAGGGGTATATATGGACGAGGGAGAGACGTAAGCAAGTGTGTCATTGCTATTTGTTCTTTTCATAATTAAATATATTGGTCCAGGTTGAGAAAAATTGAGAGATTTTGATTTATCCCAATTGATAGTTGGAGAGGTTTTATGTATAGTTTGATCTGGAGGTTTATTCATGTTTCTTTTATTTTAATATTCTTACCACCAATCCGTTATCCAATTTAATAGTTTTGATAATAATGACTTAATAAGATATAATCGAATTGTTAAATCAATTATTAAGGAGTCAAATTATTCAAAACGAAATAGATAGAACTGAAGAAAAAGTTAATGATTATATACTTAAGGCGTTAATGTTTATAGAACCACTCAGAAACAAAAATTGGTTTGTCAGACGTCTGCTTTGAATTAAGCTTAGAGTCGAACTGGGGATTTAAAATTAATTCATTAAATTCCTTTGAAACATGTGTAGGGCTCAGATTTTTTGACTTCAATGTAAACAGTTTACAAAATTTAAGTTTATTTTTTTAGACAAACGTCTTTAGGATCTATTACTGCTACACATTGTAAGTATTTTCTTGTTGTGCCTCCTCCTTTTGCAATCTTGTTTCCTTTCAATCATGTGCAACATTTATGCCGGTTGCACAAACAAACAACATCGTCTCTTCGTTATCATCATCATTCTGGTCCTCATCCTCATCTTCATTTTCATCAGCATCAGCATATAAATTGATGCAGGATAAGAAAAAGCAGAAGTAGCATCAATATGTAGGGAAATGCATAAGCAGTAGAGTTACAATATTATGAAACCTTAGCACGTTTAAGTCTTGCCTATATGAGACATGCATGTCCTTATGATTAAAGAGAAAGACATGTTTCTGCATCTTGTTTTAAAATTATTTTTAAAGGTAAACCTTACTTCGAAGGCTTTAAATATAATAAAGAAAAGTATGGGAAAAAGTTATATTTTTACCATTTTTTTATAAAAAAAAAAAACAGAAAATAATTTGAAAAATGTAAGAAAAGTTTAAAACCTACATTTTAACCCTTAAGTAGCCATTAAGTTCTGGCCAGGCACTTGCATTTTTTAAACAGCAATGCTAGTGCTTACAGACAAATTTAAAAATTGGAATTTTGTACGCATGGGAGCGTGGTTATTGCCTAAGCAACGTTATTATTCATACTACTGTGACATATTGATTGCAGGCCAAAACAACTGCTATTTTTTTTTAAATCAAGAATGAGTCACTATAATTTCGGATATTCTGTTTCGAGCCTTTCAGTAATAACGTTTTTTTTTTCGCCCTCAAAGTGTGACTATAAAGCGAACGATTCAAAAGCTTGCAAGCTTTATTTTCTAAATAGTTTTCAACTGTCCTCGCAACATATATGTTGGGTATAGGTCCTCTATGAAAGTCTGGTCCGATTTAAGCCGGTCATTATAGCTCTTCTGCTCCCACCAAATATAGGCGCTTTTGATACTCTTCAGCTTCGGGTTGTCGTAACAATTCCATTTTTCTTCGCCAGTAATGATTCGATGCAAAAATTACTTATTTAATGGCGTCAAGGTATATGACAAAAAAATTTAATTGCGGTTTCGAATGTTTAATAAAGAGACTTCAACCTCGCTCTTCCAGCTTACCTCTGGCGATGATTACAAACATAAGACGAATGATCAGGAGAAAAACGTCACTGGAAGGCGAGCTACAGTAGATATCATCTTGAAAATCAAGTTTATTAATGAAACTTTAAAAGGCAATTGATGCTTTGCGGAAAGCCAATATGTTCCCTAGAGGACTGACGGTGAAAAAAAAAATTACTCTTCAGAGCGCCATCTAAATTATAAAAAACACAAGCCATGTTTGCAAAAGATACGCCGTCTGTCACGAATCTGGCATTTGAAATTTAATAAATACTCAGAACTGTTTTTTCTAGGCCCTTTGTTATTGATTGTGACCAACGGCATTAAACTTTAAAAGAATACTTCTTACTGACATGAGTCCAAATGGCTGTATATAAGCATCGCAACACTGCGTATGCTGTGATGTTAACGCTATAATTAATTACCAAGTTTCCTTTTGGTTGGGTGAAAGTGCGCGACTGACACTCCTGCCATTGTATAGGCCATGCTAATTATCATTTTCTTTATTTCTCCATACTTTAGTCAGATTTCGCTTTAATCGGACGCACAGTATTATTTTGATGGCAAAAAAGCAATATTTTTACAATAACTTTTTGTCTTAGAACAAATCTATTGAAGTCACGTATATATTATTAAACGAAAACTGCTAAAAAATTTGGAAGCAACTCGATAACTTATGTGTGAAAGATATTTGCATTGATAACATTTTCGTATTGCTTTAATTGAAATACAGTATCTCCTTATTAATTAAAAAAAATATTTAGATTGTATATGTAGTTAAGTGAATATGAATTATAAAATTAGGCGTTTGCAGTTTTCCGTCGAAAAACAAGCTAGCTCCGGTTACCTCCGTCTTCCTACTGATACCAAATGAAGGGTGAGAGTCCATTCCTTAAACTTAGTCAAAAAAATTCATCGATTTTAGCCGATTGCCAGTTTTGTCGTAGGTTTTTCTTGCTGAAAAATTAAACAATTCGTTAATTGTTATCATATAATTAACTTAGAAATAGTATAAGACATTTGCTCGGATAAAAAAATTTTATGCAAAAACATCGATTTGGATTATATGGAGGGGGTGCAAGAAGCTTGGCCGACTCTGATAAAATTAGGCATATATACAGCAAATAAAAAATATATACAGCAAATTTCAAAACTTTTCCTTTGATAGGAAAAATTTTATACTAAGACATCGATTTGAATTGTATAGGTGGTGAGCCATAGGAGTGTCCAATTTCGATAAAACTTGGCATGCATCTTTTGTTTATTCTATAAAATGTATGTAACCAGTTTGAGGTCTTTTGCTTGGACAGAAAATTTTTTTTACGAAAAAATCAATTTGAATTGTATGGTTGGTGGGCGTTGGGCGTGGGGCGTTGCCAGTTTTGATCAAATTCAATTTTTTTCTTAACTTATTCAATGGAATACTGAGAGCCAGCTTTTAATCATTTAGCATCACTCTGTATATTTTTGCACAAAAATGTATAAAGCAATACCACTGTAGAATGTCCAGGTCGTTATTGTATCCTTATTACCATGCTTGTGATCATAAAACCAATTCTCATGCTATTATTATTAATTCTTTACTTCTAATAGACCTTCCCGTGTATGTCTCCTATTTTTTTTTAACCCATTCTTTCCAATATTTTTTATCACCATAACAGAATCATTTTTTTATTTTTCATAACTAATTTCTTTGTATATATTTTTTAAATCCTTCCTATTTTAATTTACATTCTGTGCATTTGTATGAATATGCGTTTTTTGCTTCTACTATCTTTTCTCTTGCAAAATAGACTTAGATTTTCTACGAACTAACGATTTGAAAATAGAGGAAAAAGATTTCTTATCTTTATAAAGCTTTAAAACAGCACTAACACACATACACACAAAAAACTCTTACTTATACAAACATTTACTGATACATGGGTGTGTATGTATGTGTAATAGAATCCATAATGAATCAGGTCAAAATACATGTTGTTTTAAGTTTTTATGCATGCAAAGGATAACAACAACAGCAACAACAACAACAACAACAACAACAACAACAACAACAACAACAACAACAACAACAACTACAAACTGCTAAGACAGCAATAAAAAGCTACAACAGTGCTAAGAACTTTTCTTTTGATCGAAATTTTGCCATAAGACAATGCATGTTATTTATGGGCTTTAGCAAAAAGAGAAGTCGCAAATAAATAAAAAAAATCAGAAGATTTTTAAATTTTCTTAAAATTATTGAATGTAACGTTCGTTACATGCGCCACACTGTATGCTACAGGACATGTAATCTTAAGTCAAAGAAATATATAAATTTCTAGAAATGCACATGCATGCACATATGTATGTATGTGTGTGTGTAAAATTTTTCTGAATTTTTAACGGCAACTTTCCTTTTCTCTTAATCTCAATCTCCCTTGTCTGTTATTTGTTTATTTCCAAAAACTATTACGGTTGGCTCTTAGTTTTTATATTTTATTGCATATTTTTGGGAGATGTTTGTTTATTTTTTCTCTTCTTAATTTTTGTTATAAATCACTTTATATGCAAATATGTATACTTACTTTACAACTACAAATATAAATATATGCAGATGTAAGTATGTGTGTGTGTGTTTGTTTGTTTAAATAGGAAAAAATTAAAAATTTATAGAAAATGCATAGAAAAAGAAAAAAATGTTCACAATCATTTGTTTTTCTGTAATATTGCTTCTCGTTTTTTATTTTGTTTTCCGTTTTTGTTTCTGCCAATGATTTTGGCCAAATATTTGCTTTAGCAAAAACTGATTTATTTTTTCTCTTTTTCCTTGTATGTCTGTCTATACGAGGTCAGTTAGATAATTATGTGATTATTTTGGTTGTTTTTTTATTCTCTCCAACTAACCTATAAGTTTCCCAAAATAAGTTTTAGTTTCAATAAAACTTACTTTTAACTGAAGTCTCTTACTAACCAGCTATTCATGTAACGTTACGTTACAACTAGATAAGCTCGTTATTGCTTTCATTCAAGACGTAATCAGTCCACACTGCTCTGAGTAATATGCTTGGTAAAAAATTTTCGTCTTCGATATAATTCATGTAAGTAAGCACGCGTGAATTCCAAACATGAAAGACCGTCGCGTCTATGATTTTAAATTTTTTTAGCCAGGGCTGTTAAAAGAAAGGGATGGTATACCATCATGGGCTCTGCAACAGTGCTTTTCGACGATTTCCCAGTTTATTCGGAACTCTCCAAAGCAATAGAGAGAATAATTAGTCACCACCTTGTGAAGTATTTCGTGCCCAAAATTTTGCTGAGTGATTGTCAGTACGGTTTCAGCAGGAAACCCTCTACTGGTGACCTGCTACCTAAGCTCCTTAAGAAGTGCGGTATTTAGGGTGTTTCAAAATTAACGCAAGACTTGCACTTGGTGTCATTTGGGCAGTAAAGTGTTGACAAACCTAAACAAACAATGCGACAGGTGATAGTTTAGGGTTAGTGAAAATGGAGTGTTACTAATGGAGTGAAAAAAAATTAAAGTTTGGCGGCTGTAGTCGAAAAATTTCATATAAAATATGGTCGGAATAGTGTTTCAACTTCGTGAACTGTGAAGAGATTAATTGAAAAATTTAAGGAGACGCCAACCACTCTAATGACAATTCAGGAACCTCAATTCGTCGACAAGAATTACAAATTTCAAGAAGCTCTCGGCATCGTATACTCACTAAAGATCTGTTGCTCCATGCTTAAAAGATTTAAACTGAAGCCTAATGACCACGCACAGCGAACAGAGTTCAATGAACGGATTATTGAATATCAACATATGGATGCTGATCTGTCAAGTAAAATCATCCTAAGCCATGAAATACATTTTCACCTTGACGGCTTTATTGGTTGCCAAAATTGGGCTTTTGTGGTTCTGAGAACCCACATGTGATTGTCAAACACAAATGCATTCACAAAGTATTAATGTTTGGTTTGAATTTTAGCCTGGAGGCAAATTGGACATTATTTTTTTTTTTCTTTTTTTTTTTTTGGTGCTCGATATTGCGACATGATAACACAGTTCTTTCTGCCGAAATTGAATGATATTGATGAGGCCAATATGTAGTTTCGAAAAGACGGTGTCACATACCATACTCAATTCGGTAATCAGGATTGGCCCAATAGATCGCGTGATTTAACACCATTCGATTTTTTTTGAGGAGTTATTTGAAAACATAGGTCTATGTCAACAAGCGCACAACTACCCGTGCAGTAAAAAACTGTATTTTTTATTTAATTAAAATCTCGCGCTTATTTTGGGACACCCTTTATCTATTCATCGGTTTGGCGAGAACAATGTTGTGACTTTGGATTTACTGAATGCTGATGATGGTTAGATCATATCGAAACTTATTGCTTTGGTATCGGTAGTCGTTTGATATTTATATTAAATATTCCCAGATTCGCACTAAAAGAACGATTAAAGATGGGATCTTATCCTAAGAGTTAAAAATTATTTTAGTAGTATCACAAGACCTTGTTCTTATTCTACTTCATTTCTAAAATATCTCAACGAGCTTCTTCTGCTGACTTTCAATCTTATCTACTATTTCACATATCACAACAACATGTGTCGTTTATATTATATAACGAGGAAAAGGTGAAATGTAAATAATCTGGTACCTTCTCATGCAGGCATTCTATTCTGACCATGTGTATTCATTGTGATGTTTATTGGAAGAATCACATTTAAGTGCCTTGCGGTACAAGAAGTACTTTACTCTATCTGACCTTTACAAAAAAGGAAAAAACAAACAAAAATTTCAGCGTGAATTCCAAAATCTATTGCAATGAATTTGTTGGTCGACAAGTCCATCTTAGCTTTCACCCTAGAAATATCAGTGTTTTGTTTGGTTTAAAGTTTCTAAAACATCTTGATGTACCATTGCTTCCCCTTTGCTTATAAAACAAGGAAATAACTAGCCTGTCCATGCGTAAAAAATTTCTTCAAAGTGATCATATGGCTGAGGTTATTGTTGAATGTAAATAATTGCTGTACCCATAGCACGGGCAGATTTTTAATTTCATCAAATGATAATGTTCCTGCCCTCGCATACAAAGTTTCGTATTTATTGTTGTTGTTTGTAATTAACAATGCCAAAAAATATAAATTTTTTTTCTTCATTTTTTGTTGGCACAATCTGTTTATTTGTGTCCATTGATTTTCTCGAATAAAATTTCAAAAAAGGCAAAAACTTATATTTATGAAAAAATACATGTTTACTTATAAATTTATAATCTTTTCAGAAATGCAATTAAAATTTCGTTTCTCTTTGCTTTCATATTAAATATGCAAATGCTAGCATTGTTTGTAAAAGATTTTAAAAAGTAAATATAAAAAATAAATAAATAAATAAATATTTTTTTCAGTTATTTTGTCCATAAGTTTGAGATGTTTGATGAGGATTAAAAAAGAGATTTTGTTAAATAAAAAAAATAAAAAAATAGTTGAAAACATTTTTGGACTTCAATTATTTCCTTTCACGATTTGCAATCCCTGAAGAAAATGTAGTCAATAAAACTGTACTGATTTACTATCGACTTTGTCGTCACTGGTAGTGAAAACTGTACCCCTGTACAGAGACCAAGCTTATGCCTTTTTTTTTACTAACTTTCGCAGTTTTTATGCAACATATTGCGATATTAGCTACAATAGATATTGAGGTTGTAACTAACGCCAATTTCTGGGTGTAGTACCTATTTTTTTATTGTTACGTTTTTACCTTTTTAAAAACGCGTATGTATAAGATCGTAGATTTTAGTTAAAATAAAATAAATCTTGTGTTTAGTTTTTAATTAAAATGTTTTATTCTACACAAATTTGTGCGCCACTGCTTGTAACCTTTTTGCAGGCAAGAACAATTGTCTATTCTTACATGTGTGTGAAGATAAATTTAAATTTAACTAGCAAAGACGCAAACCAGGTTTTTTAGCTCAGCCATTTTTTACGTTAACAGAGCACTGTTAACGCTTTAACAGTAACAATAAATTAAAGTAAAAGAATTTATTGCCAAAATATATATGCCTGGAATATGGAGGAATAACACATCCTTGTTGAAATGGTGCTCCAGACCTTCTTTCGTAGATCAGCTTTAGAGCGAAAACTGTAAAAATTGTGGAATAGCAGAAGATGTATTTAAGAAAATGAATTTTTTAAAATTATTTCTCTCTGTGGTTCATTGGTTATCTCCATTCCATGGGAAACTCAGAGATGGCCGGAATATCACACTATATGGAGAGAGTGGCCCAAGGGGTCCCTAATGAAACTGTGCTAGTGGTATTCCTGAAATAATTTTGGAACTGGAGAAATTTAAATTTGAAAAATTGCATTTTGACTGGAGAGGATGAGTGGTTATTGTGGGAAAACTAGAGATGGCCGGAATATCACACTATATGGGGAGAGTGGCCCAAGGGGTCCCTAATGAAACTGTGCTAGTGGTATTCCTGAAATAATTTTGGAACTGGAGAAATTTAAATTTGAAAAATTTGTATTTTAACGCGTTTTGACTGGAGAGGATGAGTGGTTATTGTGGGAAAACTAGAGATGGCCGGAATATCACACTATATGGGGAGAGTGGTCCAAGGGGTCCCTTATGAAACTGTGCTAGTGGTATTCCTGAAATAATTTTGGGACTGGAGAAATTTAAATTTGAAAAATTGCATTTTGACTGGAGAGGATGAGTGGTTATTGTGGGAAAACTAGAGATGGCCGGAATATCACACTATATGGAGAGAGTGGCCCAAGGGGTCCCTAATGAAACTGTGCTAGTAGTATTCCTGAAATAATTTTGGAACTGGAGAAATTTAAATTTGAAAAATTGCATTTTGACTGGAGAGGATGAGTGGTTATTGTGGGAAAACTAGAGATGGCCGGAATATCAAACTATATGGGGAGAGTGGCCCAAGGGGTCCCTAATGAAACTGTGCTAGTGGTATTCCTGAAATAATTTTGGAACTGGAGGAATTTAAATTTGAAAAATTTGTATTTTAACGCGTTTTGACTGGAGAGGATGAGTGGTTATTGTGGGAAAACTAGAGATGGCCGGAATATCACACTATATGGAGAGAGTGGCCCAAGGGGTCCCTAATGAAACTGTGCTAGTGGTATTCCTGAAATAATTTTGGGACTGGAGAAATTTAAATTTGAAAAATTGCATTTTGACTGGAGAGGATGAGTGGTTATTGTGGGAAAACTAGAGATGGCCGGAATATCACACTATATGGAGAGAGTGGCCCAAGGGGTCCCTAATGAAACTGTGCTAGTGGTATTCCTGAAATAATTTTGGAACTGGAGAAATTTAAATTTGAAAAATTTGTATTTTAACGCGTTTTGACTGGAGAGGATGAGTGGTTATTGTGGGAAAACTAGAGATGGCCGGAATATCACACTATATGGAGAGAGTGGCCAAAGAGGTCCCTAATGAAACTGTGCTAGTGGTATTTCTGAAATAATTTTGGAACTGGAGAAATTTAAATTTGAAAAATTTGTATTTTAACGCGTTTTGACTGGAGAGGATGAGTGGTTATTGTGGGAAAATTAGAGATGGCCGGAATATCACACTATATGGGGAGAGTGGCCCAAGGGGTCCCTAATGAAACTGTGCTAGTGGTATTCCTGAAATAATTTTGGAACTGGAGAAATTTAAATTTGAAAAATTTGTATTTTAACGCGTTTTGACTGGAGAGGATGAGTGGTTATTGTGGGAAAACTAGAGATGGCCGGAATATCACACAATATGGAGAGAGTGGCCCAAGGGGTCCCTAATGAAACTGTGCTAGTGGTATTCCTGAAATAATTTTGGAACTGGAGAAATTTAAATTTGAAAAATTTGTATTTTAACGCGTTTTGACTGGAGAGGATGAGTGGTTATTGTGGGAAAACTAGAGATGGCCGGAATATCACACTATATGGAGAGAGTGGCCCAAGGGGTCCCTAATGAAACTGTGCTAGTGGTATTCCTGAAATAATTTTGGAACTGGAGAAATTTAAATTTGAAAAATTGCATTTTGACTGGAGAGGATGAGTGGTTATTGTGGGAAAACTAGAGATGGCCGGAATATCACACTATATGGGGAGAGTGGCCCAAGGGGTCCCTAATGAAACTGTGCTAGTGGTATTCCTGAAATAATTTTGGAACTGGAGAAATTTAAATTTGAAAAATTTGTATTTTAACGCGTTTTGACTGGAGAGGATGAGTGGTTATTGTGGGAAAACTAGAGATGGCCGGAATATCACACTATATGGGGAGAGTGGCCCAAGGGGTCCCTAATGAAACTGTGCTAGTGGTATTCCTGAAATAATTTTGGAACTGGAGAAATTTAAATTTGAAAAATTTGTATTTTAACGCGTTTTGACTGGAGAGGATGAGTGGTTATTGTGGGAAAACTAGAGATGGCCGGAATATCACACTATATGGGGAGAGTGGCCCAAGGGGTCACAGTTTCATTAGGGACCCCTTGGGCCACTCTCTCCATATAGTGTGATATTCCGGCCATCTATAGTTTTCCCACAATAACCACTCATCCTCTCCAGTCAAAATGCAATTTTTCAAATTTAAATTTCTCCAGTCCCAAAATTATTTCAGGAATACCACTAGCACAGTTTCATAAGGGACCCCTTGGACCACTCTCCCCATATAGTGTGATATTCCGGCCATCTCTAGTTTTCCCACAATAACCACTCATCCTCTCCAGTCAAAACGCGTTAAAATACAAATTTTTCAAATTTAAATTTCTCCAGTTCCAAAATTATTTCAGGAATACCACTAGCACAGTTTCATTAGGGACCCCTTGGGCCACTCTCCCCATATAGTGTGATATTCCGGCCATCTCTAATTTTCCCACAATAACCACTCATCCTCTCCAGTCAAAACGCGTTAAAATACAAATTTTTCAAATTTAAATTTCTCCAGTTCCAAAATTATTTCAGAAATACCACTAGCACAGTTTCATTAGGGACCTCTTTGGCCACTCTCTCCATATAGTGTGATATTCCGGCCATCTCTAGTTTTCCCACAATAACCACTCATCCTCTCCAGTCAAAACGCGTTAAAATACAAATTTTTCAAATTTAAATTTCTCCAGTTCCAAAATTATTTCAGGAATACCACTAGCACAGTTTCATTAGGGACCCCTTGGGCCACTCTCTCCATATAGTGTGATATTCCGGCCATCTCTAGTTTTCCCACAATAACCACTCATCCTCTCCAGTCAAAACGCGTTAAAATACAAATTTTTCAAATTTAAATTTCTCCAGTTCCAAAATTATTTCAGGAATACCACTAGCACAGTTTCATTAGGGATCCCTTGGGCCACTCTCCCCATATAGTGTGATATTCCGGCCATCTCTAGTTTTCCCACAATAACCACTCATCCTCTCCAGTCAAAACGCGTTAAAATACAAATTTTTCAAATTTAAATTTCTCCAGTTCCAAAATTATTTCAGGAATACCACTAGCACAGTTTCATTAGGGACCCCTTGGGCCACTCTCTCCATATAGTGTGATATTCCGGCCATCTCTAGTTTTCCCACAATAACCACTCATCCTCTCCAGTCAAAACGCGTTAAAATACAAATTTTTCAAATTTAAATTTCTCCAGTTCCAAAATTATTTCAGGAATACCACTAGCACAGTTTCATTAGGGACCCCTTGGGCCACTCTCTCCATATAGTGTGATATTCCGGCCATCTCTGAGTTTCCCATGGAATGGAGATAACCAATGAACCACAGAGAGAAATAATTTTAAAAAATTCATTTTCTTAAATACATGTTCTGCTATTCCACAATTTTTACAGTTTTCCCTCTAAAGCTGATCTACGAAAGAAGGTCTGGAGCACCATTTCAACAAGGATGTGTTATTCCTCCATATTCCAGGCATATATATTTTGGCAATAAATTCTTTTACTTTAATTTATTGTTACTGTTAAAGCGTTAACAGTGCTCTGTTAACGTAAAAAATGGCTGAGCTAAAAAACCTGGTTTGCGTCTTTGCTAGTTAAATTTAAATTTATCTTCACACACATTATTCTTACTTACTGTGTCTGCTTAAAATTTTGTAAACAACCATTCCTCGAGAGATCTTTCTACCTAGAGATCTTTCAACCCGAACGTAGTTATAACTTAGGTTCTATCACAACTTAAATTCTCTTCGACCAGAGACTAACCACTCTAAATTCTCTTTACGCTGACTTCAAACCAACAAGACTCGTTCGCTGTGTTAACTCGACTTAAACTCTGCTAATGTTTGTTGTTGTCGATTCTGGTTATTTATAAATAGCACGTATAGTTGTTCTTGCAGCTTTTGTTTATTTCTTTTAACAATGTAATAAAAGCAGAGGTGCCCAATCTTATTTTCGTAACAATATGTAACCGAAATTATCAGTACCAAAATCACATGAAAACGTCACCCACTCTGAAGTTTTCATGTATTATCGAACAGGTATTTATTTACGAGCAAAATTATGCCAACTACTGAGAAAACCTTGACTGGACATTTATAAGAGAGTTTTTCATATTGTCGATAACTCAATTGATTCGGGTGTCCCGTTTTTCTTATTTTACTTTTTTTAGGTCTTGGCAATAAGAGATATGCCAGAGAAGTATACACGTTCCGAAACTATTTATTTTATCATTAGTACCGCTTAGGAACATAGAATACTACCAGTCTATTCAATATGAAGTAGTAATGAAACATGAATAAATGGTAGTTATTACGACGAAATAAAATTTCTCTCGAAAATTCCAAGTTTAATTGAATTTGGAGGGTATTTGTTATTATTATTTCAAATTAAAGATTCTTATCATAGGATCGTGTTGACTGGAGTGAAGTGATACGAAAAACATTCTGAGCTTTCAAAAACACTTCAGGGCTTTAGCATAGCGATATTGTTGTAAAATTATTACAACCTTGCCTGAAACACAATCTCGATTGTTCAGATGAACGGAAATTTGCAACAATTAAAATAATAGCTACTAATAGCTGCTTTATATATACTATAGGACTAAACGCTGTCTTAAGTGTATAGTAATGAAAATGATTACCTTGAAGCAAATTAAGCCCCTTACGATGGGATTATTCACATAAGTGTTTCATTATGTCAGGATTTTCGAGATTTGTTGGCAATAACTTTCAATAATTTCTAAACAAAAGTAAATTTTACAGGCTTTTCTTCAACTTCATACTTTCTTAAGGACATAATAGAAAAATGCATTTAATTTTATATGTTTTTCCCTTTACGCCAAAACTTTTTCGATTAAAACATTTTTTTTTTTTCAAATGTGTGTGCAAATTGAAAAAATACTGTTTAATTTTGTTCGTATAGCCAACATGACATGAGAGCTGTTAACACCTAAAAAATCTCACACAAGCCTTTTTCAAATTATGGATATGACACTGGGCTCTCAACTCAAATCTATGGGACAAACTAAGGGCCGGGCTAACGAAAATCAATAACCATAACGCACGTCAGTGAAGACATAAATCACCTATGGGTGTTGCTTTTTTATTTATTCTTTTAGACAATATTTTTTTTCCAACATGTCACACTGTGTAGCAAAAAAAAAAAAAAAAAAAAATGCCTCCAAAGCTTTTCCCAACATATTAAACAGCGTGAAAAAAATAGTGTAGAAGTGGAAGACACTTATCGAATGTCAAATGATTTATATGCCAAAAGCCATTTAAACTAAGAAAATAGGAAAAAAACAGAAAGAAAACTTGTGGACATTTGGTAGACACCAGGCGATAGATATCGTTGTTATACGCCGAACATTCAAAAACAATCCAATAGATGTTATAACAACATTATACGAAAACTTAAATATTTTTATGCTCAGATAAGCAAAAAACGAAAAATAAAAAAAAATAATTTTTCAAAATCACCTTAAGGTGGTTCAAAAACTTGTAAACGAAAGGAGAGAAATTTTGCGAAACCCCGCAATGAAACCCTAAAACAAACACTAAATTTGTTTCTAGTGTTAGCCTGTATGCACACACACATGGACACGAAATCTTATACACACATACACATACACAGACAACAAATTAAAGTTCACCACCAACTATTGTAGATTTTTAGCATTTGATAGTGTTTTTTGGATGAAAAAACTTGTAAAAGAGAAGACAGCAAAAATAAGTTTCTCTCTCATGATTTGGTAGGCATAGAGAGAAAAAACAAGAAAACTTTCCAAGTTATTTGACCTCGAGCCTAAGAAGTTCAACACTTTGGTTGGACAAAAAAAACAAAGAAAAATTCTAAATTTTATGTTACCCTGCACTATGGACTTTTTTATTCATTTCGATTCCCGATTCTATTTTTAGACTCATTGAAAGGGACCTACAGTTTAAAGCCGGCACCGAACGGTGATGCATTAGAGAAGTTTTCAATTGTAGTAATACTCATAACCAGTTACTAGCTAATGTTATGAGGTGATACCGTTATCGAAAAACTTTTTTTAAGATGGTCTCGCCTGGTATTGAACCGAGAAGTTTCTGGTTGTTAAGTGGTGTCTTACCCACCATAACACAGCAGCACTATGGGTTAAATTAATGGCAATGTAATTAAAAATTGTACACTACAAACGTGGTTTGTGAATTCAACTAATTTTTGTATTAACATCGCTGTAGCTTTTAATGCAACAATGATTCCTTCATTTGTTATCTATTACTTGCCTATTTTCCTGTGATTACGAGCAGGCTGTGTCATAAATTTTATTTTTAAAAGTTACTGAGTTAATGGAAAAAATGACATCATTGCCTTATTAAACGTCACAAATTTTCTATATTTTTAACAAAAAAGGAACAAAAGAAGGGTTGAAATTTTAAGCACTTCAACCGAGTGAGTGCATTACGTTTTGTACGAATATTTATATTTGAAATACTATTTGTGCAATGTGTGTCACTATTACTTACACTCGACCATAAACGCAATCAAGTGACCATTTCATAGGAATTTTTGGCTTTATTGAGACGTGATCCAAACAAGATTTTCACCGTTTTATTACTGCGGGCAACGATCGATGGAATACACCAGAAACCAAAAAACAAATCTCATGATTGCCTGTGTATCCCGTACAGGACGACTAATGTCAGACGTCTTCCTGATTTGAGAGTGAGGATATAAATATAATCGCTCTCTACCTCTATCACACATCACAATGAGGACTTGATTTATTAGACTCTAGTCGGCTGTACTTTTCTTACTTCACTCTCCTTAATAAATGTGTGGCTGCGGTATAGTAGGTAAGACACTCGCCTACCAACCAGAAGGTCCTCAATTCAATACCAAGCCAGGTCATCTGAATAGAAGAATAAGTTTTTTCAACATCGGTATCGCCTCATAACTTTAGCTAGTAACTGGTTATGAGTATTACCACTATTGAAAACTTCTCTATTGTATTTGCCTTTCGTGCCTCCTTTTCAATGAGTCTAAAAATACAATCGGGTGCAGTTCATTGGCTGAGAAAAGTCCCCATGTTCCTTAATGGTACATTATGGAAATTAATAGACTATATATGTATGTACTCTCCTTCAAAGAAAGTAAGTTTCTGAGGGTGAACGTGTACTAAGAATAATTAAAGCGGGTCCACAGACCAACAATGTTTTGTCCACATTTTTTATTTGATGCTCATCGACAATCTTGGAAGATATAAAGCGGTTACCGACGGGTATTTTGTAGATATTTTAGACAGATATAGCATTGATTAAATGGAAACATTGACTCATAAGTAGAATATTAATACTGTTACGAAAATAAAAATGCCTAAAAAAAGATACACCACATCACTGCCTTCAGAACTGTATTGAAGAATTTTGATCTATTGGCTTGTGTCAAGGTTGTTAATGTGTCATCCTGGCAATGCAGTACTTATTTATGTATTTGTCAGTATTGCCAATTCGACTATTTTTGCGTAACACGATTTTATATTTTTAAGTAGATTTGTGAGGATTTAAGAATCTTCCAGAACTTTCTAAGCTGGAAGCATTTAAGTAAATAAGTACATAGTTTGACAGTCATTGTGTAATGTTGTAATAAAGTAAAGTCGTGTTTAGGAAGTCGCTGTATCAAGTAAAAGTGTACAAAGAAGAAGAACTGAATAAAACAACAAAATCGTCTTATTTGGTTTATTTAACGCAATTTGAAAGAACTTAAACGTTTTAAAGAGGTTAAAACCTAACAATACTTATAAGTTATGATTATAAATTTAGCCGCAAACTGACATTACATCCAACATTCGTTTCAGATTTAGCTCGTTGCGACTACTGAGCAGTAAGAGACTTGCTGAAACACGGGACTGCGTCAAATCCCTAATTTAATATCTTATTGACGTAACCCTTAATTGTAGGTTAGTCGATTTTATAAGAAAGAGAAGCACTTTTATGCGAAACAGTTTTATGATTTGGTTGATGGTTTTATGTTTTTAATTCAAACCAACTAAAAAGCTTAATTCACTTGCATAACAGCGATGCCCTTCCAATTTCTTAGAGAGACTTCAGCACAGAAAAAAAGTACTTTTGTGCATATTACTACGAGAATGCAACTTTGTAAACATAAAGACCCACATGACCCATAATGTCAGCAACACTGCTGTATAATTCTTTAATAATAAAGAACTGTTAAGTATAACATTACAACCAACAATGGCAAACTGTTATGTTTATAAATCTGCCATGTAACACTCACACTCACTAATGTACTAATGCACATAAAAAAAAGGTTAAAGAATTCGCTAAATATAAGAAGTTCTTGTAAATCCTGAAAGTAAAATTTCTTTTATTTAGAATTTCGTTTTTAAAGGACAAACCCATTACTTTAAACCCATTGTGCTTAATTTCAAATTTCACTAAAATGACTAACAATCTAAACAACAACAGAGAAAAAACATGAAAATTATTTTTTGTTTTCTGTTGGTATTTATCGAAGACAAGATAAAACAAAAACAAAATCATAGAAATCGTTGCAAAACTTTTTTGCTCTCCTACAAACTTCAGTTTAACAAGGAATTGAAATGAACAGAACAAAACAATAACAAACAACTTTAATTTCCTGTTTGTTTGTTATTTCTCCGATTAGTAGATGAAAACTACTACAAACACACACACACACACATACGCACACATGTGTGTATAAATATCAACTTACAATACAAACAGCGCGAGCGAGAGAAAAAGAAAAATGAGAGAACGAGAGAAAAAAGAAGAACTCCAGTTAGTTAGATCTCTGTTGGAATGAGAAAAACAAGAATTATTGCTCAGAGTTAAGTCTCATAAATAAATACTATCGCGTGACATGAATTTCTCTTACGCTCGTACTCTCTCACACATACATGCATGCAATATGAGTAAAACTATTTCTTTAAAACATGCTCTTGTTCTTTTTGTTGCTGTTATTTAATAACTTTTGCATGTTTTCTAAATACTACACAAGCCACATGTATGTGCATGTGTTTATTTCTACTGAAAGTGTACATAAAAGTTATAGTGTTGGTATGTGTATGTATGTATAGCATATAGCAAGGCGCCGTAATTGACTGCATATGTGCTTACTTACTCCAGAGATAATTGACTAAGAAGATTTTATTCATTTTCTTATTAACAAAAATGGTATGCGTTCATACGACGAGTATGATAAAATAGTTGAAATTTCGTCACGACATAAAATATCATTGGGGGGCTGTTGTCAGAAAAGATTTCCAAATGAAAAATGTTTGCCAAAGAAAAACAAAACGAAAAATGAGTGCAAAGGTATGACAAACTATTTAAAGCACGGCCACTGCTTGGAAAAAAATGTATTCAATAGAGAACAGAACAGAACATGAAATTATTTCTGATTTATTTTGCTTTTTAATTAAATATATAAATAAATAAATAACTAAACAATAAAGATAAAAACATTTAAAAATATTTTTAAATATATTTTTAAAGAGTTCGAGATATTATTTGAATGAAAAAATTCTGATATTTTAGCGGAAAAATATCTGTTATTCATACTCACTAAGGCACTGAACGAATTAATTATTCATCATAATTGCTCCCTGAATATAGTCTCAGAAGTGTTGATGTTTGGGGTTTTTTCCCCAAACTTGTAACGACACGTTTCCCCTCGGATGCTGCGGTAGGTCAGCGGGGTCCAGTGTCGGACAGAAAATAAATTAAAAACACTTCTATTAATAATTATAAGTAATTTATTGATTATTTAACAAGTAATCACTTATAATCATAAATGGATTTTTTAAAACATTGCTTAGGAATCTATGCATAACGCTAAACAAACGATTGTTTCCTAGGTGAGAGCCCGGAAAACTAAATCAGTACGTGGTCGTAAGTCGCATTAGAAAAGGCTAGGTAACTCGATCACCACGGGCACCCAATTATGATCGGGTTGCTTGGCCACCAGTTGTCGGCTCGTTCGCAGTGGTTCCGACAGAGCTTTAACCTTGTTCTCTTAGTCACGTCAGGTTCTGCTGTCGTAAAGCTAAATATCTGCGTCACCACGGATGTCCCAGTGGTGATCGAGGTATTTCGCCTCCTAGTCTGTCTTAGTCTCAGCGGTTTACCAAATTCCGACGAAGAGTTACCATTGTCCACTGGTTGATGCCAGAGATATCATTGGAACTGGTAGTATTATTATGTTCAAATTGATTATTTAGTATGGCTCGGAGTACCACAATCCAAACTAAACCTTACCCACTTGAAGCTGGACACCAACTGTCCTATTGCTTAGTTTGTTCGTCCTTTTATACCATTGACAATGGTATGAGATCGAACATGTTCACACTGACAGTGATGTTTGCAACATCATACCAATATTCGCGGCTGAGAGAGTGACAGCGAACATCCAATCAACACACAATCGGTCGCAACACAGTAAGATCACGTGTTGACACCGTTATCCCACTTTATGTAGCCTGAGTAAAAAGAACAGTCAGTAATATTTATAAATACAATTCAATGCAACAACATAAATTAAGTCAATATAACAATAACAATAATAATGTTACTAATAATGCTAAAAAGGTAAATGGTAATAAAATAACATAATTCAATACTGCTATATAAATTACTATTAAGAAATAACAAATATTCGGCCTGATGAGCTTGTGGACCCAAAAAAGAAGCCGCGCTGACTTTTGTCGTCACAAAATAGTTATAAAAAAAACCTTAACTGCAAACCCTATTAAAGTCTTAAGTCTCCAAATTTAATATTTCTTTAATTTGCTTAAATTTGTCATATGTTTATTGAATAGTGAAGTTGATTTTGACGCATAAGACAAAAACCGCTCAACCAAATAGAGTATAATAACTTATGGGCATAACTCCATGAAATTTGTTATCAGGCTCAATAAGAATGCGTAAATTTTTTATGATCCACTCAAACCGCAGTTTCAAAACGTTTGCAAGCAAAAGGATTCATTCAAAATAAGGAAATTAACAAGCACATGAGAAGAAGTCGGGAGATATTGACAGCCGATTTTGCAAATTCGAAATGCTGCTTAAAAAGCATTGAAGAAAACAATTTTTGCATCAAACCATTACCGGCAATGAAAAGCTGTTTCAAAACACGGACAACCAGCTTAATAAAGCCTAAAAAGCATTCATAACGCCAAAGGAATAATCTGTATTTTCTGAAACCAGAACGGTCACATCTGTTATAAGTTGCTTAGGTGAAGCCAGACAATCACACTGAAAAGCCCAAAAATAGTGCACAGACATGAACATCACAATGACATAAGTTCCAAGACCAGTTTAAAACTAGTGACTTTAAAGTTTTGCCTCGCTTACCTTATAGTCCAAACCTTTCCCGTTTAATTACTATTTCCTTTAATCGATCACTGAAATAGGTTTCTCCTTGGAATTGGGCGACCCAAATTGGCTAAGTAAGTTCTTGACACAGAATCCTTACATTACACTAAATAACTGAATATTAGTATTAAAACAAATGACAAAAAAAATGTACAGGAGTGAAATAAACTGAAATAACACTATCATAGAAAAATAAACACACACCTGTCACTAAACAAAACAAATTATAAACGACTATACAAAACGGATTGTTGTGTCCCCTCCTATCAGTGCTATTGTTTTCCCTGCTCTCCCTTATTGTTTTTCCAGCTAGACCCTTAGGTGCGAACTGCTTGGAGAGGTTGTTGTTGAATTACACTGGTCTACAAAAAACAAAAAATTTTCAGGCCGTTTAATAAAACTATATTGAAGCGATTTTCATGATTTATAGCTTATTTTATTCTCAACATTTTAATCTTTGATGTAAATGCTTAAAATGTAAAATTCTCATTCTGAAAAATTGTTTTTTACATTTTGAAAAAAATAAAAATTAAATAATTTTACGCAGAAAAATTTTTTTTTCAACTATTTTATGAATAACTCCGAAACTGTTGAAAATACAAAAAAATGTTATTCAAGTTATTTGGATGGAAAACTAAAAACGGACTCGAATTCAGCGCTTCAAAGTCATTATATTCCCTTTAGTCTTATTTAAAAGACCAGTGTTATTCCGTAGCGAAGGTATAACACTGGCTACTTTATAATAATGCGCGGAATGGTTCGATTTTTTCTTACTTGTGGTTAATTTATTTATTATTTTTTAAATTTTCAGTTGTTTTCAATTTGCCTGGTCTTAGAGCGAATTCCTTTTCAGTATATGAGCACATTTGTCTTCATAGGCCGGATGTTTTCGCCTTGTGTGAAACCCAGGCTTCTGAAAATGCTTAACCACATTATTTTCATATTCCATGGTATTGCCTTCTATCCCTTTTTAACTATCATAGGAGCCTCGTAATCTACATTCGTGAAGAAGCAGCCTCTTGTCATGTATGATGCAGAATTTAACTGACTTTGGCTTAAGTTGCACTTCGGGTTTTTGTATGGAAGCCCAAACGCGGAAAGAGATACTACCATATCTGGCTTCGACTCTTTTTCCGACTCTATATCGTGTTGAAATTGTTGTTGCTGGTGATTTTAATGTTCATAATTGGTACTGGTTACGCCCTTCGGACCGCACAACTCCAAAAGGCCAATACCTTGAGTTATTTGTATGGAAGCCCAAACGCGGGAAGAGATATTACCATATCTGGCTTCGACTCTTTTTCCGACTCTATATCGAGTTGAAATTGTTGTTGCTGGTGATTTTAATGTTCATAATTGGTACTGGTTACGCCCTTCGGACCGCACAACTCCAGAAGGCCAATACCTTGAGTTATTTGCCGCGCACAATCACTTTGCGCAATTACTGAATGAACCTACACATACATCGTATGTAGATGGAAACCAGAACAATACCCTCGACCCTTTCACACCCTGAAAAGTATGTATTTGACGGCCTTGCACCTCTCGGAAATTCGGTTCATTGTACAGTTTCTGCCTCATTGTCGTTCTCCGCTCTCTATGAAGTCTCACCCACGGCTACGGAACGCTCAGTTTATAATTACAGAAATTCTTGTTTGGATAAGCTTAATTGTTTCTTAAGGCATTTTAATTAGAAACTTTGTTTCCTCAAACGTCGATGTCATAGCTGAAATGGTCGTAAATATAGTATAATAAGGCCAGCGATGGATGTTTTTATACCATCCAAAAAGGTTTAGATTAAGCCCACAAACAATGATTCCATCAGACGTGTAAAATGGCAGTCAGAACCAGTGTGGAAGCATTCAGGAATTGGCGCAATAATAAATGTGTTCTTACTGATTTGCTTGGCAAACGGGCTAAATTTTCATGTGCAGCAATACTTAGACGCAAAAGGATCTTTACGAGTAGCGCCTTCGTGCCAATGTTTTTACTTTTCCGCAGGAACGTAAAAACTTTTGGACATTTGTTAAAAGTTTAAGTAGCTAGTTCTGTTCTTGTCCTTATAAAGAATGACCGAGCATTCACGAACCAGTTTGAAAAAGGTAAACCTTGCCAGAGAGAGTTCAACTACTGCCCGAACTTGAAAGAGTATCAGTAACTATGCCAAGTATATGCTTTCGAGCCCGTGCTTTAAAAAAGTTCTTGGATATCTCAACGTTAATAAGTCAATAAGTCATTTGGGCCGGATGGCATACCAACACTGATGCTGATGCAGTGCTATTCGACGCTTGAGCTTCCATTAGCTCATCTTTTCAGTTTAGCATGTTGGCCGGTATTTTTCCGTCTTGATGAAAGATTGCTAATGTAACATCAATCCCTAAAAAGGGGAGAATATCAATCCCGAAAACTACCGTCCAATAGCAGTTTGTTCGGTACTCTTCCGTGTTATGGAGAGTATGATTAATCAGCACCTTTGGAGTTCAACGATTTGCTAAGCGATCATCAGTACGGTTAACGCAAAGGCCGTTCTAATGGTGATCTGCTGGTGTTGCTCTTAGAGAAGTGGAACAGTCTCATTCATGATTTTGGCGAGAGGAAGGCTGGAGCTCTAAATATCTTCAAGGCATTTCAAAGAAGATATTCCGCTAAATCTGGAATTCAACAGTTACAAAACATTGTATATGCAACGGTTTCTCATATAAAAAATGGAAAAGTTTTTCATTTGAAATTATTTCGAACTAATCTGCCATAGTTTTCTAAGACTCTAACCATAACGACTTAAGCGCTTACTTAATTGTTTCAAGAATTTGTATTTTTTTAATAATAATGCTTATAAATTTGTGGTTTACTTTTGAAAATCCCTAAGAATATGCTTTAATCACCTGCTGTAAAAGTAAAAGTAGATCAACTGAGACTAACCACCATCTGGCTATAGAAGAGAGACTGTAAGAAAGTAAGTCCAAAAAAGTAATTTTGGGTCTTTTAAAATATTTGTCGTTAACATATTTTGTTTCTATTTATGTTAACCTAAAACTATACAACAATTTTTTGATATATTATTCTGCTGAGTGTTTTCAATGGCTAAATCTTTAAACAAAAAATATTTTTATTTAAAAAATATTTATTAATAAGTTTTGTAATAGACTTTCCTTCATTGTCCTTATTTGCGAGACTAAAACTTTTTATTTTTATTTTTTTATAATTCTACTATTACTTGTTTCATTATAACAGTAAAGATTTTCAATGCATTTCCTTTAAAAATGTTATTTATTAACTTGGCCAAGGAAAAACCATTCTTTCGAAATGGCAACGAAAAGAAAAAAAATTAAAATAAAAAATATGGAAACTAAACTAGATTTCTTTTTTCCTTATATTAAATTAAACGAAAGAAGCTATTTTTTATTTTACACATATGTATGTATGTATGTATGTATGTTTAGATCTACATCTTATACAACTGCTACAAATATATTTAAAAAAAAAATTTTTTTTAATAAAAAAATAATCTGTTTCTGGCTTAAGGGCATTATGAAATAAAAAAAAAAAATATAAATGCAAGAGAGAAAATCTAAAAAAATAAGGCCACTTGCAAACAGCAACAACATTATCATCAACTATGAATGGGTGAATGAATGAATGAATGACGACTGACTGACTGAATGAAGATGAGCTGGTCTGTTTTATTCGTGCTTCTATAACAACTCTTGCTTTTAATAAATAATTCTTTTCATTTTTATTTTTCAATTTTCTGTAGCATATGTTAGGGCTTCACATGTTTAAGTCGTATAAGAGTGTGATTTTAGACTGTCAAATGTAAGGCGGACAAACTAAGGCTTTAATATTTACAGTCTATGAGATAAATTCTTACACACTCATACACACACATACACACACATACACACACATACACACACATAAGGAGTAGAACTAAGTTTGACCCAAAACAAACATTTTTCCCTTTGAAGAAAAACAAAAATTAAAGAAAACATAGAGAAAAATCTAATGCGGCGAATGGCTACAGCTGTAGTAGTGGTAGTAGTTGTAGTCTAGTAAACAAAACGACTTTTCTTAATGTTTATGTGTATGTATGTCTGTGTTACTGAACACACATACATTAAATGTTTGTAATGAGAGTAAGTCTGAAAGAAAAACAAGCAGAATATACAGCAGATGTTCTAATTTTCTATCTTTCTATGACTCTTTTTCTTTTATATGCTGTTGCTGTAGTTTTTGCTGTTTTGTTTTTTAGAATTTCACTCTCTCTCCTGGATTTTTGTTTATTTATGGCACAATATTATTAAGCACAGATTTTTTATAATTCCCTTTCTTCAAGCCTTTTTATGTCTGTGTTTATTTTGTCTTTTTTTTTTGGCATCAACCTTCTTGTGTATACATGCATAAGTGTTATATCAAAAACACATCCACACACACACTCTCTCTCTAACACTGCTTGACTTTGAGGCACATTGTTAAAAGAATTTTCCCTCTTTCAGCTTTTTATGTCGGGCACAGCAAAAAAAAGCAAAAGTATTTCTTTAAAAAAATACCAAAAATTTGTTGCATAGTTTTAGGTTAATTTAAATAGAAACAAATATATGTTAAAGAGAAATTGCAAAAAGACTAGAAAATTCTCACTTTTTTTGCATTTAACCACAGACTAATAACTTAACAAATTAAAAGATGTATTTCCCGTTAGTGTCTGTTCGCTTGTTTGTCAGCTGTGGTTGATCTACTTTTAGATCAAGTAATTAAAATACATTTTCAGTGGTATTCGAGAGTAAACCGCAAACGCGTGTACGAAATTAAAATATAATTTACTTTGAAACTTGTTAAAAGAAAGTAAAAGCGCTTTTGTTCTTAATACGAATAGAGATTTAGAAAACTATAAATAAGTTCGTAATAATGTAAACACATTACTGCTCTGAGCTAAGAAAATCCTGTATTATGTACGGGATACCTGTAATTGTGTGGCTCTATTTCCTTCAGATCAAATAAATAGCATTACCTTGGATACTTGACTTTGGCGTTGATTCAGATGTATTACGTACAGCTCACATACGATTCATTGTGCTTCAGATTGTCGTAATAAATCATTATTGTTGCAAAATAATTTTTTATTTGACATCGGATCAGCATTTCAAGGACCCTCTTGACTTCAATCCGTGTTTCTTTATTTTTAAATGTATCCTGCTGCTTGCGTACGTTTCGAAATTACTGTATGAGTAGGTTAGGTTACATGGGTCGCTCCCGTTTATCGTGACAAGTAATTATACCCATAGAAAGCCTAACCAAATCCTTCGCAAAAGTCAGGAGAGTCCTAGACCTTTCAACTGACAGAGAAGGCCAGATAGACCGCGCCACTCAACGTCCACCCAACTATTAATCTCAATAACGTCTCCAAGTGGACCTGTATATCACCCTGTGCAAGAGTCAGACTCATAGATGACAAAAAAATTGTGCAAAAACATTCCCTTGAATGCCTCCATGATTTGGGAACCATATCAGTATAACACGGTGTCGACCAAGCTGAGCCAGTGAGCGAATGCACCAACCGAGTACACCTAGTAGATATCGACAGCATAAACCTCGGCCTGAAAAACAGTGTAATCAGTGAGCAACCTGAGAGAACACCGAGTGGCCAATTTCATCAGAGTGAAAACCCGATCATGTTCTCACTGCTGTCTTCGAGCCAAAGCTATAAATTAAGAATACGCCGTCCCGAAGAATAGATCCCATATACCATAGGTTCTATCAAAGTTGAGTAACGTCCAATGATTTTGAAGATTTTTCTTGAGTTTGACAAAATGCTCATGAACTTTTTGGCTGACCTGTGAGGTCTCTGTCTTCCGTTTCACTACATCTGAACCGCGCAAACCATCGTTTGTGCCTTAAAGTCGATTAAACTTATACGGCATAAGTTTCTGCAAACGATTGAGATTGCGCAGTGAAGCAAAATTTTGCGTAAATAAAATTAAATGAAGAACTTTTTTCGCCAACACAATTTCGTTCAAGCAAAATTTTTGAGACAAGCACTTAGGGTATCAGCCTTACTCATATTTTAGAAGTGAGAATAAATGTCATAGATATACTCTCCAAAATAACATATACGAGTAAGTTATTTAAAATACAAACCACGTATAATAATCACGGCTTTTGCTGAACTTCACGCATTTTTTAAATTTATGCATTTTGTGTAGCAGTGTGGCAGAACAGCCATAGTATTCTATCTTTTGTTTATAATATGCGTCCTTATTGATTCTAAAAATAGGTCATCCATTAAATTAGCTTTAAAACACATTAAAGATCTTAAATTTTAAATTCAAGCAAGTACTGACACATATTTTGCAAGCATTTTCTAATTAAAACATGGCGTTATTTCGAATGCAAAAAATATAATTAATTTTTATAGCCTATATTTAGGATTTCGAATATTTGATTGGCATTATTGCGCTCTAAATAAATCACAATTATTTCAATAGAAGCGAATTTTATCGATTTTGTTTGCAATTTAAATGAATGCAGTCATGCAGCGTAAGACTTAATTTTGTTAAATTTAATCAACGAGTCATTGAAGTCTTTAATTAAAAATGGTACGAAATATGAAAAGAGAGGAGTCAGTGAATGAATAATTAATGCAGAAGTAGAAGAATATGAAGGACAAATTGCATGTTTGTATGTGTCGATATAATAATATTGATGGTTGTAAAATAATGGTTTAGAGCATTTGTTCGTAAGCTCTAAACGTAGAAGTTTAGAATTTCTATTAAAATCACGTAGAGCACGCTTAATCGTTTGATCATTCGCCTACTGGAGAAAAGTGTGCTCCGCATGAATCGTTTTAAAGCCTTATTTAGGCAGGATAACGCAAA
Source organism: Wohlfahrtia magnifica (assembly GCA_023159175.1). Classification (NCBI taxonomy): domain Eukaryota; kingdom Metazoa; phylum Arthropoda; class Insecta; order Diptera; family Sarcophagidae; genus Wohlfahrtia; species Wohlfahrtia magnifica. Next base: position 5,262,634 of record JAKWBJ010000541.1, read on the forward strand.
ATTTGATGTGTGTTATTCTAATATAAAGATAGCTATTGGTGACTAATGCTACAGATCAGTGCAAGAATTAGACCAGAATAACCCTCATCAATATCACCAATAATATCATCGCTGAAATTATAAATAAACATCTCTGTATGGCTTTTAATATGATGCTACTCAATCAAGAAATAGGATTACGTTCACACAGTTCTAATGAGCGCAGTTAAGTGGTTCTCGCCGCTTTACCTTGCTTTCAAAACGACGTTAGAAACTCTTGCATATTCAACTATGTGAAACGCATTGATCTGCAGAGAGACTCCTGCGATTAATGTCGACATAATTAAAGCTAACTGTTCTGCTTTATTCATACATATTTTTTAAGCCTTTGACAATGTGTGGCATCAAGGTCTTTCATACAAAATATGTGAATCTTTTCCCACAAACACACACAAGATTTTTTCAAAGCTACTTGGCAGATCGTTGCTTCTAACTTAAACCTAGCACGCTGCATCATTGCTCCAAGCAAATAACTATATGATCCTTCCTTTATGTCATATTTACTGCTGGTATGCACTCAACTAACCAAAGCCATACATCCATCTTCGCAGACGATATTACTTTCATTAGATTTCACCAAGATCCAGTAGTTGTGACCGATCCACTGCAGTCTCGTTTTACCGTACCGGAAATTCGTTAGGAAAATGCAGAATATCGGTCAATACAGGTATATGTTCACATGTCATGTTTGTCCGGGAAACCTGCCTTACTCTACAAAACTCCAATTCGCACATGCCACAAAAAATCATATAAATATTGTTACGAAAATACAAATGCCATAATTGTCTGTACTACTAAGAGTGCTACCAAATGCATATTTAACGGTATTGCTAGATAAATAGAAACTTGTAGTAACTACAAGAATATTCGAAATTGATAATGAATTGCTATAAAAGGTGGCGCATTGCGTTTGGTGAGAGATAGTTATCGTATTGCAATCATTAAGTAAAGTCGTGTTTAGGCGTAAATAAAAGTGTTGTGCAAACGAATATTAAGTGCAAGATAAATAAGTTGCTGTATTACAATTAAGTGTTCAAAGTAAAAGTGAGGAAATAAAATCTATAAAACAACAACAAAGTGTTGTTTATTTTATTTTGACGCAATGAAAAAGAACTCAGACGTCTTAGAAAGGTTAAAACGTAACAATATGTATATTGAAAAGCACTCAGATCACCGATTGACAGGGACTCATCACATTGACTCGAAGTAGAAAAAACTATAGTATGAAACAGTCTTAAAACCTATTTGTTCATATGTTATCTACGCCTGGATTACAGTAAGCGCTTCGACATAAGCAGGGTACAAGGAAGATAGTCAAATATTCTTCGTTTAATTTCTCTTTGGTATATGAGGAATTCTAACATCCACAAGAATGTCAATGCCCAAACAGTCAAGGAAGAAATTAAGAAGTTCTGCCAAAATTATAAAGCCAAATTACTCGTATATCCAAATATCCTCGCCCACCAGCCATTTAGAAATAAGCGCATAATGTTATGCTCGCTCGAGACTTTGGATTACTTCACTCTCCGTTTGTGTTACTTATTTGGATTATCACGTTCTCACGGCTTTTTGTTAGCTGTTAGCAATGGGAATCACTATAGCGAACGGCCAATGTTTTTTTTTTTTTTTTGTTTATTAACTTTTATTTTTATTTTTTTTTTGTGCTTGGCATCCTTTATGGAGGTCAATTTAATGAACTTGCAATGTTGATTCTGTAGAAAACAAAAACATTTTAATTAAAAGCTAAAAAGTATGCCAAAGTTTTAGGAAAATTAAAAATGACACTGACTTTGATGGAAATACGTGTAATTAAGTTTTTGATCAGAGGATTTATTACGAATGAGAAAGCGAATGATTGTTATACTATTAATTTAGACGATAGATAAAGAAACTTTTGATTAAATCCTTACATAAAACAATTTGAACAAATTATAGAAATATCGCGCCAAGTTGCTTAGTAACTGTACTACCAGATCGTCACTAAATTAAGTTTTGAACACTTATTGCCAACGTGAGTTAACTAATCTCTATAAAAGCTGCTGGTTAGGCAAGGACTATCTCTTCAGTGAGTTTCACCATAATTCCATAGAATAAGATATCCATTCACTTGAATCCTTATTTTTCTTTAAACAAAATAAATAAGTTAAGAAAGAAATAAAGAATTATTATTCTTTTAATTTATAAAAAACTTGTTTCTCTAAAACTCCTTCAAGATTATTATAAAATTTTATTTCTTTTAAATCCTCTTAGTTTTGATCACAGATTTTCATCACCAATTTTATTTGGATTTTCTATTGTAAATAATCTTATCTATTGCCTTTCTGAATTTTATTTCAATTTTTATTTTTTTTAATTTTTTATTTTTCCCATAGATTCTTTCTTGTACAAGACGAGTATTTTGTTATCAAAAGTTTTTTAAACAATAATTGTTTAAATAAGTTTTGTTACGACACTTCTTTCCTTATTCTTTATTCGTTTCTTTCTACATATTTATTTCTAATATTTTTATAATTGGAAATGTTGTTACTGTTGTTGCTGTTATTCCAATTACAATTTTTATTGTTTTCTTGAGTGGAACAACAAAACAACAAAACAACAAAAAAAGGACAATTACAGAATAAACAATTTGAAAAACCATTTAAAAACAAAAATTTTCCTTCTTATCGTTTAAGTGGAGTATCGAGGGAGTTTGAAATGAAAACGGAAAAGAAAAAGCCTGACTTAGACATAGAGAGCATATGGTTATCTCCTGGTTGTACAAAATGTATTACAAACTCTTATTACATATGTTCTGCATTTAAGGTCAAGATTTAAAGAAGACGGAAACCAATTTTTTTTTTTTTGTTAAACTTAAAAGCAAAGTTTGTATTACAAAATGCTAGCTTGTGGGTCAGAGTAAAGGCACATGGCTAACTCATGTCTTACAAAACAGAAGAGGAGACCAAAAGTTTTATTTTCTCTCTTCTTATGCCTTTAATTGTAAAAAGTGTGTTTTTGTGTAACAGTGTTGTACAACATTTTAAATTGCTTTTTAGAAAACGTTTAACCTTTGGAACTTTTACTGGCTTTAGTCTTTTTTTAGATTATTGTGTCACCCTCTTTCTCTTTATATCTCCGTCTCATAGAATGTAAGACAGGTAACCAGTAAGTTACCCTTTGGATTTCTCCTTTTTTCTTGTACACTTTTCATACAAACAAAACTGAACAAACTTTAATCTTTATTTACGTACATACTGTATGACATATACTCGTACTCACCTATACAGCTTTGAGTTTAACACATATACTCAGAAGATATATAGAGACAACCAGACAGCACACACAAGCAATAGTTTAAAGTTTATGAGGAGAGTAGGAAGGATATATGTGATGGTGTTTGTGTCTTAAAGTACTTTATTAAATATTTAAATGAATTTTGCTAAGAGTATAGAGTAGAGAGTGAGAGAAGGAAAGGAGACAAACAAAACTATAAAGAAAACGGAAACAGGATATTATTGTACAAACACTTTTCAAAACTACTTTATAAACTATAGCTCAGTATATACTATACACACATATATTGTGTTTGACAGTAGAAAACTTTTTTCATATAATCATACGTTAGGAAAATTGTTAGTAACAGTGTACAGTGTTTGCAAATATACCATGTGTATCAAGTGGTTTTACGAACTTACCTGACAAACTTACCTGCAACAAAGGATTTTTAAACGGCAATCTAAATACCAATTTTTATTATTTTTTAAAGAGGAGTGCTGGAGTACTGCGACTCTTCGATATATTGTACAGCACTCAGCTAGTACACTCATACCGGCCTAGATAGGTTCTGGAAATGTTGGGCTTAAATCAAAATGCCTTGAAACGAGTTGTTTTGATTATCTTACACTGTTTCTTAAATAAAGTATTTTTTCACGTTTAAAGAGCTAATTTATGCTGTAAAACTAAGTTCTTTCATAATTAAGGCAGGCCGTTATAGCAAAATGCAATAAAAAGAAAGGCCGTATGAAGAGGTATAAGTGTATAATGTTTCCCTATAATATTCTGCCCAATTCAAAATATCGGTTGGGCCTCTAGTGGTAGCTCCCTATTACCTACTTTACAGGTGATCTCTTACATCAAATACGTACTCTGGCGATTGTGTTCATTGAGTCTGCAAAGCCATTTTAAAATTCCGTTTATCATTCTATTCTTAGATACCCTGATGCAAGACTCGTCTCTTTTCCTCTCATAGTTCCCAGTAAAGCTTGTCTCGTCATTCTCTAAGCACGCTTTTCAAAGCCCCTCGCCCTATTAGTAGCACAGAAGCTCTCTTTCTGGCCATCTCATCAGCAGATGCTGACCATATTGTCCCTTTCAAGTAGATTTTACTTACTCAGACAGTCCCATACTAAATTTAAGTCAATTTCATAGGCGCTAAGTGTTCGATACCATTTGTACCATTGTACTTTGTAATTTGAATTGTGCATATATTTTGATGACGTGAAAATCTGCTTCCCATGGATTCCGAATATTTCATTCTAAGCCCAAATACTCCCGCTTCTTTACCACTTTCGTAATTTTGACCGATCCGTGTACCACATAATGGTCTGTCTCCTAATGGAGTATCTAGCCTCCAGACCGTCGCATTTACTTTTATTACTTAGTTTTGTTATAAAGTGTTTATCAAAACTATAAAGTATTCCTCTCCTGAGCAAAGGACAATCACAGAGATAGTTGTCAAACACTAGAAATTATTGTAAATGCTTTTAACGTTTTATTGTAGCGGAACAATGCTTACAAATGGGCTGAAGCACAAATTGGTATTGAATTTCCATTCAAAATTTTGTTCTCCGATGAAGTCCATTTTTCGTTTAATAAGCGGAATTGTCGCATTTGGAGTGTAGCTTTTGTCGAAACATCATTTATTCACAGAAAATTACTCTTCGGAGCGCTTTATGAGCTGGCGGATCCAATGGTTTATATCTTTTCAAAAACTATGATGATCAGAATGTTACTCTCAAGATTGAACGGTATAGGGACACGATTAACAAATTTTCAAACCTCAATTAGCTGGCATTAATCTTGCTGACATTTGGTTCCAACAGGGCGGAGACAGATGTCTCACAGCGCGTGCTACAATTGATTTATTCAAGGAAACTTTTGATGAAAGTGTCATTTCACGTAATGGTTCAATTAATTAGTCACCAAGTCCGTGTGATTTAGACCCGCCCGATTATTTTCTTTGGATTTATGTACGTCGATATACTAGAGCCAATTCAACACCTTGAAATTAACATTCAAAGATTTATTGGCGAAATATGGCCACATATGCTGCAAAGAGTTTGTGAAATTTGGTGTTCCAGTGCCTTGTAAGCGCTAGCCGTGTCGGTCGCATGGCCATAATCATAATCTAACATTAATGTCATAAAATTTTCTATCCAACAAAGCCAGTTTAGTGGATATTAAAAATATATTTCTTTGTTTTATTATAATTTAAACTTTTGTAACTATAAAAAACACTCTAGTCTTGGTTCAATAACGTTAGTCTTAGTTGACACATACTAACATTCTTTTTTAATAATTATCCGCTAATCCATTGACTTGCCATCAGCAAAAATCTTTGTAAATGCATTTAAGACTTATTTTATATCAAATAATGGCATTTCATTAAGCTCTTATTTCCATTTCTCTCAACGTTGGCCTTCAGATTGGCTCTCTAAATCAGATAAATTTTAATTAACGACATCATTGAATAGTAGTGGCTCGTAAATCAAAAATTGAACAAAAAATTTTATTTTTTTCTAATGCATGGCTGCATTCATTTAAAATAAAATAAAATCAATAAAAAAATTATTTTTCCTATTGAAAGTTCTTTTTTTGTATTATTTAGAGCGTAATAATGCCAATTAAATATTCTAAGTCCTAAATGTAGGCTATAAAAATTTGCATTCTTTTTTCAAAATAACGCCATGAATTAATTAGAAAATGTTTTTTTTTTTTTTTTGAAGAAGAAGAAGAGTCTGTCTGTTGCGTTGTATTTAAAACTTAAATTGTGTCGAATATATTTTAAAGCCAATTTTATACATATGAGCCTATTGTACGATAGAAAACGACCTAAAGGTAGGCATTTGCATCGTTAAAATTTAAATGAAAATGTTATTTAAGTTTGAAGAATCACTAAATATGGTACAATATCTTTTTTGTAAGTTATTATAATTGCCAACATAATTTATATATTAATTAACATCGGAAAACACACCCCATTTTTTTAGCTCTAAATTTATACAGGACACCTAAAACATTTAATAAATCTGTGCTAGTACGTGACATCTTGAACTGAACTCCGACAAGAAAGACATCCAAGACTGGATCGTTGCTCACAAAAAATTTCAAATATAATATATATAATATATAATAATGTTTACACCGCAATACAAATAGATCTTTAGCATTACATCGCATTGTTGCACGTCATATACAACTTAACATCACCAGCAGTAAACGACATAATCGTGTTCCGAATACATGTCGGTAGTTCATTAATAAACAATAAAAATAAAACCGTATCAAGGTCATCTGTGTCAATGGGTAATGTGGATATTGAGGAATCAGACGCTCTTGATGTTCTGGGCATAAGAGTTCACTGTGACGTTCGTTGGAATGATCACATATTTCAAGTGTCGAAAGAAGCATTCAAGTGCCTTGGTTTTTTGAGACGGTGCAAGAAATACTTCACTCCATCTGATCTTCTTAATATTTACAAGACCTATATCCGACCCAAAATGGAATACAACTCTCATGTATGGGTCGATGCTTCAAAGTCTATTTTGGAGCTTCTCGACAGCGTACAGAAGAGGGCGAAGGTGCTCGTCGCAATGTGGCGTGTGTTTCATTGTTCTTTCGGTACTATAACGGAATGTGTTCTAACGAAATTAAGGAATTAATTCCTAAGAATCATATATTTTTACGTAGTACTCGTATTTCTCGTAGAGCGCATCCCTTTGTAGTTGATTGTCCAGTAAATCGCACAACGCATTATAGGCAGAATTCGTTCTTTGGTCGCACTGTTCGGTTGTGGAATAATCTTCCAGCGAAAGTATTTCCTGCCACTTACGACATGAGTAAATTTAAATTTAACGTCCATAAACACTGCTCCCTCTGTCCTCCTTCCAATAACCCATTTTCCTAGTACCAGCACAGCGCAATGCATGAGTAGGCGCCGTCCCCTGGGTGCTGGTCTTTAAAAAAAGGTTACTACCCTAAGGAATACCTGACGTGACCGAAATATGAATAAAAAGTGATTGCCGGTGTACAAAATCCACCACAATATTGTGGTACGCAGATCACTACACCATAGTTTTATCATTTGTTAGACAAAATCATCTTACACTTGACTCCACGTTGCAGACTAATATTTCCAACCTCTACTTTAAAGAAGTAAAGTAAACATATTCAAACCATATGGTAAATCACCGGTTACTTCTTAGAGATTTTCTTAATAGCTTTCTTTCACTTTAATCGTAGGCGGCCAATATTTAATAGAAATAAAAGCTCTACATACCTTAGCTTTTATTTTACTTATATTGTGCCTGGGAGCTTTAAAATATATAACAATTAGCTGCCCCCTTTTGTAATGAGTAATCACTATTTGAAAGTTAGCTCTTTGAAAGAACCAATGGTTAACAAGGCTATGGGTCTTGTTATACCAAATTGTCTTTAGTTTCTTAAGAGTCTGCATTACATATCAGAAAGCCCATAATTTCAGTTGTCAAATCACACCACCCATTAGATTCTTATACGAGGTTTACCTCTTGGTTTCATGCGTAAGGAGTTCAGTTCAATTAGTAGTAACAAAAGTCATGAAAAAACTAAAATGTAAAATGATCTCAAATATGTAATGATCTTTTTATTTAAAAACATAAAGAAATTTACTTAAAAATAAAGTTAACACCTTAATATTACAAAAACTGCTATGTTCAGATATTTGCTATTTTCCAGATTAGTCCACTCATCTATTGTCGTTGAAAATCTTTCACAATCGTCAAATTTTATTTTTATAGTTTTCATTAAATTTTGAACGCCATATTCAGCTTTTGATATAAAGAACCTATCACGTAGCATCTCGTGATCGATCTAATGGAATATCCATCAACGATACTAATTTTTCTACAGTAATACATAAGTCTGTTTTAATTGATAATTAAAGTAGGCTAAGTTTTTATTATATAGTATTTGACGGGGATTATTCCTGATTTTCACGTTCAGCTGTCTCCTTATCCCAGGATGTTTTGTCCGCTTGTACTGTGTCCATTATATACAATTATTTTTTGCAGATAAGGAAGAAATAGCAGTATCATTAGGTTTCCTTTTAAAAAAATTCTACACAATTGAGGTTATATCGGTTATATCGGACAAATTTCTATATTTTTCGAATATTTAAAACAATGGAAAAAATAAAATTGTTTTAAAAGAGTTACAACATATTTTTTTCCAAAAAATATTTTAATATACAGCTTAGGAGGATTTGGCAGCCCCGTTAAACCAAGGCAGACTTGAGTACACATAGTTGACTGCTGTGTTACCACTCATACTCTGTGCTAGTCACCAAGCTCAGATAGTGTGGACAATCAGCAGAAACACAATTCCCTAAATACGACAGCCTAATAAATCTGGCTATTAGCCTGATATTAATGATCGATAGCTCCGATAAGCCATCGAGAAAGAGCGTGCCAAATGTAAGCAGCCTACGCGGAGCCAGAGAAGGAAATTGACAACAGAAGCGGGACACGTTCTCCTCTTCCTCAATCGATATACAATATGAACCGAATTCATTCGAAGCCTTTTTGCATGCTCAAACATAATACTGTTACAAAAATCAGGTTGGGCACCCCAGCGTTTATTATATTGCTAAAAAAAAGATGAACAAAAGCCGTAAAAGCAACTACATATATGTGTTGTTTACAAATAACTAAATTGATAGCAACAAACATTTGCAGAAATAAAGTAAATAAAAAAAGAACAGCAACAACAATAATTAGGCAGAAAAGAAAACAAGTAACAGACAATAACAAACAACAACAAATACTAAGAGCTGAAAGAGGTAGATGCTTACCTTCGTATAGCTACATAAGAACTAAAAAGGTAAAGGAAAGGAATGACATCTGCCTGAAATAACTAGAGGTTCAAGAGCTTTAAAAGTGTTGTTTACTCATCCATTTTAAAAACACATCGATGCAAACAACATTTAGCTTAGCTTTTCAGTTTAGGAAAATCGTCAAACAAATCGTAACAACAAAACAAAAAAGTTTTTGTCTCCGTCACTCCTCTAGGGAGCATATTGGCTTTCCACAAAGCATCCATTGCTTTGTTTCAGTTTCTTTAATCAATTTGATATTTTTAAGTTAAGTAGATGATTAATCCGCTGTAGCTTCCTCCATATGATTTTTTGTGTATGTAGTGGTGAAGATCCTTGCTAATTGGTGGTGATATTTACTTTTAACATGGTAGTTTCTTCCCAGTAGGTGCCGTGTTTTTCCTGATCATTCGTCTGATGTTTGTCATCATCGCCAGAGTTATGCGAGAAAGGTCGGGAGGGTTTTTTTCTTTACTTTTTTTTAGATGGAGTTGTCTGGAGGGCAGTTGAAGCCTTTTTTATTATTAAACATTCGAAATCTCAATTACATTTTTTCTTCGTCATATCCTCCGCTAGATCGTGTATGTTGTTAAGCGTGCGCTCTAACCACTACACCACGCCACTCATGAAAACATTGTATTGACTCTAAATTATATTATATTCAAAACAAACTTCTCTGATCATAAATTTTAATACAACTAAAAGACAATAAAAAAAAATAAATAAGTACCTATAATTTTAGTACTAAAAATTTTTAAATTATTCATTTATTTTATTAATAATTGCTTTTTTTAAATTTCTCTTTTCACTCACAATTCTTTTTCACTATTCTATATACATATATGCGGTATGCGACAAAATATATATACGAGCTTGTATTTACTATCATATATCTTCATAACATAGAATAGCTCATTCGAATTTTAATTTGATTTATTAATTTATAACGATAATATACTCCTTTAACTAATAAAAGACGGAAACAAAGATAAAACAAATTTGAAACACAAAAAATTTATGTTAAAGTTACAAAACCGCTATTTTGCACAAAATAGATAGTTAAGTTATCAACGACAAAAATCGTTCAATATCAAAAACGATCATTTCAATATTAGAAGACTAATGTAAGAAAATTTTAACGTCTTTATAATCGAATCGAATTTTCAAACTCTGTCCCTAAACAACAATATTCTACTCTACTCTACAAAAATTGCTAACAGTAATTAGCACTTAGAAGAAAACATAATGAAGATTATACTAAAGATGAATCAGTGACATCAATCGCAAACAAATTTGGAATTGAACACAGTATTATTTACCGTGTTATAAGCCGTTTCCGTTCATCAGGCCTTTATATCAGGAAGGTTTATTACAAATCAATTAAAATTAAATCTGTAGACGGTGGATTAGTATCAAGTCGAAGTGTAAAAAGACAATTTAATATTGCCAAAAGCAGATTGGTTAGAATCGAATGTACAAAAAAAGCAATTAAACTTAGATATACTTTTAACGGAAGACCGTACTCTTCTCTGATGAATCTAAGTTTAATGTGAGCCAGTTCTTATGGATTAAGCCTGTAAAGTTGAATAAAAAGCACAACGTCTTAATCCTCGGTATACCAAAGAAACGGTAAAACATAAAGAAGGAAGTGTTTTAGCCTGGGTATGCATTTCTGGCCATGGAATTAGGCCAATACACAAAAAACAAGCGTGTAACCGATCGTTTCGTCTACAAGGATATCCTGGAAAACATACTGATACCGAGAAGAAAATACTACTTGCAGGGGAGAAAATACTACTTGATTGGAGATATCAACAGAACAACAATCCAAAAGAGAGTGCTTTGTAAGCAAACAAATTATCGTCTTGAAATGTTAACGCAATCGTCAAATCTCAATCCCGCAGAGAATTTATGGAATATTGTAGATATTAAAGCAGCGATAATTCCACAAATAAGAACGAACTTTATTGACAAGTGTAAATTGCGGTGAATGAAATTTCTAGTGAAACAATAGAGTCCATAACATTCATATGTAAAGAACTTTCAAAAAAATAAAGGCTAAGCAATTAAATATTAGTGAAATTAATATTTTAAGTGAATTTATTGAAGACGTGTTCAACGTGCAAAATGATACCGGAACACAAGATGAAAGTCTTCTCACAGAACCAGAAGTTCGTGCATAGGTTTCATGGTTTTGTTTAATTGAAATGTGTGGTATAAAATCACAGAAATTGTATAAATCATACTAAAAAAATAGTTCTTCGCTTAAAAAACGCATGCGCATATTTCTTTGCGCTTTATTAACATTGACGGCAAGTAAAAATCAGAAATAGTATGCTAGTTGTCTCATCTACAAAGAATTATCAATACTTTTAGAGCTGCCAATTGGCCATATAGCAAAAACCGTCATTTTAGAGGCAAAAAACGTCAATCGTAATTTTGCCAAAATTTTGTTAAAAAATCGTCAAAATAACGATGAATCGTCAAATCTAGCAGCTATGCTTATGTGAGGTAAAATCAGCGAACGAGTTATCGGTTTGAACTCAGTGTAAAGAGAGTTTAGTGTGATTAAACCAGTCATGAGCGTTTCATAAAACAATTTTTCACGCTCAGGTCACACATATTCTTATGATCTTGCTTTTAGTTTTCACTGAAACATCGACGAATGCACGTGTGTGGCGGATGCATATTGATTTTTTTAAGTTTTTTAAAACATCAACTTTACTCTCTCTGAGAGAGTAATTTCCATGTTCTCACTAACACAACTACATTTTTACTTTTGCACACCACTGGGTTAAACTCTGGTTGAAGAGGTTGTGATCGAACTTAAGTTGAAATAGCGATCGGGTTGAAAGATATTTACGTAGAGAGATCAGTCGAGTGATTGTTGTTGTGTACAAAAGTCGTAAACAAAAAGAGCAATTAAGAAAAGATATTGAAAAGCAGTGTTGGCCAAAACTTAACAAAGATTTTTTTTATTTTAAATACAATCTACGAACTTATAAAAAACGTTTTTAAAAAACTAAAAACATAAAATACAATGGCCTGTGAAATTAAATTGAGCAGAGGAGATGTTCTCGCAGTCCAACTTAAACGGTTTTTTGGTATTCTTAATGTAAAAAAAATAGTTTTTCACTTTCCGGGATCCCGAAAAATATCCGGGAATTTCCCGAAAAAATCATATTTGTAAACGATCAACTTCAAATTCAAACAGCGAACAACAGTTATTTAGACAAGAAAGATCTCTTTCTACATTGTAAAATGCTAAATGATGCAGTGCTTTCAACTTCTTCAGAATAACTATGCTTAATTCTAGCATGTCTAGGATGTCACCAATCAGTGTGCCAAAATTTCTACATTAGGCTTCACGTATAATACACATTTTTTGCTGAAATTCGGATCTTAAGTCAACTGCTCTCTAATACTTCGTCAGCCGAGATTAAGAGTTACAGAAGAGAACATTTAACTTGATCTGCGTCTTGTACCCGATTTGCTGCTTTGCATAACCAGAAAACATCTAACAAATAGCGATTTGCGCCAGAACACTTTAATTTATTTACTATTAAAATTTAGTTGCCTACTAATAGGCTCCCACAACGTTTAATTTTTCTTTCAAATTCCCTCTTACTTACATAAGTATTTGACGTTGTCAGTTTGGTGTTTGTTTTTATATTTATTTTTATCGCTCTTGTTGTTATTGAAGATTTAAAAAATCTTTTGTCCATACACGAGTAAATAATTTCTTATATTTTTCTTTCGTTTTATTTTTTAGTTAAATTTGTAATATTTGTATTGAAAACTAATATGCAGTTCATTTTTATTCTTTTTCTCTTTCTCTTTTTATCACACTTTTTCATTTTCTTACTTTATTTGTTTGTTTTGTTTTTAAGAGTTTTATGCAATGTACGCAAAAAAATAATGCAACAAAATATAAAAAAAAACTTTGTAAGATAATCTTAAAGAAAATAAATGAAATCAAAAAACTACATTTTAGCAGAGACTTATGAGGGGTAAACATTAAATAAAACAAAGAAAATTAAAATCTTGAAAATCTTAAAAAAAATTTCTATACCTAAAGTAAACTACAAAATTAGCTCTCATATACGTAAAAGAAAGTTTAAGGAAAAGAATGTATAGTATTATCCCAAAATTATGCTTTAAAATTTTTTTATTATTAATTTAAGAAATTCCAAAAATAAGGTTATGTTACCAATTAAAACAATTTCTGCCTAAAAGTAAGCTACAATTTTTTCAAATCCTGAAAATATGCTTTAATTTTTTTTAAAGATTTGCTATCCTAATCCATTATATATATATATTTTTTTTTGCTTAATGATTTTATTTAATTTTCCCTATTTGCTCACACTTTGCCGACAAAATTTTTATTAAGCCTTTCATTTAAAAATCTGTCAGAACTTTTTATCTGTATCCCCTTGCTGTAACGCTTCTGATTTCGCCTAAACATATGTTATAATTGTGGCTTTTGTTTCTTGTTCATTTAGGTTTTATTATTTCCACATTCATTCCACATTTCTTTTGTTCTTCTTTAGTTTCCTCTTCTTCTTTCTGTACAACATTTTTAAAACTGACATGATTGAAACTGATATTTAAAACGTTCAACATTCCGGGGTAATGTTATAGTTCATTGGCTAGATATTGAATTTTAGAAAATTAAAGGAATTAAAATATTTCTTTTATAATATATAATTTAAGTAATTTATTTTACTGAATTGGATGTGTTAAGCATTATTATTAAAAATTTATTAAACACTTGATAAACACAATGACAAAATGCCATCCCTGCATATACCAGCAGTAAACATGCAACAGTACCGTGTATACGTACGTTCATTATTATTAAAACGATAAATTACAAACAGTGGATAACGAAACATTGGAAACGAAACTCTCTTGAAAACACAATAAAAAAAAAAATTGTCCTATACCTGAACAAATAAAATTATAATTCATTGCCACTTTATACATATAAACCTTTTGTTGCCAACTGTAGCAGATACTATATGTAGTTTAAAATACAAAACATATCCTCATACATTATACTCTATATGGATATGTGGTCTACACCCAGTTTTATTTTCACACAACATCAGTTCACACTTAGACATATTCGCTCTCATATGTATGCATACATACGTACGTCTATCTCACATTTATAAGCCAACCAATGACATATACATCAATATGTCATGTCATTAAAACAAAAATTAATGTCTTTTAGTCATGAAACTATTAATTTGAAAATTTCAATTATATTTTATTTTATTATTATCCTGTTTTGTCTTATTTCAATTTGTCAACAAGCTGATAGAATAGAGTAGCATATACTTAGGAGCTTTTCTTCAGCCATAAAATCAGTTTGTATATTTAGAATAGAATTAGAATACTTTAAAGAAGACATAAAAACTTATCAATTTCTTCGTATCTATTTGAAATATTTCTTAATTTGTTATTTATGCGAAATTACTAAATATTAAATGGGAATAGAATTCATTAGAAGAGATATTTTAATTATAAATTCCTAAAAGTAGGCCATAAAATATTTAATTATTTACAACATAGTACTTAAATTTCAAACATGTACGTTAGATGGCTAGACGTTGCTAGGAGATATTAATTTTAAATTTTAATCAGTAAACTAAGTTCGAAATTTGTGCTTAAAAAAGCGCAGGTACTTAGATCTTGACATGAAAAACCATGAATTACGCAACAATTTTGATAATAGAAACATATTGAAGAATTTATTAAACGAGTTATCCAAAAGAAATATTCCATAAGAAATATTTGCCCTTTGCAATCACTAAGAAAAGCTCCATTTCACTTGGCCAAATTTTAGCATAAGACTCTGATAACAATTGGATAATTTCGTGACTTTTTGTATAATAGAAACTATTTTTGGCTAAAAAGCGTTTAATTTCTTAACATAGCATTTCTGTATATGTACATGCATGTACATGTACAAATATTTATTCCTTTCATTAATTCCTTTACTCTGTGCAATAACAATATTATACTTTAATCCAGCTTAAGTTTAAAATCGCTGCTTCTAATTCAGTTTTCGGTCTCTGAGTGTGTAAAGGGTCCCATCTGCTTCGGCTCAATTATTTTAGATTTCAAAACACGAAACGTTCATAATTTCTTTAAACTGAACTGTTTGCTTGATAGTGCATCATAGTTACATCATGCGAGTTTATCCGTGTATCTATCATTAAGCCAAAGTGCTTTTAATACCAAGGACAAGTTAAAACACTTTGTAGTAAACTAAGGTATGCTGCATTTAAATATTTATGGCATAATGTCGAACAGTAATGGCACTAGTGGTAAAGAGCTTTATTCTGAATGCTTCACATACATGGAGGTAACTATGCGGTAGATAGATTGGCGCACTGAGAGTATA
Source organism: Wohlfahrtia magnifica (assembly GCA_023159175.1). Classification (NCBI taxonomy): domain Eukaryota; kingdom Metazoa; phylum Arthropoda; class Insecta; order Diptera; family Sarcophagidae; genus Wohlfahrtia; species Wohlfahrtia magnifica. The sequence continues at coordinate 5,278,197 of JAKWBJ010000541.1, forward strand.
CTGTGCTTATGAAACAAAATGTAATATAGCGGTAATTAGGTGGACCTGTTGACATAGGAATATGTGGATGGTATTACGACAGCAAAAACTCCAATAAAAATTTGGAAAGGAAAATAGTCTACGACTACAAAGGGGAGACATCGATACACACACTAGATACTAAAGATAGTATCTTCGCCGTTTTCTATCGGTTGGAATGCTTTCCTTTGTCACTGATGTCATTATTTGTTTGCAAACGCTGAACATGTTGGGTACTGCGATTAGAGTAAATTATTTCATGCGGCTGATGCAAATTATGTGAAACTCATACATCGAACTCTATGGCCTTTAAATGTGTGCCTACAAATAGTCTGAATGAGGAGTTTTAATGGTCACTGGATCTCAACAATGTAAACAACACTACGTTAACCACAAAAAAATAAAAATAAATAAACTGTAGCATCTACTTAATCCTAAAGGAACTTAAAGTTTTGATTGTTCTTTAGTCTAAAGTGTGTACCCACGTTTCGTTCACTATTACAAAGCAGACCGCAAACTCGTTCGTCATCGTCGAGTACTCCTTTGCAGTGAGTAGCAGTTTTTCGAAACTCTTCATGTCCATATTGAAAGTATGATTAATCGCCACTCTGTAAGGTACTTCATTAGTACAGATTTCATATCTAAGCTTATTGATTTTGGTGTCGGTAGTCAGTTCTCTCGATCTACTCAAGCTTTCTTAGAGCCCATGGTACACGAGTAGATATAGACGGGATTTCATCTGACGAGTTAAGGCTTTGTTCCAACTTATTTTCAATATTTCTTAACGAGTTCTTTCCTATTACTTTCAATGTTATCTACTCTTTCATAGATGACAGCAATATTTGTCATTCATATGCCTGACATGACAAACATTTCTGAATGCGATCGTGCGAATAGAGTCGCTTTTGATGCTCGTAAGTAAATTTACTACGATACCCTTTAGAACGATCACATTTTTCTGGCAACGAAGAGAAAATTCAAGTGGCTTGTTTTTTTGAAATGATATTTCATATTTAGAATAAATCTAGTCAACCTTAAATGAAACACAGAGACGCTACTCGATGGTGTACAGCAAAGGGAGATGTTACTCAGTTGTGCATTGTAGCAATTTTCCGTCTGTTTTATTGTTTTATCGATACTACAACGAAATGTGTTCTTATGAAATAAAGGATCTGTTCTTTACGGGAAAATTTTTTCCCTTTAATTGCGATATGATACTATTCCCACTTTCCTTCTCCCATAACGTTTTTGCCTAGAACCAACATGAGTATGGGTAATCAACTGAAAACCAAGCACATCACATACATTTTTTTATATTCTTCTTAAAATTATAAGTAATTAAGGTATACCTGTTGCCAAAAGCTTTCAGAATTCTATAATGGCAGATAGTGAAACGCCTGTTAGATACAGTGAGTCACAAAACTCTTGGTACCCATCAACTTGAAATATTGTTTGCAATAATTTGTTCAGATATTAGACGAAATCATTAAAGTAATCTTTGTTAATTATTCGCTTATATGCACTTTATTAGATTATATGCCCAAAAGATGAAAATATTTTTTAAAATTTAAGAACAAGCAATAAACTCGGAATAAACGCTAAATAATTGACGCAAAACACATGGTAACTTTCACTAATATCTACATCTCTGCCGAAAATACATCTCTGGTTTGTACGGAGCTAAAAAGTGATCCTACTCTTACATTGTAATACATTAAGGCGAACACCTTCTTTTAGTTAAGAAGTTAATTAGCAGGTGTTTGTGAGTAAAATCCCTGAAATATATTAAAGGTAACAGTTTCTTGAAAAGGACAACGTGATTTAATAATTAATTGTCACAAACAGGAGCTAGAGCTACTAAAAAGGCTGATATCGATCACGAAAAACTCGTAAAACCCCTTGTAAACGAAAGAAATTGAAAAAAAAAAAACTAAACAAAAATAGATTTTTAAAGGTTGTACTTTATTTTTTCGGATACGTCATAACACAATGTATTTGACTTTGATCGTAAACTTCGTGCAGAAAGAAAAAAGGGGGAGATGAACCCCATCCAAAGAATACTTGCTAGACTGTGAAACATAGAGATGGAAACGTGATGGTATGAGAATGCACGTCATCTGCGGGTGTAGGCAACTTAGTTACAATCGATGAAAATATAAGTAAAGAAGTTTATTAATATACTAAAAAGTAATTTAAACCAAGGTGCAGAAAAACTGCGACTGTTTGACCGATTGCACTTTCAACATGATAACGATCTCAAACACACTACCGATATCGTCGTAATGTAGATCGTTTATGTCAAACCTTTCACCAAAGTCCTGCTCACAATCACATAAAGCAGCTGTGGTACTATTTGGAAAAACAGATCAGAAAACATCTGAAACTAATCTGATCTGATGACAGCTCTTATTCAAGCTAGTCTATTCCATGCCAAACCGGTTAAAAGAACCAATACAACTAACGGAGATTCCACCAAATATTAAACAAGTAAAAATTACAATATTTCATAAAACAAATTAGTTTTACTTGTTTATATGTAAAACTAATTTACTTGTTTATATTTTTAGGAAGGGGGCGTGGTGTAGTGATTAAAGCGTATGCATAACAACACAAACGACTAAGGTTCGAGCACCAACAGAGTACATGACGAAGAAAAATATAATTGTGTATAATAAAGAAGAAGCCCCCTCCGGACCTTCCCGCATACCCTTTGCGATGTAAAAAAAAAACATCAGACGAATGATCAGGAACACACGCCATCTACTGGGAAAAAACCACAATGCTAAAATAAAGATCACCACCAATTAGCAAGTATCTTCACCACTACGCAAAATCTTATGCAGGAAGCTATAGTGGGTTAATCATCTACTTAACTTGAGAGATTAAATTGATTAAAGAAATGAAAGAAAGCAATATATGATTTGTGGAAAATAAATGTTCTCCCTAGAGGAGTGATGGAGAAAAAAATATATTTTCATAATGGTACCCTGACTTTTCAGACTGTATTTTTTTAAGTTAATTTATGCTAAATAAGATTTAATACATTTCGGTTAATAATACTGTTACGTTTTAACCTTTTTAAAACGTTTGAGTTCGCTTATATTGCGTTAAGATAAAATAAAAATCTATTTTTTTTTTATTTAAGTTGTTTTAAAATCTGTCTCTTTCTTTATTAATTCCACTGTACTTTAATACCCCAAATTCGTTTTTAAAAAAACACTTTTTATTTGCGCCTTAATCAGACTTTACTTATTGACAGCCAATTCACAACTAACTGACTCACCAGTCACAATTCGCCGCTTTTATAGAATTTCATCATAGTTTAGAATATTCTAGTACGGACATGAATCTTCAATTTTTCGTCGTTAATTTAAATGTTCTAAAATAACAAGTAACCGATCCATGCACTTGGCAGCACTCTTAATTAGTGCAGATAATTTTAGAAGTTATTAAGCCTTGACACAAGCTCTGACGTAGTGAATTTTGTCTTTAGCCTTTTCATTTTCGTAACAATATTGAATTTTTTTGTGTTTTTATTTTGCGTAAGAGAAGAGTGAATAAAAATGTTAAATCATTTTGTTTACTTTGCCCAAATATGTTATACTTTTATAACTGTTCAAATAATAATTAGGGAGTAAGAAAACTTTTTTAACTGACTGTAAAAGTGTTTAGAGTGGCATCAAAAAGCCGTCGAAGATCTACCAACATACCGAGTGCCAGTTCTCCAGGCTTGGAGAATGAAGAAGCTGATATTTACATCGCTAGCCTGATAACATATATAAAAATCATACTTCCCAGTCTACTTCTCACTTTAAAACACATGCTTACCGAAACTTCTGCAGCTCTGTTCACGACCTAGAAAGTTCGATAATAATAACAGATAACGTTTAGTGAGAGTCGTGTTGCATCGGCAGTTGCTTCTTATGGTATGCAAAAAATTCACTAAGAAAAATTTTGCGTTTTTAATGTTTGTATATCAAATTGTGAAAATTTAAAAATTTAAAATTTAAAACAAAAGGAAGAAATTTTTCTGAACTGCTATTGAAATTGAAAAATTACTTTGAAGAGATAACCTTTGTTATTCAACCATACGACGTATGCAATAGCTTTTCAATATCTATTTGAAATAGCCACTGCAGAGAAACAATACATTTCCTTTTTTTACATTTTTTTTAACAATCTTTACTCTTTAAAATAAAAATCAATCAAATGAATGTTTTCTGGGAGATTTTGTCGAAATTCTTTTTCATTGGAAAATAAACAACCAGATCAATACAGAGAATTATTGGAAGCCCGTAACATGAAAAGAAAAAAAAAATTATTTTCTATGAAATTCGGCTTTCTGTTCATTCATTTGTATTTTTCGTTGATTGAAAGAGTGATCCAGCTGCTGCTGCAACTGCAAAATATTTGCATTTAAAAAAATGAATTCTTTGGAACATAATTTTTGCTGCTGTAAAAATGAGCTTTAAAACGAACTCAAGTATTATGCGAATCTTATAAACAAAAATATTTTTTTTTCAAACACTGGAATAATATTAAGTTCCTTCTTTTTCTGTGACTTACGCAAACTCGGTCGATATAAAGCGTTTAAAAAGTTGCCAGTTTGTAATAAAAAAAAAAAAAATAATAAAAAGTAAGAGATAAAGCCGTATAAGCATCCAGTAAATGCAACAATAAATACACGCATTGTTGTAACTTTTTCTGTGAAATTTGTTTGGCTCCACAGATCGTTTAATTTTTTTCATGCACGCCAAACACCACCAGTAGTGGTGATGTTGGCCTGATTAACCCACTTCAGTGGGTTTTTTTCGTAGAAAAAATAAAAAACAATCCATACTGAAATGCCAGGGCATCCTTTATATCATTTCATTGTAAATCGGCGAACTATAGAGGTTTTTTTTATGCTTCACTAGAAAATTTGTGATGATATGGTTGGATAGATGGAAAAAAGAAATTTGCAATGTTTTTTAAACAAACACCAGAATTTCTTTCATCTTTATATTGCCAGTTTTTTTTTTCTCTTATGTTAAGTGCTAGCTGGCACTTTTCAAATATATTTCTTTATAAAGAACCTGGAGATGGGCAACAGGGTAGTTTAAGCGAGCCATCTGTAGCATTTATTAGAAGTAAAAAAAAATGCAGAGGTAATCCTCAAAAAGATAAAAACTCATTGAAATTTTATATAAGTAATACGGGAAAGAAATTTTTAAGCAAAATTCTTAAAAAAATTAATTTCTCTGCTTTCGTTTAATATTATCTGTTACTAGACCATGACTAAGGGGCTGCCTCTGTAATTTTATTTTTGAAAGCAATAAATTGGGAAAAGTGTATTTCGAATGCTGTGTACACTGGCCACACGTTAGCTTTGCTCATCTTTTTGACTAGATATGGATTCCGCGTAAAACGAACTCCTCAGTTTTTAACACCAAAGACGTATTAAGCCTATTTCGGATACCGTCTTTTAAAGTAAAACGTATAACAGTGTTCTGCATTGTTCAAATGATTGTTGTCGGCGCAAGGTCTGGACTAAGAGTCGGATGAGGCAAAAGTTTTCAATCACTATTTTCTAAATAGTTTTTAATTGGAATTTTACGACTTGATAGATAACCAGTCGAATATTCCACGCGAATGCTCGACTCAAACTAATTATTTGTATTCAGTACATGTCCCCTATGATATTATGTCCTTACCAAATACAAAGCATTATCTTGATTCCATGGGTATTTGTCGGCGTTATTTCAGCTGCTTGGACGGTCTTCATATACGATGTCTTGCACTGCGGCTTATCGTAATGGAATCATTCAGTACAAAAATGTCTTCTTTTTATAGCATTCTAACAGCATTTCGGGCATGAAAAACTGTCTTTTAACGTCTAAATGATTGCAGTTGCTTGCAAATGATCACATTGATGCTTGAGTGGCTCCCAATGATTTTAAAGGCTCTGCTAGGGTTTCACGTCAATCTCCATGGCGTAAGTGCACAAATTCATCATGATCTTCAAACGTTTTTGACTGACCTATTCTACTTTTGTCTTTCCTATATTGTCTTTCTGAAACGTACACTGACATCGATGGAATATATTGTGGATAACCTTCGGTTAGCAATCAATGTGCATCAGCTTTATTTTATTTTAACGGTCACATTTGTTAAATATTTGACGAACAAACGTAATCACTGTTTTAAAGAAACATTTTATGGAAACATTTCCTTCTATAAAGCGTTTCATAAAAAATTATATAAAAACAATTAATAATACCAAAAAATATTTAGATTAAATTACTTAATTTTAAAAAAGTATATGCCACGCAATACCAGGCCAGACCATATGAAATAAAAAAAAGTTTTTCACCAGCGGTATCACCACCTCATAACATTATGAGTATTACTACTATTGAAAACTTCTCTAACGAATTTGCCGTTCGGAGCCGACATTAAACTGTAGGTCCCTTTCAATGAGTCTAAAAATAGTCTAGAAGTCCCCATGTTCCTTAATGGAATGCTATGGGTATTAATATATATGTAATTTAAAAAAATATATAATAAAAGAACAAATATTTCTAAAAGAAAATACTGGTCACGTTTTTTCGTCACATATTTGACAAATGTGACCGTAGCTTGAGTAAAATAAGATTACCAGCAAGAGATGCTTTCTTGACTCAAAATTCTAAATTTTCGTTCAATGAATAACTGTGAATAAACAACGCTAAAAGTTCAGGGTAGTCGTCATGCCGGCAATAGTCGATAAAATCTATAGTGCGATTTTGAGTGATGAACGAAGCCTAAACCCACTTGTATTAACAATTTCAGTCGCACTCTGAACTATTCTAAGCACCATTTTACAATTATGGACGAAACCTAGATTAATTACAATTCGCCAGATGCTAAAGATCATTTGTCACATTAAATTTATTTTAAAAAAATGTTAGAGTAAGTCAAGCCACAGTTTTTCTTGTTTATTGCACTCGGATCTTTCACATTGATTACCCTGAAAAGGTTATTGAGAAATTTTAAACAGATTTAATATTTGTTTGTAGCAAATGTGGGAAAAAGGATAAGACAATTTATGGATACGCACGAATCCCATACGTGGTAAAAAATGTTCTTCAAAAAAACACCGCTTTATTTTCTTGTTTTACAGTTTTTATTTATTCCACTATAACTTTTATACTGTTTGTCTTAACATTCTTTTGTACAACACTTAATATTCGCTTATACAACACTTTTATTTCCGCTTTGACACAACTCTGTTTACTGAAAGTTCCGGAAATGTTTAAAATGATCTCATATCCTCTATCCGTTCATTCTAAATATGTAAGATTGTGTTACCCAGGGATGATTTAATCGATAGTGCTGCCAGATACACAAATAAGTATGGCATTGACAGGGTGATACAAAATATACCAAAATCCTACAATTTAAGCGTTTTTATTCTCGTTACAATATAAAGCATGAGATAAATTTGTGATGTAAGAAACTCTTTGCGTACAAAAATGTTGTCTAATATAGCACACGAATAATTATTTTAAGAAAATTTCATGATAGCCCACTAATTCCATAATTTTAGTTTTGTGATACGTAACTCTCAAGTTTTTTATGAACAACTTGTATCAGATAGCATGAGATACTAGCTTATATAAAAAATTATTGCTTACAAATTTAGTTTTATGAGAGAAAATTTCTACAAATTTTTTTTTAAGTTTTTTTTTCTTTGTTTTTTAAAGCATTAGAGAAAATTATTTCTACTGAAACTTTGGTTCTTTCTAATAAAAGATATATCTTTTATGGGAAAATTTGGACTGATATGACATGTTAGTTTTTGTAGTTATAATTGCTTATTTTATATTATGATAGAAAATATTTGAAATAATATGTCTACTAAAGTATCAGAGACATGAGAAAAAATTATAAAAAAAAAGTAAAAATTTCGTCTTGTACAGCATAAAAGAATTTCTTTTTAATGAAAAATTTTAGCATAAAAAAAATAATCTTAATGCAGATTTCATTCCAGGTGTCATTTTATATATTTTCTTGGTGCATTTCATTGGAATATTTTGTTATAATTTTTTTGCACATTTTTCCCTATTAAAATGCACAAGCGATTGAAATTCAAATGTCTATCGCGTCCAAAATATCATTTACATCGAGTTCTTTGTATTTTCGATTTTTAGTTTTGTGAGCAGCACCTGCGATAAAATGTAAAATTGAAAAAAAATATTCTCAAAATATTTGGCAGACATTCGTTTTTATTTCTTTATTAGTTTTTGTTCAAATTTTTTCATCTTTTTCGGTTTTTTCCATACGAAATATTGTGAAAATTTTACCACACGAACATTAAACCACTCTCGCCATCACCATCAATATTGGCTTGAGATAATGATTTTAGTTTTTGTTTCGTTCAATTTCTGTTTTTCATCTCATATTTCTTAATGGTTTTCACTCGATTTTCTTGCATTTCTGCTCCTGCTTTTTTTTCTTTTTTTTTTGTTTATGTTCTTTAAACGGAAATGAGTTTGCATTTCCGCTTGCATTCATAAAATGAAAAAAAAATATTCCCATTTAATGGTGCACCACATTGAAATAAAACAACAAAACATGCAACTTTTGTAAACTTTTTCTATATACGTGTGTGTGTATGTTTTTCTCTCTACTTTTATCGATTCCCATAAAATATTTAAAAAACAGAAATGAAACAAATGCATAAAAACGAACGAATAAGAGAAAAACAAATTTGTTTTGGCTTTCGTTTGGTGTCCATAAAAAAATCATTGAAAACCATAAAAATAAAGAAATAAAATTATTGTTATTGTTGCTCTTGTTTTATCCTTATGGTTTTAGTTCCGTTTGTGTTCTTGTTTCTTTAATACCGTTAATGTTACTTTATGAATAAACAACAGAAATACTGAAAATATTAAAAAGAGAAACACACAAAAACAGGATGTGAAAAATTTAAAATCATTGAAGGTGTAACGATTATTAAAAAACGAAAAATTTTTATTGCCAATGCAGGTCCTTGTTTAGGTAAATAAATTTCAATTTTTATAGAATACTTTAAGGGGTATAATATAATAATTGAAATATATGTATGTACTCGTATGTTCGAAAATCTACGCATGTATTAGAGTTTTATTGCAAAATTTATCATAAAATTTGTAAAATAAACCTTTTATTCCAAAACAACAATATTCAGGTATATTTTTGGGGGCAAAAGTTTAAAAGGTTTAAACAACCGTGTTATTTTAGGAGTTGAAATATTTTGGGTATACTTTTAGGGTTGATATTAAATCGAACTGCAGTAAAATATTGTTTGTTTTAAGGGAAACAGCAATTATGAATTCAGCCAAAATGCAAATCTTTATAGTAAAAAATTATACTGAGACAAGTCTAAAAGAGACAGGGAGACAGAAATAGCAACAGAACTTAATTTTAAAATCGGGTTTGAATGCAGTACATATAAGAAGAAAATTGGTTAAAATTATATGAAAATTTTAGAAATATGATTTAAATAGTCATTTTAAACAAAGCTGGAATCACGTTGTTACTGGTTTTTTTATTGCCTCGAATATCGATTAACAGCCTTCATCATAACCTAATGTAGCGTTGAGTTATTAATGTATACGCTTCATTAGCTGAGTAAAAGCTTGCTAGAGACACATTGATGAACATCTACAGCAATTTTGACAGGCCGCACAGAAAACTGAATTAAATTGTTCATCGACTGGGAGCCTTAACAGGTACAAATAGCGCACATGTTGGACATCTTTAGAAAGTATGACTCTTTCGAAAGTAGAATAACTGCAACTTTGCCTTTGCCTTTCAATCAAGGAGTAATATTTTAATCAACAGAAAGTAGATTTAAAGTCAAAGAGTTCTTAATTTTCATAGGAAGGCACGATACTGACAAACTTATCTACCAGAAAAATATTTAAAGGACAGATCAGCTTTAGAAGTCAGATAAATTATTTTGTGGTTACTACGAAAAATCGTTTGAGATCACTTTTTATACAGTGTTCTGTCAAGGGGAGCCTATTGACGTGAGGTAAAGGTGTACCACACAATAAAATTCCGCATATTGTTGCAGTTACTATTATTGCGTATAACTCTAACACGGACGTAAAAAGATACGTTATATTAATAATATTGCTCTTCGATTAGCGCACCTTATTGTACATTTTACAGTTGACCACGTAAATCGCATGTTATACATTTGTCCAATGAAGCTCATTTTGATCTTGGCGGGTATGTAAACAGGCAAAATTGTCGCATTTGGGGCACAGAAAACCCGCACGCATACATTGAAAAGCCGATACACCCAATATGACTCACTGTTTGGTGCGGATTTTGGTCCAGAGGCATAATTGGGCCATTTTTCTTCGAAAATGAGCAAAAAGCGGCCGTTACAGTCAATGGCGATCGTTATCGCGCTATGTTGAACGAATTTTTGTTCACAGAAATTGAAGAGGAGGATATTAGAAACATTTGGTTTCAACAGGACGACACTCGATGTTTTGCGCCCTGTTTTTGAAGATCGCATTATCAGCCACAGAGCTGATGTCGTTTGGCCACCTCGGAGCTGCGATTTGACACCGTTGGACTATTATTTGTGGGGTTCCGTCAAAGATAAGTGTTACGCCAACAAGCCAGAGACAATTGACGCTTTAAAGGACAATATTCGTGAAGCCATTGGTGAAATACAGCTGCACACAATCGAAAATGTGCTTAAAAATTGGACCGATCGTGTAGGCTACTGCATGGCCAGCCGAGGCAGCCATTTGAATGAAATTATTTTCCATTATTAACCGGAAGGATTGTACTTTCAAATAAAAAAAGAAATTTGAGAAAATATTCAGTAGTTTTTTTCAATAGCATTTTCAAAAACAAATTTATTTGGCGGACCCTTTTATATATTTTTAGGAATTTAGCAAAAATATCCGATAATTGTTTGAATATTTGCGCATGTGGTATGTTAAGTGAGTTTGACAAAGAGTCTGAACAGGAGGGCAATGCTTACAAAGACAAGGGCCAAATGTTTTTTCCGAATCTGCAAACGTGTGTGATTAACACTGGATTTTCCGTTAGTGGTGCCTTAAGCAAGTCACATATTATTTCTGTGTAGCTATGCTCCTAAAATGCTTTAAGATAAGATTTCTTTATGGTCTGTTATTAGTTGTCCTAAAACCATTCATACACGATGAATCTGTTTGAAAAAATATTTTGCTTGTGTGCGACTATTTTATATCTTTTAACGCACACAAACGCAAGCAGCGGTTTAAGGCAAATCTCTAGTTTTAAAAATAGAAAACTTAAGGCTCATTTAGACGTGAATTAACGGCATAACCCTAATCAGAGTCGAAACAACCAAAATTCAATTGATCGGCCACATATGTAGGTTGCGTTGCATCTATGACGTAATTTTAATTCACATCTAATTGAGCCTTTAATTCCTTTATAAGTGCAACCTATTAGAATATTTGTGGTTAAGTTAAAAAGGGTAAATCCTTTTCCTTATAGGGTAATTCAAAGGAATCAGTTTAAGTGATCTTTTTTAAAGCTTTCCACAGTTTCCCTTTTAAAGCTTTCCCCTTTTGAATTTTGCAATTTCCAGTCCCTTCAAAAATTATCTTAAATCCTATTTAAACTTTAATGTTTCACATACTAATAAAAATTGAATTTTATTATTTAGATTTAAACCTCAAAGTATGTTTCAGAATTTATTTGCAAATTTTAAAGAAAATACTTTTACAAAAAATAAATGTCAAACCACATGAATGTATGCTACAGAAATGTTTTTTTTTTCATTTCCCAAACGAGTACTATAAAAAGGGCATAAAGTCATAAAATAGTTGTAAATGAATTACGATTTGAATAAATTTTTTTAAGCAGCATAGAGACAAGAGAGAGGGAGAGAAAATGCTTACAAAGAGTTGGTACAACTGTCAGTGTGACTGTGTGTTAAAATAAAATATTTTCCCAAAAAAAGAAATACAAAACGTGCATAAATTTTTTTTTATATCTTGTCACCTCTTTGACAGGAATAAAATAGAAATAAAATGCAAAAACTGTTATAAATAAAATTATCTGTGTATACTTTTAGGTGAAAAGAGCAAAATAAAAATAGAACATATAAGAACACATGAAGCACATGTCTATGCAAAAATGTTGTTTTTTATTCAAAAAAAAAAAAAAAAGTTATGCTGAATTTTATGATCATACGAGGACTATGTTTAAAACTGACAAAATAGATTTTATGAGCAAATGTCTGTGTAAAGTGTTCTCTAGAAGGCAAAAGGATTAAGCGATGTAATGTTGGGAGGCATACATTGTATGCAGTGTCACGTAAAATTTAAAACAAAAATGTTACATGAAACCAAATTTAAGATTTAGTGAGAAAATAGGACCGATAAGATATATTAACCATCCCCACACAGTTTTTTTTTTAGTAATTATCCTTGAAGGTAAAATTTTAAGTTTCGTTTCAGCTACTCACACAATAAGGATTTAGATAAATTGAACTGATTATGACTTCAAAAGCATCCATGCACCATATTTTGGAGATTAAGGAATTTTTTTATTATTTTATCCAGCTTACCAAACACAATTTAGTCAAAAGTGGCATCAACTGAGCAGTTTGTCATAAGCTTCTCATTTAACTTTGGTTGCATCCAAACACAATGTTTTTGTTTTTTTTTTTCAAAATATAAATCTAGTAAAAGTGTTACCCGATTTTAACACTTGGTGTTAGTCAACAGCTTTCGAATTAAATATCAACAAAGAATACTAAAAATATGAATTTACTCGAACCATGATTTATAAATTCCTGTACTCATACTCATTCGTACTCAATGTAATGACTACTCATTGACATTCATATTCTATACCAGCGTCAGGCAAACTAATATTAATGCATTTTACAATTGTGATAGTAAGTTGAGAGTCGCTCACTCAGGCTACTCTGCATTGTATTTTTCTACTTGTTTTCGCTTTGCCTCTCTTTGTTTATTTTTTGCTTAATTTTTGCCTATTCTGGTGACTACGATCGTGTATAAAGGGGAAGAAGAGTAGCTCTTTGCCTGAATCTGTTCTAAACCTTGAAGTATTCATTAAGCTCATACTTAACAAAATTTATGACTTAGATAACTCATACATATCTTCTCACTCATTGCGCGTAAACGATGGAAAATGAGTATGACTCGAATATGAACATTTGAATACTAATTAGAACGTTGTGTGTTTGTGTGTTTTCTTTTTCTTTTGTATAGCATTTAGGAGTATTATGAGTTTTTCTGAGAAATTAGTTAATACTATGAGTATGAGTAATACGTTTGATTCATACTCATTTATACTTATACTTATGAATCAACGTTATTGTGATTATAAGTAAATGAATTCGAGGGATGTGTACTCACTAATACTTTTGAACTCATGATTGAGTATAAGTAGCAAATAAGCGATTCACTGCTGATCTGTGTTTCGAGTTCCAAAGGGTGAGAAATCTTGAAAATTATAGCCTAATTGCAGTTTGTTCGACACATTCCAAAGTTAAAGATAAAGATTATGATTAATCACCTCCTTGTGAAGTTTTTAAAGCCCAACAATTTGACGAGCGATCGTCAGACCGGGGTCGCTCTATTAGAGATCTACTATACTTGCTCTCCAACAAATGTAATAAATCCGTTTATGAATTTGGTAGAAGCAAAATTGTAGTTCACGATATCTCCAAGATATTTAATAGAGCTTCGCACGAGGCACATACATAAATCGAACTTATTGGTTTTGGTGTCGGTAGTCACTTCCCTCGAGTAATGCTCAATGTTCTTATAGATCTCCGCATGACTATGTTCTGCCTATTCTTTTAATTCTAATACGTCTAAATGGCTTTCTCCCTCTTACTTCTAAGTCTATGTACTCTATCGCAAGTGACAACAGCATTAAACAATAATTTACATTCGAAAAAATCGTTGTGTGAGATGATTATGTTTTTTGGACATAAGAAGACACTTGGTTGTCACAATTTGACTTTTTTACATATACAGTACCTCTATCCAATATGAAATGGAACACAGCTCTCAAATATAAGCGCAGATGTTTTCAAATATATTGCGTACAACCTCGACCGAGTATAGTCATTGGCAAAGTTCCCCTAGCACCAGCACATTTTGCGATTGGAAAATTTTCACATTAACAAATTTCGTCGTTTACCTCTTTCCTAGTGATTGTACTGTAAACTGACGAGTAATCTCTGGTGCCACAGTTTGTGGGCTAAAGTGTGTTCTGTGTGGCCACTGCGGCAATAATCCATAAGCTATTTTTTGAGCTGCTACTCTATACCATAGCATTTCAAGGTTAATTTTTTGGCAAATATTTCCTATTTCCGAATTAAAAGAAATGGAAATCCAACGAGCGTTTGACTAAATATATCGTCTTTTTGTATAGCTATTACACTAAGCGTCATGAAATTATAAAACTGCTCTCGTATTTTGTAACAGAATATTCCAAAAATAATCAAGAAGTTGTGTTTCTTCCTTTTCTTTTTTTAATTTTGTAAGCCAGACAAACCTTAAATACTTTACTCAGAAAGGCTTCCATTTCCAAATTCTGTTTAAAAAAAGAACGCTTAAAAATAAATTCAATTACATAGGGCTGCCATTGGATCATAGAAAATTCAATATTTTTTCAATAACTAAAAAATATCCTTTTTTGTTTGAAACGCTTGAATAAAATTTATAAAATATTTTCAACCATTTCCCTAGTACACAAGTATTTTTATTTATTTTTCTTTCAACCGAAACGAAAAATTTTGCAAAATTCTACTCCCAACTAAAACAACAGCAGCATCAAATATTTGTGACAGGATAAGAGAGAGAGAGAGCATTGGACTTGCTTTTTAAATGATAAAAACTGTATATCAATATAAAAACTAAAAATCCTTTCAATGTAACTGTAGAGGTTTCAAAGCGGATTAGTGTGTCACTTTAGGTAGTGAATGATTAAAGGGGCGATATTTTGAACAGAGTTTCTTCTTTTTTCACTGTAACAATATTATCCGTTTTTATTCACATGTGCATCAATTGTATATACATGTGCTTAAGAGTGTGTGTGTTTGTATGCTTTTGTAAATTTGTAATTTATCACTGCGCTTAAAGTGAACATGATGTATTTATATGTTTTTGGATTTTATTTCATAGCAACGAAAGCAATATACAGGGTAATGTAAAAGGATCAAATTTAAAAACATAAATTTTTGTTATCTCATTAGTGGCCGAAAACATAATTTTTTATTATATCGGAAAAAGGATATACACATAAGCAACTTTTTTGTTTATCTTAAAAAAATAAAAATTGTTTTTTCTATGAACTTCCCCGCTATATATGAACAATTTTTTTCCAATACAAAAAATGTTCAGTTAAAGTTTTGCCATCGGTTTCGTAGATTCAAATAAACGAACAAACAAAATTTTAAAAAATTAATATGCAAATTGTCAAACAAAAATTGGAAAAAAAGGATATGTGGGTTGCTTTTCTATTTTCCAATATAATTGCAAAAAGATCAGCTACGCTTCTAGATGACACTGTACTAGATTCACTTTGAAATTTTTTCCAAAACTTAACCAAGTTTTTTTTAACTTTATGTTTCTGTTTCAAATAATTTAAGATCATTTGACATCAATTAAAAAAGTGTTCAGTTACAGCCTTTCTACAAATTTTGTAAACATAAATCAAACCAATCAAAAAAAACCTTAGAAGAAAACATAAAATGATTATTTTATTGTTTGTTTTCTTTGTATTTAAAAAATGCTAAGTAATACATATAAATGACGCTTTAATGCATTCATTTTGAAAATTTCATTGAAATAAAACAATTGTTTCTATATACTTTATGTTTATTTTTCAATCAAATTTTATTCATTTTTCTATAATATCGTAATGTTTATTGAACGACCACAACGTTGCTTGTGGGCAACTTCATATGTTTGATGACTAACGGTCAGCGTTGTTTTTGTTTATGTTCGTGTAACCGTATCCATATCGAAAGCTACAAGTGTTTTCTTTAAGTTAAATAAAACAACAGCTAATTTGATCCTTAATTAGCAATGTTATTTTCACTAGTACTCGCGTGTGTCAAGACAAAAATATTTGCGAATTTTGAAAGAGGTTTTTATACATGCGAATTTTTTTTAAAATTATAACAAAAATTTAAAATGTTTATCGAATGTTTTTTATTAAATATCAATTCAAATATTTGTTAAAATTAAATCTAAGAATTGTAAACAAATAACATGTGAGTAATTTTCAAAGTTGTCAAGTTGATTGTGATCAAGTTTGGGCAATTATGGTAATTGATTTATAATTTTTAGACATGAGACCCCAAGAGAAGGGCTTAGCAAACAAAGAAATTGAAATAATTTTGAACTTCGATTGGGATGTTTCCAGTGACGAAGAAAGCGGCGATGAGCTGGAAGACATATCTGGAGTGCTGGAGAGGAATTTGGAAGGGATCGTGGAAAGAGGAGAAAGCATAGAGTTCGGGCTTCATGAGAACATACTTTCGGATGAGTTTGAGCAAGAATCGTCTGGTGCTGTTAATATGTGCTTTGAAAAAATTGATCCGAAATCTCTTAAATGGAGATAAAGGCCATTTGAAGCACCGGAGTTTGTTTTGAAGGAGGATAATATCCTGGAAGTTCATGAAGTTTTGACACCAGTTGAATATTTCGAAAAAATGTTTGATACTCGCTGTGTTGATTTGATCACACAGCAAACTAATTTATATGCACTGCAGGAACTTTCCGTTGAGCTCAACTGTACTAAGGAGGAAGTAAGACGCTATATTGGTGCTTCGTTATACTTAGGCCTTTTAGATTGCCACAGTTTAAAATAGCATTGTCCCATTAAGTTGGAACCCGAAGGAAAAAGCTTACATTGATGTTCCAAGACCTGCTATTGTTGCTTCCTCTAATAAAGGCATGGGAGAGGTTGACCTAGCTGATATGCTCATGGAGCTGTACAAAGTTAACCACAGCTCAAGAAAATGGTACATACGAATTTTCTATTGGTGCCTGGGAACATCCTTTACAAATGCCTGGTTGCTTTATAGAAAACATCTTTGTGTACTTCAACCCAACCAAAAATATATTTCAACTTCAAATTGCTCATGCACTTTTGCAATATAGTTACGTTTCTGAAGATTGCATCCACAAAAAAAAGAGGTCGATCATCGAATTTGGAAAAAAATAATCCAACATCTTCCGATGGTATCTCAGTGTAACTTCGTAAAATACCAAAAAGTTTAAGTTCCAGATTGTACACAACAGGAACTCCAATGTCTAAATGTCTTAAATGTAAAGTCCATCTTTGCTGTAATAATAACAAAAATTGTTTTTTGTCCTCTCATACTTAACTTTTAAAAGAATTCAATAAAATTTAATACGGCTATTATTACAAAACAACATTTTTTACATACCACAACTGCCCAACGTTGCCCACAAGTAACTTTCTCTACCGCCAAAACAAATGGGCGTGGCAACTTGAAATTTTGGCCAGACACTCCTTACATGACTAGAAAATGATTAATAGTACAACAAAATTTTTAGGGATACAGATAAAAGGTTGGTTTCGAAACGGATAATTTGTGGACTAAAATTTGAAATTAAAACAAAACATCAAAAAGCTTTGAAACAAAAACATAACAATAAATTGAAAATAAAGGATATGTGGGCAACTTTTTGTTTTACAACATAATTAAAAAAAGCTTAGTCACACATTTAAAGGACACTTTGTTTTATTCATTTTGAAACTTTCATAAAAGTTTAACAACTTTGGGTTTTAGTTTTAAGCATTTTTCTTGAAAAGTTTTATTTGCTATCATATTGATTCTTATTAAATTTTACTACACCCTTTAAGAATTTACTTTATCTCTCTCTCTCTCTCTATATATATATATATATATATATATATATATATATGTAATTCGTAGTTTATATATATTGTTTTACTGCAACTTTATTATTTTTTATAACATAACTGGGTGACCCAGTCACTGTTGGAAATATTTGTTCCTTTTTTTCTATATGGCCCAAAAAAGAAAAAAACTTGTTTTATAAAAGCTTTTTTTAATTAAAACTATGGTGTTATGAATATCCGCCAAGTCTTTTTTTTCATAATATTTTTAATTTTTTATATACAGTCCATAGGAATTGATAAAGTTTGGACGAGAACTAAATATTTAAAGTTTGACAAGATAAAAACATTGAAAAGATAATAAAACAAAAAGGAATTATGAAAAAATGTTTTCCAAAGAAAAAGAAACTATCCAAGGAAAAAAAATGAAATATAGTTGAGCTGCTGAAATAACTTCTTTAGAGAACAAAGCATTTTGTGTTTTAAATTTGTAAAAATTTGATTTTAAAAAATTTCTACAGAAAAACTTTTACAAATTTACTTAAATTTTGAGAATGAATGTCAGTGAGTGTTCTACATGCGTAGTATAAATGTCATTTTATTTCGTTGGAAAACCAGTCATCGTCCCACATATCCTTTTTTGCTAACGTCTTTAAAAATGTAAATTTAATAAGTAAATTAGTTTCGAAAACTTTTATCAGCCTGCAATGGTAGAAAATAATATTAAATAATTTTTTAGCTACTCTATCCTTATTAAACGTATCAAAAAAGCAGTTCCTTAAATATAGAAGTAATACTTTAATGAAATGTTCATAATGAAGGTGTAATCCTTTTACCTAATCCCAGGAAATTATATTTATTTAAATATTTTTTAAGTATGCATTTTAGGATGTTTTAGATATAAAAAGATAACGCAAATTTTTTTGCATTATTAACATAAAAATTATACAAACGATTAGAAAAATATATTGAAATTTGTATTCTTCGTTAATTTCTTTTCGATTTTGAATTTGAGTGATTAAGTAGTTACAAAAACAATTATTATAACATAGATTTTTAACAACATTTGAAGATAAGTCCCGATCTCTAGCCGCTTCCAACAGTTGACCCACTTTTTGCGTACCAGCTCAATGACTTATATTTCGGAACTAAGATGCTTAGATTCTTACGACTGATTTATCTTCTACCTTCGATCTTTCCTTCGACTATAAGTTGTAACATATCGTATTTTGAGTTTCGTATTATATGGTACGGATACAATAGTTGTCTCTATTTGATACATTTTTCTTCGTTAACTCTTTGTGGCACTTCTACGTTGGAAACATGAACGGGCCATGGTATTTTCAACAATTTTCGCAAAACCTACATCTCAAATATTTATAATCTGTTTATATCAAACACTTAAGGACCATATTTCCATACCATACAGATGAACCGACCACACATAGCATTTGATGAAGTGTAATTTAAGTTTCAGATTGAAATCCTGCGGAGAAATATATTTCCATATTCAGAAAGTCAGATCAGGTTGTTTCGATACGACATCGTATTTCCATTGTATTAACCCAATATTTATTTAGTAGACAACCAGAGTATTTCGATTTGTTCATTCTTTCTGTGGGAGCATTGTCAGTTGTGAGAAAGGTATTAATGTAGGTACCGCAGTACCTAGACAATCATCAATAATGTTAACATTACATTTTAAGCGAGCCTTTAAGTGCTTAAAGTGTACATTTTGCGTAATCTAAAATATCATATGCACATTACAATACTTCGATTGCAATGTAAATGATGGAGTCAGTTACTACTCACTAAAGCGTATGGTTTAATTTTTATCTTAAATGAACAAAGAATAACAAAATGCCGTTATCTTAATACATAACATACATATATAGTATGTATGTATTTTTGAAGTCTGGTTGAAACGAAATTATTTTTCCATTTTACATACATACAGTCGATCACATCGAAAGTCGGCCAACTCATTACAAAAACTTTCGTTGCACGTTAAAGGAAGAAAAGTAAACTTTTTTCAATTTTTTAATTACATTTAATAAAGCACTAATTAAGCAATAACAACAAATAAAAATGGAATTTCTACCAGGAACATTAAATTTTATAAAACAAACCAAAGTGAGAAACTCCAAATTTGAGCTCGCATTCAAAGTTGGGCAGACTCTTATATCTAATTTTAAAATGGAAATTATTATATTCTTGTATATTCTTTTTGATTTCCCACAGCCTACAGTCTCCTTGGGACGGATTCAACTATTTTTTTCATACAGTAGGACTTATCTGACCCCATTCTTTCTGAAATGCGACTTTGAGTCGTACTTTATTGATACACGAACGATTTTGCATTCAAAGTTACTCAATAATATTTAAATCGGGACTTTGGGGAGGCATTTTCAAGACCTTTGGAAGTTGTACAACAACAGCAACAACAGCTAAATTTTCACTATCTGTGATGTATGCTTTGGTTCACTGGTCTAAATAAATTTAAAATTATCAATAATACCCAATATGCGTGTTATTTCATTCACAATACTCTTAAAAATGTCAAGATAAATAGCTTTTTTTTCCATTTTACCTTCCATATAATGAAAGTTTTCAACTCCTACAGTGGCCATATAAGCCCATTCCATCACTGGATAAGCCCCCACGCTTAACCGTTTGTTTCGTGTTTTTAGGCCAAAATTACGTAGCAGCTGGAATAGGTTTATTGACCTCGTCAATATTAATTATTATTCGGTATAGGTCGTAATACCTTGAATGGGCTTCTATTTTCATTGACCTCTTCAATTTATCGTGTTATACCTCACTTTGAACATCACCATTTATTATTTTATTCTCTAATCCACTTACAGTTCCAGATAAAATTGGGCCATCTTAATTACTCTATAATAAGGCAATTGAATTGCATTAGTTCAACATGATTTTGAAATAAATTCTCGAAAAAATAACCAAAAATTATAAAATTATAAAAAAGATAACCGTACGTCTCCAAAACGTACGGTTCTGCTATTTCTTAGAAATAAAATCAACTCATTCTACAAAAACTATGACAACTAGAAAGTTACCGATAACGACTGAGAATACTTTGCATAACAGTTAAAAAGGTTTACGTCTAACAGACATATGTTATATTTTTAGGGCAATAATAAATAAAATAAATTGCCTTCTTTTAGGCTGAATTTAATTTACAACACATTAGTTTTTCAATTGAAAAATCAGTAGGAATACGGATGTAAATTGAACTGTTATTTATATGCAATACGTTCTAATTTCTCTAATATGCTTTTAGATGTATCAGTAGGCTTACTTAGAACTTAAATTTCACTGTAATTGCAGTTGTCGTATTACTTACTTACATCGTCCCTTACTTGTTAAGCGATAGCGCATCGATTACACAAGCTATGATACTTATATGTTAAGTTGAAGTGTGGAAATAAGCGAAAGCGTCATCACTTATTATGTATAGCTTACATGAGCAATTACGTAATGCACATTTTTACCGCTGGGTATCTCTTTGGCTAACAATCATATATTTTGTTTTGTTAATGTTGATTTTCAATCTGAATTGCTGTGCAGTGTCATAGTATCGACTAATTTTTGTGAGACCTTAAAGCTGTCAGCTATCAATGGTGTAGCACAAGCGTAGCTTATATTAATAATATTTACGCAATTTACCTTGATACCTTCCTCAATGTTCTCTGATGCTTCCTGAAAGAGTCTTTCTGAGTATATATTAAAAGGAAGAATAAAAGAAGAATAAAACTTTGTCTAACACCTTTCGATACCGGAATATCTCTGTCGTCATTAACTATTTATATGCGCTGCTGAATGCCAATATAGGCTTTGAATTGATTAAATTTCTTTTTCAGCCAGAAGTCTAAAAATGTGAAAGAGTCGTAATCAATGAATCATAAAAAGACATCTTTTTGTTCATCTTAGCAATTTTCTACAAGTAGTTGACCCACAAAAAAAAAAAATCATTCTCTCGTGCTCATTAATTCTCTAAAACTGAATTGTATTTTTTCCGATGACCTCTTCGCATTTTCTATAAATTCTGTTGTGACTTATAAAATTTGTTATTCTGTAGTCACAACAGGGTTTTGAATTATGAGTTTTTGGAAGAGTAATGAACATTGATTTCAGCCAATCTGAAGGATACCGGGCAGTATCATAATCACGATTGAAAAGTTCCACCAATATTTGAATATTTTCATTATCAATAAGCTTAAGAATTTCTGCTGGTTTCGTCCTAATCAGAGGGTTTTTAACAAGGCAAAAATTCAGTTAAACCGATCGGAAAACAAAAAAGGTGATCTTACATACTCGTATATCATTTTTGACTCATCAAAATATTATTGTTTTCTTTTTGTGTAAAACCTAAAAAAATTTATGTTGAAAATAAATTATTAATAAATTGAAAACAAAACCTTACAAATATTTAATCAAATACTAGAAAAATGCTTCAATTTGGAAGAAATGTTCAAACGTCTCAAAGGTTATGTAATGCAAAGGCATAAGTTCAATTTCTTCGATCAGAAAACAAAAAACAAAAAAGGTCCTCAAAGCTCCTCAAAGCAAGTGACCGGGTGTAATCTGATCAAATTAGTGTTGAAAATAATATATAAGTTTTAAACATTTTTGCAGGACAATAACGTAGCGTTCTATAGAAATAAAATATTACGTTATTTTTATATAAAAATAATTAGAAAATATTTTCATGTTTTAATCAAAAATCTGTTCTTCATTCCAATTAGACTTTTTTAAGTCTATTTCTGAAAATTCTCATTTAATCGTAAAACTTAAGAAATGTGAGGTTCCTTTGACTGTATTCCTTGTCATTATTTATAACACAAATTATTTATATTTTTAACATATGCAACAGCATAATAATCATTTCTACTTGAACACACTGTCACATGAAACTACTAGTTTAGTTCATTTTAAGCCTTTTGAAATTTGAAACTGGTTGAAAAAGAATAATAAATTTTTGTATGTTTGATATAGAATTTTAAAATAATTCATAAAAGTATAGTGAAAGGTGCAAAGAGGTCCTTTGCACTGTAAGATGAAAGAAAATTTCTTTAAAACATACACAGATAAAAGAAAGAAATATTTTATTAATTTTAGTTGTTTCCTAATACATGGATATAAAGTTTTACTAACCGAGCGCCTTAAAATAGGCAGAAGTTGTGTCTTAAAATAAAAATAATATTTTATAAATAAGTACAGGATCTATGTTCGCACAAGACTTTTGCTTACTTATCTCTATATTTGTATTTCTTATTTGGATCATGGCGTTCGCACGGCATTTTTTAGCTGCTAGAAAATTGTACCAATGCAGCCAGCGGCCATTGTTTTATTTGTTTACTTTTTGTTTATTTCAGTATTTTTTATGCTTGACAGCATACTTTAAGGAAGTCAATTTAATAAATTTGCAATGTTAAATCTTTAATAAAAACATTTTAATTAAGAGTTAAGAAGTTAGCCAAACTTATATGATCTGAGTTTTACAAAAATTTGAGACCAAATTAATTTTGAAGTAGAATAGAAATAGAATTACTTATACTATGATCGCAAGAGACATCGACTACTTCGCTCTCTGTTTGTATTACTTATTTGGATTATCGCGTTCGCACGGCATTTTTTAGGCGCTAGTAAATGGAATCAATCGATTTGTTTATTTTTACTGCTTGAGAGCATACTTTATGGAGGTCAATTTAATAAATTTTAATTGTTAAATCTGCAATAAAACATTTTAATTAATAGCATAATAGTATGCCAGAATCATATAACTTAAGTTCTATAAAAATTAGAGATGACTCTGATTTTGAAGTAATACATTGGGTTATAGAAATAAGTATAATTGCTTACAATTTGGGTGATTCACTTACAAAATTTTGTATGGAAATTTATGTAATTAAGCTCATAATCGGGAGCTGCATTAGGAGTGGGAGACCAAATTATGAAAATCGTTGCCGTGCCAATATTTAATTACAATTTCAGTATTTCACTCTCCGAATTTTGTATGGAAATCTATGTAATTAAACTCATAATCGGGAGCGTTGTCGTGCGAACACATGTTTAAATAACTTACTACAGC
Source organism: Wohlfahrtia magnifica (assembly GCA_023159175.1). NCBI lineage: Eukaryota > Metazoa > Arthropoda > Insecta > Diptera > Sarcophagidae > Wohlfahrtia > Wohlfahrtia magnifica. The sequence continues at coordinate 5,302,228 of JAKWBJ010000541.1, forward strand.
TTTCATACTTAATTCTTCTTTAAATAATTCCATAGATAATCTAAGGACTGAAGATATAATAAGGAGCTAAGGGTAGAAGTGAGACCTTAATATTCCATTTGGATAAAATAAAATTTTACTTTTAAAATGAAAATAAAATTTAATTATTGTGTGTGTCTGTTTTCTTCCATTTTTATCCATCTTAACTTCAAGGTAAAGCATAAGATGCCCTTGTTAAGGTAAAACAGACACAAATTAAAAATGATTTAAAGAGATTAAAATTAATGACTTGAAACAAGAAGCAAAAGAACAAAAAAAACAAAAGTGAATTGGAAAAATTCTTAAAAAATATATCCAAGGACAAAAATAATTACAAATCTTATTTGCTAAGATAAGGATTTAAAAAGAGAATTTAATTTTAATTTACAAAACATGTCTGGAAGTCTTAATGGCTCTATGTAACACGATAAATGTATAAAAATTACTATACGAGTACTTTTTTGGTTAGAAAACAAAGATTGTTTTCATCAACAAATCCTTATATTTAATACTATTGCGAAGCCAGTTTGATCACTTTGTGATTCTTTCTTCACTTTAAATAGAAAAAGAAGCGCTATTTTACGACATAGACTCATGTGAACTGAGTACATTACATTTTCTTTTTTTATTATAACTTAAAAGTAAAACCGTTAGAAATGACTCAAGACAACATCGAATTGTTTATAGGCCTTTACGAGACGAACGTAACCCTTTAGAATTACCCATTTATTTTTAAGCTGTTTAATTTCAAAGTAAAAACGATTACTTTTTAAGTAAAGTGCATAAGATTTGTCAAACATTACAGTTTAAGCAAAGCTGGGTTTACGTATAATCTAGAATTTTTTGACACTCACCTGCCCTGGCGGTATGACGCTAGTGACAAACTTCTATGCCAGCTTACGATTTTTTTGCAGACGAAATATATCTCAAAGGATTAGCCAGTGATAACTTTTTTCGAATAGGAAAGTCAAACTTCTGCGAAGTACTCTCACAAGAATTAGATATTTTAAAGCAAAATCGTTGCGGTTAGTGGTTAACTTATTTAGCCGAAGAAAAGAAAGGCGTGGAAGTCTAAGAGTTCATTAAAGATATGGAATATCTGGGGCTGTGATTTACTGATACTACGCACATTGTTGTTGTAGTCCCAAAGGAAAATAAGAACTCGTTTATTTTATTGTAAATAAATAATCCTAACAGATTTTACAACAAAGAAACTTCTAACTCGCTGTTAATAGTGCGATTAATCCTCGTTAATAGTGACTGTTAATCTTCGCTTGCTAAGTTAATTTAGCCACCTTTCTTATACGCAAATAAAAACCAAAAGGCTTTAGCTTATATTTAACTTTTTTCTTTTAGCGAATTCTAGAACCTTTCTTATGAATTGCTTTTGATTACATTAGAGCGTGTGTGCGCAATATGGCAGATATACTTATAGATATTTATTTGTGTACAGTAGTTAAACCACACACAACAGTTTACCTTTCTACAAGCATTCTTCTTCATAAAACAATTATTTCGCAGGCTCTTAAATGGTTATGTTAGCAATATAATATTGGAAACATTGTTATTTTTATCAAATTATACCTCCTAACAGGAACTAACCACCAAATGAGTACTAAATTAAATCTTAAATCATGAATAATACTCCCCAATAGCCGTTTTGCTCTTTTTAAAGTAATGGTGGTATTAATAACTCTGCATGGGTTTTGAAAAGCAGGCAGACAAACCTTGGTCGACTGAAGGACTTTTGGCATTAATTGTATTTTAGTCTATGTGTTACGAAGGTGACATGTTTCGTCCACTGTTACAAAGTGTGAGGAAAAACTTATTCGAATTACATCATAACATGGCCAAACACTCTCTTTAAATATTCATAAGGTAATACTTACGATCAACAGTAAGTAATCGGGATATCTAACGCTGTAACAGATTTTTCATATTCATGCAATGTGAGATTTATTTAGTTCGTTCGAAATTTATTAAACTCCGCTAGTAGCAGAAGAATAAGTGGAAGTTGGTTAACCAGATGATATCGTGTAATCGAACTGCAAGGGGAAACTTAACAGCAGATGACTTTGTTGATCATTTTTGTTTTAAAGTACAATTAAGATCACTGAAGAATAATAAGTCTCCTGGTCTTGATGGTATTAACTATGAATTTTATAAGAATGCACCTGCTTGCTTTGTGTATGAGTTACAAGCTGTTTTTAATCATATATTTATTAAAGAAGTTATACCTTCAAGCTTTAAAATATCAGCGATAATTCCGCTGTTGAAGAAAGGTAACCCCAATTGTCTTACAAATTATTATGGACACATTTTGTAAAATATTGAATAACATTATTTTAACCCATTTAACAAATTGGGTTGAGAGGTTTAATATTTTCAATGAATATCGGGCTGGTTTTCGTAGAAACTACTCCATAATAGATAATATTTTTAATCTCGTTAATATGGTTGTTCACTTAAACAAGTTGTATGGCAAAAATACGTGTAAATTTTTTGTTTATTTCTCTTCTGCGTTTGATTTGATTCCACGTAACTCTCTGTTTTATAAATTATCCTCTATGGGTTTATCTTCAAAAATTATTCGTATCTTACGAAAACATTAAAAGTAAAATATTTTATTCGAACACATACTCTGAACCCTTTAATGTTGATCTTGATTTGAAACAAGGCTGTATATTAAGACCAATTTTATTTTTAATTTTTAATTTTATCTAAATGATTTAAATGTTGTCCTTCCTGGTGGTGCTTTGGTTGATCACATTCATATTAAAATACTCTTGCGTGCTGATGACATTGGACTTCTAACTGATGCACTCTTCAATTACTGTCAAACGTGGAGTCTAAAAGTTAACCTTGATAAATCTAAAATTATGGTTTTTCGTAATGGCACTAGAATATGGCACAACCTTAAATGGTACCTTAGAAATGATGGCATAGAAATTGTTAACATTTATAAATACCTGAGCCTTGAACTTAAAACTTTTCGTTTAAAGAGCACCTGAAAAACGGAGTAGCTACTGCGAAAATGGCAATTAACTCCACCTGGTCTAAATACATCAACAACCCTAGGGTCTCAAATACCAACAAACTAAAATTTTTTATTGCTGCTTCAGATCCATATTATTCTATGGAGCCCAAATTTGGGGATTTTTAAAGTATGATGAAGTGGAGATGCTTTTCAGATTCTTCTAAAAATACTCCCAACTACATAGTCTATTTGAAAACCGGTCTAAATACTCTATTTTCAGATACTCTGAAACTACATTTTAAATCCATAAATAGAATTCTAGGTTTTCCAATGTATAGATTGCCCCATATAATAGCTGATAAAATAATTGATAGTAATACGTATTGGGCAGATGAATGGTCTAAGCTGTGTAATATAATTAACGTTAACCCTGATTACGCTGGTCCTTTGTGTCAACATTGGAAACGTATTGTACAACTGGTAATTGTAAAAGATAAAAACAGTTTTATATCTGATGCAAGGTTTTCGCAGTTTCATGATATCTACTCTAAACTGGATTACAACCGCTATCTTCTAAATATTCGTCTCGTGCAACAAGCATGACAGACATTCCTCAGGTGGATTGTGCACATTCTGCAATCCAGGGTCCTCGTCTAAAGTGTTTTGGCAAATCTATTCTATAGCTCTATCGACGTTATCAATGTACTAAATGGCCTTGAATATAGCTACGATGCGCTACTCGAATACTTGGAGGTTTCTCTGAAAATAAGAAGATTGATTATTGATGAATTCACTTGATTTTAAGTCAAATTGTTGCCGACTTAAGATAAATACTTAAGCATTTATATAAATACACTTAAGTATCTTAATTTTCTATTGCCAATCGGGCTTACAACTTTTATATTTTGCCTTCTATTGATATGTACATACATTTCATTTTATTTTATAAGAATTAAATATATTCATGTATACTAAAGGGTCCGCCAAATAGTTTTTTTTTTTTTTTTTTGAAAATGCTATAAAAAAAAACTTAGAAAATTTTCTCAAATTTCTTTTTTTATTTGAAAGTACAATCCTTCCGGTTAATAATGGAATATAATTTCATTCAAATGGCTGCCTCGGCTGGCCATGCAGTAGCCTACACGATCGGTTCAATTTTTAAGCACATTATCGATTGTGTGCAGCTGTATTTCTCCAATGGCTTCACGAATATTGTCCTTTAAAGCGACAATTGTCTCTGGCTTGTTGGCGTAATACTTATCTTTGACGGCACCCAACAAATAATAGTCCAACGGTGTCAAATCGCAGCTCCGAGGGGGCCAAACGACATCAGCTCTGCGGCTGATAATACGATCTTCAAAAACAGGGCGCAAAACATCGAGTGTAGCTTCGGCTGTGTGGCAGGTAGTGCCGTCCTGTTAAAACCAAATGCTGCTAATATCCTTCTCTTCAATTTTTGTGAACAAAAATTCGTTCAACTGGCCCGATAACGATCGCCATTGACTGTAACGGTCACTCCTTGCTCATTTTCGAAGAAAAATGACCCAATTATGCCTCTGGACCAAAATCCGCACCAAACAGTGACTCGTCTTGGGTATATCGGGTATATTTCGGGTATATATTATATTGGGTATATTCTGTGTCCCAAATGCGACAATTTTGCTTGTTTACATACCCGCCAAGATCAAAATAAGCTTCATCTGAAAAGATAATTTTTGATTCTGCAACATTACCATGATTTTAATGTCGCAATATTTCCCAGCGTTGTTCAAGCGTATACACAACCATATTCGTTCAGCGGAAGGATAAAACTAATTATCTGTCAAATCTGACATGAGCTAAGTGTTACCAGTGACGAAATAAGCTCTAGTTGAAAAAAAAAAACGTTAGATGGCGGACCCTTTTTATATCTATTAAATAAATAATAATAAAATAATAACAATATTTACTTCGTTAAAATGCCAACTGCGTTTGTCAACTTCTCATTTAGTTTAATTCTCTGATCATCCTATACCTTTCTTGGCATAACTACCTCATTTGAGTGATCTCAATAGTTGATGATGTTTAAGCAAATATGAACCGTATTCTTCTCGACGGACATGGTTACAATGCGTCTGTGAACATCTACAAGGCCCCTACTATAAAAAACTAGAACTGTAATTAAGCACTACACTGTCGGGGTAGGAAGGAGAGTGTCAAAAACTATACTGGTCCAATTTCAAAAATGGTTGCAATACAGCTCCATATTGAGTCAGTAATCATTCCATGCTCTAAAGTCTTATAACACACACAATCACAAAAAGTTTCTGTCATTGGATAGAAAGCGAAGCATTTAGTGCCCGTGGTACCAGCATTAAGCCTCTGGTCAGATTTTAAAGGAACTTTTCGCTCTATAAGGCCACTGCTATGCATAAAATTTCACCAACAGCCTATCCTAATCCCTAAGGTACAAATATTTTTTGTGGTGTTTACGACCACACTCTACGCTTAATTTTTTAATAATTAAAACTGATTATGCGGTGTACCCATAGTTTTTTTAAGTCTTTTTTGATATTAAGGAAATGAATTCTGTTTTTATAGCCAATAAAAGCAAACTAGCGATCCATTTACGAAGACAAAGTTATATTGAAAGTTAACTTTGAAGATACACAAAAGTTAGAAAATTATTAAGCCGCCCACCTAGTTTGGTATGTAGATTTTTTTAATTAGAAAGTAAATTTATATTTTAAATAAATTGATTTGTTCTCCATTAATTAATAATGCATTTCAGCGACTGTTAGTCAATTAATTTTTTTTTCAAACTCAGCAAATAGGTTATCTCAACTAAAATAAGTAAATTAACTTTTTCGTCATAAAACTAAAAATTATTTTTATTTCTTTATACCCCAAACATACATAAAAATAATTTTAATATAAAAAGTTTCTTTACTTCTGTGCAACTTACCCCGCCTGGAAGTATGCCATGAATTATTGTCATTAACTTTGCAAAGCGTAAAACAAATAAATTTGGTTTTCATATATCAATATGACTGCGTGTGTGGGAGAGTTAACAAGCAGTATATGTGTGTTATTTTTCTAATTTCTGTTGTAATGTTGTATTTGTATGGGTAAATATTTGCATTTATTTTTAATATTATAAGTTGTAACATTTGTAGGCCTAAAACCATAATTACATAATAATGCCAACACAACACAGACTTAATGATGTTCATACTCGTATGTATGTACACTTGTACACAGATAGACAAGTTTATACATAATGAGCAGAAAAATATATAAACAAATAAAGAAAACCAACCACTACGAATATTAACAAGTAAACAAATTATAAAATATGTATATAATGGAAACACCCATACACGAGTGTATACAAACATACAAACGTATGTAATTTGTAAATAAACAAAGTAAAATATGTGTATGTGTGTGTGTCTATTTGTAAATAACAGCATAAGTATATGAAAATAAACTGAAATAACATCGCAAACAAAAATTATCATAATAATAATAGAGAGAGAGAGAGAGAGAGAGAGAGAGCAAAGCGAGAGAGAGAGAGAGAATGACAGAGAACAAGAATAGCAGACTTTATTGAAAAGGTTAAATAGGCGTTTTATATAAAAAATATGTGACTCTAAAGGGGGTGATACATTGTCAGACATTTGCTTGCAAACATCGCAAATAGCCAATCGCATTCAAGGAAAAGTAAGTTACCTATGTATGCGATTGGCTATTTGCGATGTTTGCAAACAAATATTTGCCAATGTATCACCCCCAACGACCATATTTGTTTCTATTTCGTTTTTCTTTTTTCAATATTTATTATTTAGTTGTTGTTATTGTAACTTGTTGTTATGTTTTACATGTAAATGTTTGGGTTCCATTTACATACAACAACTACTAACACAAAAAAGAAAAACAATGACAGTCTTGTTTGTCATTAGTTATGTAAACAAATGAAATTTTTTTCATTACTCTCCCTCCTGTGGTCATTTAACTCTCACTTTTATACTCTTACTCTCTTTTCATACATTTATTGCTTTGATTTATTAAAAATTGTAATCAGGGTTGTCAGATCTGGCGATTTCCCGCCCAACGTGGCGATTTTAAATCTTGTTTCACGACCTAATTTTCGATTTGCGCATTGGCGATTTTTAAGTTAGTTGGCGATTTTTAAGTTTGTTGGCTATTTTTGATGAAAAATTGCGAAAAATTAAAATTATTATTTTCGTATTTTTATGTATGAAGCTCGTAAATATAGTGTATTTGAAGACCATTTTAATTAACAACTTTTCTTATGTAAGTTGTAAAATCTGGCAGCCTTTCACTTTTATTGTAATACTTAACAGCACATTTTGCACTTCTTTTGTACCTTCTGAAGAAGTGTAAGTTCTTGTTCGAAAAAAGAAGAAAAAAAAATATAAAAATAATAAGAAGCGTGTAGTGTTTTAGATACATTGCACATGCAACAAAACCAAAATGTATCTTTATTAACCATAAAAACTATTTTTTTATAGCTTTCTAGCTTTCAGTAAACTGTAAACTATTCAAATGTAAAATTAACAAAATATATGTATATTTTGGCGATTTTTGGTCCATTTTTGACGAAATTTAACAATCCGGTGCAGGTTACATTTTCTTTTATTTTCAAAAAATATCGTCAAAAAGTTCAAGTGAGATGTTTTGGCGATTTTGGGATTGAATTAAGCGAAATAGCTTAAAATAGATTCGACAACATTGATTGGCATTTAATTGTTTGTGTGGATACATACGAGTATGTTGGCAGTTTATTTAAATGTATGTATTTGCGTATATGAGTTTAATAAACAATACGATTTTAATTGTATAATTCTTTGTCGCTGTACCTCTAAACATAGGCCCCTCAGCTAAAGTTTGTTAAAATGATCAATTATTAACAATATTAGAATGTAATTGATTTATATGTTTTCAATACAGATAACGGAAATAAATAAAAATAAAAAGCAAATTATTCAAGCTTACAAATAAAATAAAACTTTAATAATGTTGGAAAATGTTAACACTTTTTGTTAACTGTTTTCCTCAATTAATGAGGCAATTGATTCACTATGGTTGTTTACAGAAATCGGTACCTAACATGTCGCTAACATAAGTCTACAAATAAATTTAAAAAACAACAAATTAAAAAAAATTAAACAGCAAAAGATGCATAAATATATAATAAACAAGTATTCTGCATAGGAAACAAAAACAACTATATATTACACACACATACTCTACTGTATTCAAACAGAATTAATTACAAAGGTTCTAGAATTCGTAACCTGCAAAACTCTCACGTTTATGCTATAGCTTTCTAAGGCTTATTTGAGTGATGATGAATGATATTGTTAGGCTGGTGTAATTGTATAAGTATAAGAATCTCCTGATATCACATCACTATTATTACCATTTTGGAGTCTGTAAATTTAAACAACACAATGTTGTATAGTTATTTTGTGAAGAAGACTGGATGTATATACATATATAGATACTCAAACTATTGTGTGTGTTTGATCTACTGTACACAAGACATAGCAACAAGTAAATCTGTAGTACATACTGGCACAAGTAACAAGGAAGGTTCTGGAATACGCTAGTTAAATAGAATGCTTAGGTATATAACACCCTCCAGAGTGTTGGGTATAAATAATGTGGCAAAACTGACTTAGCGAAAGAGAAGTGGAAAAAATTCAGCTGCGATAGCCAAAAAAAGATGCCAGTTGTGTACTAATTAAGCAAAAATTAACAAGTGTGAAGCTTTATTAACAGTGAAATACGGTAGAAAAAGACCTGAGTTAAGATTAGGTTCGACAATAAGTTAAAAAAAAAAACGGAGCACAATTTTTTCTTGTTTTTTTTTTTGCTGTTTTAAACTAAGAAAATAAACATTTTTGATAATAAAAAAATTTGAGTTTTTATAAGGTGAACATCCAACAATATGGCTTTTAATAACGTCAATAATCCTACAATGTCAAAAGTTATTGAAATCTGATATTATAGCCTGAACTTTGCTAATGTTTATGCAATAAATATAAAATTAAGCGTTTATTTAAGAAAACATTACAGCATTCTTCGTTCACTACTTTAAGGGTGCTATTGGCTTAAAAACTTTATTAATTTCCGGTATTGTAAACTGGTATATACAGCTATAATTCTTAATCAAAAGCAAATTCGAGTTACTTTAATAAAAAATTCATAAGGACGTTTGTTTTCATTTGTTTTTCTCTTTTTCTTTTTTAATATAACCATTAAAAGTTAAAGTTACGGTCTTTAAATTTGAACAAGGCATAAACAAGTAAGCTGAATTATAGCAGGCCGTGAAAAGAAAATAAATTTTAAATCACATATACTCTGGCGGAAAACCATCATAAGTGCAAGTATACTTTAGGGCGCAAGTAGGATATAAACAATTTATAAAAACGACATATTCATATTAGGTCTCTGGTTGTTGATCAAGAGTTTTAATAACTGAGCATAAACTTATTAACTATTTAAATTATATATAATTTATAATGATAATAAACATTTACGGAATAAAATATCTCAATTTGTTTAATCAAAATTAAAGTATGCTGTAGATACTTTTTTGAAACAACAATTTGCTTGTTTCAGTTAAGTGTAACAGAATAGATTTTATTTCAGTTTCTATTCACCCCCAACTCTTAGCCTTTCATGTACTCTCCCTTTTAATTGTTAATGTTTTCTTTGTCCTGCAAAATACTGCTAGTTTATTATCCTGTTAATAGACTTTGTAACTCTGTGACAATTGTTGTTTATAGACCAAACAATAAGCAAAATCTATGCTATGCATACATATGCGCTTTAAAGACTCATATGATGTGAAAAAGAGAAACAATAGAGATTCATAAAACTTGTAGTTGTAACATTTGGTATAATAATGAGTACTTTAATGAATAAAGACGTATATTAGAACAAAATTTAAAATAGACATTCCTAGTAGAGTTACGACTCATGGTATATTACCTATTTCTTAATGCCTAAACATATGTTTTGTATAAGCATTAAGATCGAAATTCAAAATACAAATTTTTCAATATTTTAAAACTTTATATTTCAAATATACCCCTAAAAGTAGGCCGCAAATGTTAACAACAAAGTTAAAGCCCTAAGATATTCCTTATAGGATATAAGTAATAAACAAAAATATAGTTTGGCAATCTTCAATAGCACTGAGGAAGTGCTTTTCCCCCTTCTTTAAATTAAACTTTTTGTATTTAAGGCAAACCGCTCCAACCTTTGATTAACGACAAAACGCTAAGTTTGTATCCTTTAAAAAACTTGTATGTTCTATTTGTTATGATGTTTTATTAATAATTATTTCTAACATTGATCTTAACATAATTTTCAATAACAAAATTTCTATATCGCGGTAACTAAGTCTACACATTAGTCGATACTTAGAGTTATCTTGTTTTCATTACCAGCAACTTTATTTTGTAAATTTTGTATCGTACTTTTCTGCATGAGCTGTAGGAAGTAGCAGTATTAACATTAAATTGCCTTACCTAGCGGTATTGTATTTAAATACATTAGTGCATATATTGTTATTTCTTCTGTGCGATAGGTAAATCGCACAATAATTATGATGTAATTTTGAAAGCCGTACGGTATATAAAAAATCGTTCACTTAGACTCTTTACTTAACAAATTTACGATTATTTATTGTAATAAAAGTTACGACAACGATTACTATTTAAGTTTGTGACAAATTTTTATGCTGATTTTCTAGAAAATAACCCACAAAGACTACTTTTAATGGCCGTATATATTATATTTAGTTTCCAGATTATTGTATGTGTACACCAGTTAACAAATTTAAAAAATCTTTGCAATGAATTGAGATATTTATATGTGAAACGTTGGAACAGATACTTTATTTTGTTCAGACTGATTGCGATAGACCTGCTGCGATGCACTCTACCCATTCATGAGAATATATGTTCCCTCTAGATAACAGCACAGGAAATTTTCATGTCTAATTTATGAAATTCTTGTCCTAATATAACTCGTATAGACTAGTGTTGATCTATCACACCACGAATGTAAAGTAAAGGATCTTTGAAGTTTAATTATAGAAGTTTATTATAGATTAACTCTGTTCAGAGTTTATCACCCCTATTCTGCGTTTCGATTACGTCTCCGCATTCAGTTACGTTTCAATCGAAGATTGGTATTCCAAAAGAAAATCGAATCGAAAGAAAAAGAAGAAGAAAATAGTGTTCTCAAAAGATAGGAACGTATGAAAAAGAAACAGAAAAATAAGCAAATTTTAATTAAAAAGTAGTGCATGAACTAAGGGGATCAATAAGAAACCACAAAGTTTTTGTTTTTTCTTCATCTTTTTCATGCAAGTGGACAAGCGTAAATTAATATTTTTATTAAATTTTTGCTACACAAATATACGAAATATTTTCATTTCGTGTTTAATAAAAATAAATGATATAATATGTTTTATTTGGCTATAATTTTTTTTTTTCAACTAAAAAACAAAACAACTTAGACAAACGTAGTTGCGATCGTAACGGAGAAAATTTCGATTCGAATCGAAAATCAGAATAAGGGTGAATGTGCTAGCTATTATTCGAATCTTAATCGCAAGCTACAGCTGTTGACTCGGTGTACAACTAATATTGCCCATGATATTCATCGTTTTGAAAAAAGTAAGGCTTGACGTATGTTCAACACGACCTATCATATTTTTCATCATATTTTATTTCTATAATCACTTAACTGAGTATTAGTTTAAAGACAGCAATCGTTTCGATTGGCCCTGTATAGACGCTGTCTTTAACAGCCACTTACACAAAAACAGTCAGCCAGTGGTGCTAAATTGCGTGATTGGGATGTACAATTAACAGATAAATTTCAAAAAATTGTGGGATTGGCAAATTTGGTTACTTTTGGTCCTGTTGAAGACTGATGAGAATAAAATTTACATCTGCAATAATAAGCTAAATAAAGCTTAGTTGCCAACATTCCCTATAGTATGATTCATTCAACGTACTGCTTATACAGCCGAATTTCGAAAAAAATGGTCTTACAATGCCTCCGAACCACATAGTTTGTCTTACAGTTGAGTATGCTAAGTGAGAGTGATTGGTCATTCCTGAAAAACATGAAACTGCTCGCACATATTATTATATACATACAAATGGTAATTCAAGTGGCCTATTATAGAGACTCTGCAGCGGTATATCTGAATGATTACCGGATTTGAGAAAATCGGATTCCAACTTTTTAAATTTTCAGATTTTTCAGAGTTGGTTTTTTTGAATTTGATTTTCTGAAATCCGGTACGTATTTCAGATATACCACTACTACTACTACTACTAGACGATGAAGCCATCACACACGAATCGTGTACATTTGGTACACACTTACTTTTAATGGTGCTCTGTTAACGCAATTTTTGCACTTTTACAAAAACATAGCTTATGTCTATGCTATTCAAATTCGAATTACCTTCATATTCATCATTGTGAATGGCCTTAACTGTTTAGAAAGTTGAGGAATCAACACATTCGGATCTTTTTTAAAACTGTGGCTTAGGGATGCGACGTTTTCACTTAAACGACCCAGTCGACTTGTATTTATTTATTTATTTGATTTATTAGTGTTAGGATATTACGGTTAAAAATTCGTCTTAATATTAGAGAAATTAGAATTTTATGTAAATGTCGTTTAAGTTGTATTGTTGCACGGTGTTAAGCATATATTTTGGTGTGTAACATATATTTATACAATTTTATTACGTATTATCACAGGCATCTGTATGTAAAAGGCCAGAAAGTAGGAAATGATAAAGCGAATTTAAAAAATCTCAACTGATTTATGGTGAAATAGAAATTTGGGCAAGCCAGGTTAAAAGTAGAAAACTGGTAGTCCAAATATTAAAAAAGGACATTTTTCTTAAATGAAGACAAAACTTATTTTAATTTATTTTGTTATTTTTATTGAAACATAAATATTTTGCTTTTCACACTTAAGTTTTATAAAAATTATTTCGTTTTTTTTAATATTTTTTAATATTTAAGCTTTTCATTCCTCCGTTGCTCTTAATATTCTGTCCTCGGCAATTATGGCTTGTTTTGCTGAATTATAATCCCAATTTCCATTAGTATTTCCATTAGCATTTTTATTTACATTTGATTCACATTCACATTTTAATTTATGTACGACAACAATTAATAGGTTTGTAAACCATAATTAACGCCATTTACAAAATGCTGACTTTTATTGTGTGCTGGTACACTGAAAAAAAAAACAAATTAAGAAAATAATAATAATAATGGCACAAAACAAAACTACCGAAAGCCATAATATGATGGTTTATAGCTGGTGTTTAATGCCAAGCAAAAAAGTATAACCTGCTAGTCATTTAGCTTTAGAGGACAAAATATATATTGGAATCTTATGAAGGTGAAGAGGAGAAAAGGTGGCTGGCTACAGGTTATATAAATAATTCCAGCAGAGTAAAATATTATATTTTTTGTAACTTTTTTTTTTCTTTTGCTATTTAGACACACCAGCATTAAAACATAATGGCCCCTAAATATATGTGAGAATAAAAGATTTAATGTCTAAACGTTTGTTAGTCTCACAGTAAATTATTACCCATATAATAATAATAAAACAAGAAAGTAAAAGTATATAATAAAACAAAATTAATAGATGAAGTCGAAAGGAAGAAAAAACAAAACAAAAAAAACGAAAATTAAGTAGGATGTTATATGATATGATAATGAAAATGTATATTTAAGGTATACAAGTTCATATTATAACAACACAGTAGCGCAATTAATGGAGTAAAACGTTGAGTTAAAATAGGAAAACTTTTAAATAATTTTCGGTAGAACAGTTATAAATTCTACTCGTAGGCTGAAGCCACGCAATGAGCGTCAAAGCGGTAGAGCGGTTAGTTATAAAAATGCCGTTGTCATTCGTATTTGTAATTATAAAAAGTTAAAAATATTTGTCCTCTAAATCCATGAAGGTTGTATTCGGGCAAATTTAACAATTTTTATACGAATCAACTTAAATTTTTGCACAGATTTTGGGCCTAATGCCGTATGTTTCTCAAATCGTTCGATTTACTGTTGCAAAAAATTAAAACAAGATTGGCAAAAATAAGACTTAGAACCTCTGCGTTTAGACTTTACTAAAATAAATAAACAAAAGTTGCAAGAACAACTCTATACATGATGTTTATAAATAGCCAGAATCGACAACAACAAACATTATTAGCAGAGATAAAGTAAATAAAAATAACACAGCAACAGCAACAACAACAACAACAACAAGCTAACAGCAAAGAAAACAAGTAAGAGAATAAACAAGCAACAACAAATACTAAAAGCTGAAAGAGATAGACGTTTACATACGCATGGCAACAAAAGATCTAAAAAGAAATTAAAAGAAAGATATGGAATCCACCTGAAATATCGAGAGGTTCGAGAGCTTTCGATGTGTTGTTTACTCAACCATCAATCAGTTTTATATGTATTAGACTCAGCGGACGTGTTATTGGTTTGAAGAAAGCTTATGAGGAGTAAACTCGTGAAGTGAATCGTGAAGTAGAAAACCAGTTTAGTTGGAGCTAACTTAGTAAAGAGAGTTAAGTGTGGATAACCTCTGGTTGAAAAGGTTGTGATCGATCCTAAGTTATAACTACGATTGGGTCGGAAGATCTGTCGAGTAATTGTTGTTGTTTACAAAGTTGTAAACAGACAGAGTAATTAAGAATAAAAATTGTTATTGCCTGTAAAACGATTACAGTGGTGCACAAAACTGTGTTGAATAAAGGATTTTATTTAAAAATCAAACCCAAAATTTATTTTATTTGAACTACAATCTACGAACTCATAAATATATGTTTTTAGAAGGTAAAAACGTAACAATATTTTATTTAATTTTAATTAGTTTTATTGATTATTTTTATTTAATAACCTAGGGAACCACTGATGGTGAGGATATTTTTTTTTTAAGGCCAGCACTTAGAGACTGAGCCTTACTTATGCAATATAATATGCTGGTGCCAGGAAAATATACGGTGGGTAATTTAAAAGTTCAAATTTAAAAATGCAATAAAAAAATTGCTTGCAATTTTGCCAAATTTTTTTTATTGTTGTGAAGTACAATTGTTCCGGTTAGAAATGAAATATTATTTCATTCACTTGGCTGCCACGGCTGGGCCTCACGGTACCCCATCCCATCGGATCAATATTCGAGAACTTTGTCGAGTGTATGGGGTCGTATCTCGACAATGGCATAACGAATGTTGACCTTCAAATGCTCACTTGTCTCTTGATTTGTGAGCACCATCTTGGCGAACAAATGACGTCATCATTTCGGCTAATTAAACGGCCATCAAACTTTTGGCGCAATAAATCGATTGTAGCATGAGATGTGTGTCAACTTGCACGTTGCTTTCGAAACCAAATATAGTTCACATCAATACCATGAAGAGCGGGCACAAAAAAATCGGTTATCACCAATATCAATGGGTGGGCAGCAGATGGACTTGTTCATGTCTAATAAATAGTTCCATAAATGTTCGTCTACGAATATTTGCCAAAACAACACATTCACAGAGAATATGCTTTTATATTGTCTCTTCTCTATACGGTAGAGAGCAGCTTTTCTTATATTTAATTTGAAATAAAAGATCTGTTGCTTTACTCTACATTGGACACCCTCGGGATCCCAATTTTACCGAAAAGCGTTTCCGTACACAAAAATTTTGTAAATGAGAAACATTTTGAAAGAGTAATATACTTTTTCTTTATGCACAAGACAACCCGTATTATATTATGTGCTGATTTGAGCAGTAAGCACCGCGATTGGCGTTGTGTTAGTGCAAATTGTTATGGTAATTTACTAAGCGACTTAACCTATCATTTTCCATTTACTATAATGTTTACAAGGATACCATCTTTTGCGCGGTCCCGTCTTTCAACTTTGGCTCTTGTACTTACGAATATTCCGGAGTATCTAACTCAACCAGTGGTTTTGAATGCACTCTCATCTAATCACTTACCTGTTACATTTAATTTAAGTGCCTCTGTTCCTTCTTTGCGAAATATGAGGCTGATTTATAATAAGACTTATTGGAGGAGGTACTCTGGGAAACTTGATTCATTACTTCCCATTGATCAACATGACAGGGACAGTATTACTGTGACTGTAGTTGATGAGATGGTTAACAAATTTTCTGCTGCTATCATTATATAGTGCTCCTATTGTTCTACATTCTAATTCTAATTTTATAAGATTACCAAGTGAAATTATAAACCTCATTAGGGAAAGAAACTCTTATAGACGTCAGTGGCGAAGATATAGATGGACAACGGATCTCGATGAGTATAAATATTATGACCGTTTGGTAAAAAATGAAATATGAAATTATAGAAATCGCAAATGGAATGAAAGATTGCGTAGACTTGACAAGCGCTCAAGGCCCTTCTAGAATATTACTAAAATTCCGAGGAAACGTGCTTCCAATATTCCTTTTTTAGTAGGTTTAAACAGACCTACAAATACTGACTGCGACAAGGCTAAAGGCTAATGCGTTTGCTGAAAACTTTTTTCAGAATCATCATGTTTCGGACAACCTTGACTGTCCGACATTAGAGCAACAAGTCGATATCGTTTTAACCTATAACAGTTCTTTTAACGATATAACACTCGGCTCGGTCTCAAGTCACGTAAATCTTGTGGCTCGGATGGTATTAAAAATTAGTTTTTAAGGAAACTTTCGCTTTGTGGAATAATATATCTGACATGTATTATTAACTCTTGTCTGAACCTTCAGTATTTCCCTAAGTGTTGGCGTATTGCTAACGTAATTCCAATTCTGAAACCAGGCTACAGTCCAATTAGCTTACTCAGTAGCTGGGAAAAAATTTATGGAAAAATTTTAAAGGATAAATTATTTTTTTTTTATTGATGAAACTAATATTATTCCCAGGGAACAGTTTGGTTTTCATCCCTTTCATAATACAACACAGCAAACCAAAAGAATTTCAAATTTCGTGAAAAATGGCCTTATAAACATTATGTTGAAAAAGCTTTTGATTCGGTGTGGCATAAGGGCCTTGTATATAAATTAATTTCATATGGTTTTCCTTATTATCTGGTAAATATCGTACAAGGCTTCTTGACAAATCGTAAGTCCAGTGTTTTCATTAACTCTTCATACTCTAAATACTTCCATATTTATGCTGGTGTTCCTCAAGGCTCTGTTTTGGGGCCTTCGTTGTACATTCTGTATTGTGCGCTTTTTATGCTGATGATACTGCAATTTACTGCTCTAATGAATCACCACAACCTATTCTATTCTTTGTTAAATAGAAAATCAAAATAAATGCTAAAAAATCACAAGCTATCTTTTTCACAAGAAAAAGAAGTTCTTGTAACCTACTCAGTCAAATTTAACTATAAATGGTATAGATATTCCCTGGTCTAACAATGTTAAATATTTGGGAGTTTTTCTAGACCGACGCTTAACTTTTAATGAACATATCAGTCATATAATCACGAAATTTAATATTGCCATTAAAATGTTATACCATCTCATCAATAGAAAGTCGAATCTTAACTCTGATAATAAGATAACCATTGTCAAGACAATTTTTCAGGCTATTGCTCTATACGCTTATCCAGTTTGGGGAACATGTGCAGCAACACATGTTAAGAGAATCTAAATCAGCCAGAATAAACTTCTTAAAATTTTCATGAATTTAGCTTGGGGCACTATTCTACAAGAAAGCTTCATCGCCTTTGTAATGCAGAATACAGAAATATTCATATTCAGACTATAACAAGCAAATTTTAAACTTCATGCAGTCATTCAAACTATGACTACATTGCGGATCTATATTAGGCCCTAACAAATACTAATTTTCATATAAATTTATATTGTTTTTTTTTTCACGGTTTTAAAACGGCTTCTGTTGTGTTTATTCCCCATGTGCATTGTTTCTTGTATGTCCAATACATTCCTTTTTTGATCATTTATTGAAGGTTTTATTGCATAATCATTTTCCTTCTCCGATGTAATTTATTACAAATCACTTGCGTGTTCATAAACTGATAATTATTATTATAGATGTAAGGTAGCTTTAACCATCCCTCTTTAGATCTATTTACACATGTTTTTATAAAAATGATTTTATTTAAAATAAAAAAATAAAAAAAAAATAAAAAAAATAAAAAAATAATAACAGGCCGTATTTTTTTCGGGAATATTTTTGTTTCTTGACAAATAATAAATTAAAAATAATTTATAATTTTTTTTTTTTAGTTTTATAATTTTTTTATTTACTATTTAATCTAATCTTTTAACATAATCGACCATATTAAAGTACTTACAAACAGAATTAAGTTAAATATTAACTCCAAAATCTTCAGTATACTTAGTTTCCAGTACAAACAACAACCAACACCAACAATTACTCGCCTTACTATAATTAGACTTCAGGCGATTATTTCTAGTCCATATAATTTTTTTTTCTTAAACACGGTTTATCACAATCCCATGCGATCGGGTACTAAACTGAGGTGTCCTGTAGGATCAAGAGGCTGACTTTGCCTGTCTATGATGTGAGACGCACTTGATCGCTCATTGGTCATTGTAGAAGTAATATGTCTAGACAGGTGGCTGTGCTTATCGCCCATTGACCGAATAGGAAACGTTACCACAGGGTAAGGTTATGGTACAACATTCACTTTCGCAGAGAAAGATGGAGAAAGAAAGATGGTTGGGTGCTTCGTGTATGAATACCCGGCGCTTATGAACCGTCGCTGTAAAGTCTTCGGCGACTGGTTTCTACAGGTCATCTCCGTGATATTCTTCTTTGGGCCAGGAAATCTCTTCTCAGATTCTCGACCTTGTGTGATTTTTCGAGTGTTTGTGTTAATTCTCAGAACGATATACAAGCGCACTGTTTGACACTCATAGTAGCTACGGGTGGCCACGTAAACCACTTAATGATTACAAATTCATAAATTGAGAATTTCACTTCATTTACTGTCTACCAATAATTAACGAATGTATTAGTTTTCATGAGGTAGATGAAAAGTTAAAGTAAGTATGCGGTTTACTCCCAAAAAAATTATAGTTAACCGTTCCCTCCGATAATAACAACAGTAAAAAAATACTCAAATCGGGGCGAAAACCGTATAATCTAAAATTGGGTCTTTAAGGATGGTCTGAAAAATTTTGAACAAGATGTTAAGTATATATGTTAACAGGACTATTAAATTATCCAATGATGTTATGAAACAATGCGATAGTTTTTCATTTAAAAACATACGTTGAGATGGTTAATATTACATCATACATATACAAAAAGTTAGAAGGATTTAATAAAAAAATGGAAATCTATCAGTTTCGAATTGATAATGGAAAAGTAGTACTGCAGAATAGAGCTAAGACACACCTCAAAGCAAATCCACTGTGATAAAGTAGTAAAAAAGTTGTATTGGACGACTAAAAAAAAATTCTTTTTTGTTCTTACCAAGAGCATATGTCAAATTACATATTCGTGATTTTTTATTTTAGTATTTTTTTTTTTTGTTTTCATAAAAAAATTATCAAATATTTTTTTTGGGTAAAATATTTGGTTTTTTGTGTTCTCGTATTTTGTACATTTTTTCTCTAGTTGAGAGAAATTATTGTTTATTCTCATTTTACCGAACTTTACCAAAAAAGTAAAGAAACAGACCTAAAATCTTAATTAATCCAGAAAAGAACTCTGCGGCTAAAGAGCAAATGCCTTTTGAAATATGATATGCGATTCAAAGAACATTCAACTCTTATATTGCGTAAACATATGCTCTTAGAAGAAATCACTTGTTTTACTTCGTCTTATTTTAACGTCAATAACGAGTGCCTTCACCTTTTTCAGAACTTGTTCGGAAAGCTCCAAAGTATACTTTTAAATATGAGACTATACATTAAAGTTTTATTCCTTTTTAGATCGTATAAAACCCTTGTAAATATTAAAAAGTATTTGGTTGGATAATGACTTCGTAGCGACTTTATCAAAGACTTTTATATAAACAAGAATCAATAATTGTGACGATAAATTAATCAATTATGTACACAACGTTGCTATTTACAATTTCCTGCCATCTCTAGACCAATGGAAACATTTTCCAATAGTTAATATAGTTTTTAAAATACGTCTCATAGCCGAAGGTAACACCCTTCTTTCGGGTGGTATGGGAGCTAAAAAATGGTAATCCTCTGTTGTAGGATAGCGTTACAGTGTAAAAAAATCCAGGCACTTAAAGGCTTCTCCAAACACTCAAAAAAAAAAAAAAACGGACATTAAAGGCAATTGTTACGCCCAAGACATTACCCGTAGTTACAGATGGCGCATCACCATCACTTCTAGGTAACAGAAAACAATATTGGGTATTGCGTGTATTACTTATATTTGACCTCTAAAAGGAATGCCACACAATGAGTTGCTGTCAACAGCGAAAGAGTAGGTTTATGTATAGGATTAGGGAACAAGAAGGAGAAAACCGTAGAGAAATATAAGAAATAAAGAAGTAATTTGTCGCTTGTGTACTTTTTTTAAGTCGATGAAATTTTTGAGTTGAAGGAGTTGCCGAATTATTTATCAGGCATTTCTTTGGTGTTGTGTTTTTACACGCAAATATAAAAACTAAGTTGAATTAGCCCAGGCAATTCACTTTTTATTTCCATTTCATTATAATTAAGAAACTGGTAGTCGCAACTTGTTCAATACCTGACAGGAGTCCAGTAATGGATAATGTTGAAAGGAGCGTTGTTGTATAGATGGTTACATTACTGTACATACTAAAGTCACTCCTTAAAATTCTTGAATTTAAATAGAAAAATAGAGAAACTTTTCTCATATTTTTATTTCTCTTTCAAAGCAACTGTAAAATCCTATAAAAAGTAAAAAAAAAACCAGACAGACACAGACATTTGCCAAAAGCACAAAAGGAAGCCAACGCACTAAGAAAGACTTTTTGTTTCCTGTTATAAAAGAAATTAATGAAAATAACTTTAGAACTGATTTAACTTCCGGCATCTAACGGGAAGTAACATTTCGAGCAAATTAGCCTTTAATATAAAGCTCATTTAGATCTACTCTCTTCGTAGAAAAAGCGAAACAAAAAACTTAAATCAAAAAC
This sequence comes from Wohlfahrtia magnifica, assembly GCA_023159175.1. Lineage (NCBI taxonomy): Eukaryota > Metazoa > Arthropoda > Insecta > Diptera > Sarcophagidae > Wohlfahrtia > Wohlfahrtia magnifica. Next base: position 5,323,433 of record JAKWBJ010000541.1, read on the forward strand.
CACATGAAATAAGAAAATCAACAAAGAAAATAAAATCTTGTTTCATTTATTGCTTTATTTCAACGCCTCGTAGCCCTTGTCTTAATGGGAACTAAGTATATGGACTGTCAAACTTTACGCCAAACTACTGTAAAACGCAAGACAAGAAAAAGCTTTTAAAACATTTGAAAAAAGAAATATATATTCCAACGAAATCTCAACTATTAGAGGAACAAGTAAAACTAGAAGAAACATAAAAATGAAAAATTACTTCGAAAGTTAAAACGAGCAGAAGCAGTACAACAAGCAGCAGCAAAATTGTGTTTTTTAAAGTTAAGAATCAGAGAGCGGGAGGGGGAAAAAGAAAGAGAGCAGAGATACGAATACTCGTTTTAAGCCATTGCCATTACAATTTAAACAAAAATCATACACAAAACTTAAAAAAGTTTCTTTTGTTTTCTTTTGAGTTGTAGTATAACGAGGGTAGGGAAAAAATTTTCGTTAGAAATATTCCTCACAAAAATTTAAAAAATCTCTAGTAATCAATGCATGGAATGAAAACCACTTAAGATCAATACAGATTTTTCTTGATATAAGATATAACGAGGGTGGTGAGAAATGTGAGTCAAAAAAAATTGTCTTCAATAGATAGTAAAAAATAATACTTTTATGGTTGCAATTGACTTAATTCTTTAAGAGAGTTTGACTTGTGAGCAGTAAATAACAGACTTGATTATTTCGCAGCCAGTTGTTAGCAGTTTATAATGGATTATTCCCTTTCAATTTCACCACACACTCAACCTAACCTTATTTACTGTCAATCTAGACTCAAAGCCATTTTTAAGTATTCGCAAACTTTGATCATGATTTCGCTTCACCATGAGTAGATAAAAAAATTTCCGCTTTGTTACAATTACTCTTAATTGAGTGCCGATAATTTTGGAATACAATTAGATAGCAAACTTAAGTGCAACTTAAACAACACCTTTAACAACCACAAAGCCAATGGTAGCAGGGGCCATCAATCGGGGAAATCTACACTGGTTGTACGAAATAAATTATATTTTGCAGATTAAAATCTATTGGCCGGATTATGGTAACCGGGGCGGGCACTAAGTACCACCCCATCAAAAGCATTGATAGTTAGCATAGACTATAGGATTCCAAAACCCACTTTGATCTAGAGTTGACAGCCAATATAAAATATAGACCAGCACATGAGAATGGTCTAGCTCTCCTCGAACAGTGCCTTGATATATGTACATATGTATCCGCTTATATGTCGTATAGGCAAATCAGCGATGGAATTATTCACCCACCTCTTACGAGAGTAGAAAAGGAAAATATTGATATTGAGTGTTTGGGCTTAAATTCTCCAATAATGATTTCTGAAAAGCTGTAATGATAAATCGAAAAAGAAGTCTAGTTTTTACACGGCCCCTTGCCATCTTCTTGACTAGGAAACAGTTTTCGACAAAAACAGTATTGCGACAATTCGCTGAAAAGCTGCCGAGAAGTGGCGTAGAGATGTATGCACTTTGAAACGACAACTTATGATAGTTCAACGGAACCTTCTCTTTGCATCGAAGTGAATCGTCTTTTGATTTTTTTCATGCAATTAATTTTTTATTTCTTATACTAACGAGGCTGGTTACAAAATGTTATAGAAAAAGTTCTTTACTCTTCTAAAACATGATATGAAACCCTTTAATACCGTCACCCTATAAAACAATGAATAAACTGTAATACATGATTATACAATTATAGCAGACGAACACCACGTATGTGTGAGTGTGTGTGTGTGTGTGTTTGGGAGTGTATACGAATGTTCGAATATCTCTTTTTTCGAATTCATTGTTTTCGTTTTTTCCTTTACGTACTCGTACTCGTAGAAATGCATTAAAAGGATTATCCTCTTAAAGTTTTTCGAACCGGAAATGTAGTATCGTTGTAGTGATAAATTACCACTCAAGACATGAGTACAACAGACGTATAATACCAGCAACAACAACAACGAACAACTGCAAAAATCCTTAACGAAAAAAAGATGAAAAAAAAAAATGCAACAACAATTGAATTGAATTTTTCAAATTTAAAACAAAAGAACACGAGAAAAAAGATCGAAAAGAAGAAAAAAAAACCAAAAGAGACTTGATACGAGTTAACAAAACAGAAAATATTGGAAAAAAACCAGAAGAAGGAATGCGAACTAAACAAACTGACTTCATGGTAAAAAAAAATATATGCATTTTGGGAGAAACGGACTACCACCGCAAATATTTTTTTACTGAAACTGGTTTATAATTTTTCATTTGCCTGCACTTTTTCAGGTTTTTTCTTTGTGTCATTTGAAATACGTTAACAAAACATGTTTGAATTTTTCATACCATAGACAGCTATTCGTTTTCTTGTTATGCTAAGAAATATACACAATATAGGGCATTCCATATAGAAAAGAACTCTTAAACCGGGAGGCCTTCAATATATGGAGCAAATTTGTAAATAAGGATTACAGTGTCTTGCCGAGGCCAAGTGAAAACGGTGCAGCCACCAAATGCGCTCGTATAATACTCGACGTCTTTGTATTCTATAACCAAATATTCAGGTCGGGAATAAGTCTGCAGGCTCATCTTCTTTTTATGTGTAGACAGAACATTTTATTTTTATAATTTTCAGGTTTTTTGATATAATAATGTCCACATTAGGGTGTGTATTGCATATTTTTTTAGCAACAGGTGTATAGCAAAAAGCAAAATTTCCCCTAGAAACTAGCTTCCGCCGAGACTATCAAAAATCACATTTAAGGTGAAAGTTTTTTATTTCTTTTTACCAAGCCTTTAATAAAACACGGCTTACTTATGAAAATCTTAACAAAATATAAGCAGATTCATGAAAAATAAGACTTGATTTAAAATCAACCCGAACTAATAATATTGTTACATTTTATCTTTTATGAACGTCAAGTTCTTATACAGTCTTTATTGTTCAAATTAATTGTAGCACTTAGTTAACTTAGTCCACTTTAAATTAATTTACTCAACACTTAACACACAAATAACTTTCTTAACGAATTCTTGCGTTAACTGTTAAAATATGACTGACTCACAGTTGTGTTGGTAGCACTGTTTAAATAGACACAATAGCGTCATATTTTACCGGGCGACATGATTGAAAATTCATTCCAATTCTAATAGCACTGACACCAACCAACAACATCACTTTCATAATAACGCAAGTTTTTTATGCTATGTTCGCACGAATCTTCGGATTACTTCTTTCTCTGTTTGTATTATTTAATTGGATACTACCGTCCGCACAGCACCTTTTAACAGCTAGCATATGAAGCCAATGCAGCGAGCGGCAATTATTTTGTTTCTTGTTTTTATTTCGTTTATTTTGTTTTATTTTTTGTTCTTTACAGCATACTTTAGGGAAGTCAATTTAATACATTTGCAATTTTAAATCTATAATTAAAACACCTTGATTAAGAGCTAATAAGTATGCCAAACTTTTTTGATCTAAGTTTTATAGAAATTAGAGATGAAATTGATTCTGAAGAAATATAAAGGGTAATAGCAATGGAATTACTTACAATTTGAGTGATTCCTTCTCAAGATTTTGTATGGAAATTCATGTAATTAATTTCATAATTGGCGGCTGTATTATGAATGAGAGAGCGAATGACGAAAAAACGGTGTCGTACGAACATGGCGTTAGCTTCTATGATAATATATTTTAGATGAAATCATTTTCGAACCGATATACAGGGTGACAATTTCGAGGTTAGGAAGTAAATTGGCTACCAATGATGAAATGTCCAGAATTGAACTGAAATTTTAACTATGGAAAGCCAGCCGACCATTGTTTGAGTCGAACGTTTGTGAATTGGCTGTTTAAAAAACTGAACGAAAACAACGCATTTTTCAACAAAATCATCTTTAGTGATGAGGCCCATTTTCAATTAGGCGGTTATGTAAACAAACAGAATTGTCGCATATGTCCACAAACAGTCCTCGAAAAACCATTACATCCAGAGATGGTGCGGTTTGTGGTTAGGTCAGTATTTTTTCGAAAATAAGCAGGGAAACACCGTCACCGTGCATTCTCTGCACTACCAAAACAGTTCAGTTATTTCATAAGAAATTTCCCGGTTGCGTAATTTCTCTATTAGGCGATGTCTATTGGCCGCCTCGTTCTTATGATTTAACGCCGCTGAATTATTTTCTCTGGGATCATTTGAAAGACCGGGTTTACGGGAACAAGCCACAAACAACTGTTGCTCTGTAAGATGAAATTCGGTGCTGCATTGACGAGATAAGCGAAGCTTTGTTGCAAAATGTGGTTCAAAAATTTGTGAAAAGAGCGGAAGTCTGCTGATCTGCTAGAGGTAGATTTTTGTCCGACATCATATTCCGTTATTAATTCCCATATTTCTATTTTATATCGCTATGAATAAAACTGAATTTGTCCAAAAATGTGTTTTTAAGCCAATTTACTTCCGAACTTCAAATTAGCTCACCCTTTATTTCGTTTGTTTAAATGCTAACATATTGTTGTAAAATCTTTATAAATATATCTCGGAAGGAGCTAGATTTCAATTTTAGACCACTAATTTCTTTTGGATATTTTTTACCAGCAAGCTGCGCATGCCACATGTTTGCTTACCCAAACATATTGGTCAACATATATAAAGTCAGACTCCTTCGCTAATAGCTTTGACATCATCATCACCAATATAACGAGAGTTCTACAGGCATAATATACTCTATGTGCTGCTTATCTCTACAATAAATTTAATCCACCTCAAATGGCACTGCTGAAAATCTGGACTATTAGGAGGGTAAGAATTGTTGGAGACCATATAAACTCCTAGAATTATATGGGTCACGGAGGAGATGCAATACTACACCGAGCTCATACTGTGCCTGTGAGTTAGGTTTAAAGTCACCACGGAGCTCCCACAAGGGACCTACCCAAAAGTCAGTCAGGGATTGAAGTCCCTGTGGCTCCTGACTCGCATGGCAACAGTATATCTCTGGTCAGGCTCAGTAGCATAAACGCTACATCCAGTTTCGGTCCCATAATGACCCCGGACTGGTCGCCGGTAAGCTTCTCGGGCAAGCAGGGGTATTGGTTGAGGGCTCAATCTACGATTCAGTGGACTGTGATAGGCAAACTATATTTGCTCTTGTCGCATAATCACCGCCATATGTTAGCTAAACTTAAAGTCCCTTGAAGCCGAGGCCGCAAAAGCTGGTCTTGATAAACACAGACAAGAGCACGGTAAAGCGCTTTAATACTCTGAGTGGTTAGCAGCAGATTTAGAATACAGTGTTGAACTGTCGGACGTGAAAGCAAATTACTATTTTGACGCATTCTCACGCATACGGTTACAGTTGTACTCGTAGCTTACCGAATTTCAAACGGCGAACCAGTTTCTCAGAATTCTAATCACTGTATTGAAATCTCGAAACGTACTAAGATGAGCATATTCAGTTCTGGCATCTGATCAGTACTTCTATATGCCTTCGAATCTTGAAATACGACACCACATGACAGTATGACACTGTCAGAGCGGGCATTTAGGGCAAAAAAGGAAAAAGTTGGGCGGCAATTAAACATCATTTATCAAACCGATGTGAAGGGAGAGACTTTGTTGTGGCTTTTTGTTCCCTAAATGAACCACAGAACATAATAAAATTAATAATAATGGATAGAGTCCTTGTGGTCCCACGAAATGACCTGCAGTATTATGGATAATTTGGGTTTAACATTGATTCAGTTGGTTGTCGTTATAGATCCGTTTTGTATCGCTCGAGTCGGAATGAAATCGTCACTACTGAACCTGCGCGTTGAAATTATTGGAATATAGTCAGGATAGCCTTCGGTGAGAAATCAGTGTGTTTCAACCGATCTTTCTTTTCAAATTAAATAATAAAACAAAATTTTCCTCTAAATGATGTTTTGTTGGCTTAAAAAATTGGCAAAATTTTATTGTTTCGCACTATTTCTTTCAGTAAATGACAGATTTTTACCCTCTAAAATTACAAATTAGTTATTAAAATCACAAACACGCCATCTGTCGTGAAAATCATATTTTTCAGTTATACAACCATTATTTTAAAGACTCACTAAGTAAAAAGTCTTTTCTGTTTCCAATACGCCCACTTATGGGTGTGGCTTTTTAAAAGTTTAATTCTTTGCCATGAGATTTAAAATGGCGAGAATTTTTATCATTCCAATTAGAATTTTACTGCGGCAGGTAATGCGTATATTTATGGGAACTTCTTCCATTTCATGAAATCAACCATATTTTGTTGCTGTTTTTTGGGTGTGATAATAATAAAATGCCATTTTCGTTAGAAAGAATGATGAGAAAAATAGAAAAAAATTCTATTTTTTTTTTTCTATTTTTTTCAGCTTGTTGTTGTTTAAATACTCTTGACTTGATGTAGTAGTGGTAGTAGCAGTAGTAGTGTAGTGAAGCTATAAGTAGAGCTTGTTTTACAATTTTTGTAACAAAAATAATAACAGCAACAACAATAACAACATACTTAACAACAATTGTAATCATGTAGTAACAAGTATTACTTACCCACACACACACACACATATGTATACAAATGCATACATAAAGAAAAACGAGGACTCACTTACTTAAAGTACAACCAACTATGCAATCACACAACCAACAAACATCCCCGTCTTCAGTGCATTATTTCTTTTTTTCCTTTTTTGTGTGGCAAGGACGTTACTCCTTATGAAGGAGGCTTAAGAAAGAAAAATCATGTCTAGGCTGTGTGTGTGTGTTGTTTGCAATTGCCGGCTAAACGAAACCAACAAACGTTAGAAGTGATATTGGAAGACGAGCAACTTCTAGACACAATTTCATTTTGTGTCTTCTGTCATCTTCTTATTGTTGAAAATTGTTCGCCAGCTTTAAGGAAGAAAAAAAGCCATTATCTCTGTTGGCAAGCCTTGAGTTGTGTTTGTATGTGTTCGTTTTGGTTTATTAAAGTTTTATAGTTATTGGCCTACATTTCAAAATTAGTAGACGAGTATTTATATTTTTCCTTAAGTCTTATAGTTTTATTTTTTTTTAGTTGCCATATACTATATGCTTAGATGAGAAGAAAAAATCATTTATTTTTATTTAAAAACATGCTTAAACATGCACATTTATGAACTAGATAAGAATTTATATGCCATAGAGAAGGCTTCATATAGAGGGGGAGGGGGGACTATAAAGGACAGCTGTGATTGCAAAACTGATTTGAAAGAAAATTAAAAGGAAGTTTTAATAAATTAAGATTAAAGATAATAAACAAATACGAGGTTTGTCAAAAAAATTATGAGACTTTTTTTAAACTTCTCGTATTGCCGTACGCCAATAGTTGTTTAGTTCTCAGTGAACTTCTAATAAATTTAATAGCCTCGTATTAAAAAAAAATTCAGATCTTATTTACTCAGCCGTAGCAAATCTCATTAGTTTTATGATACATTTTTTATAACCAAAGGGGGCCAAAAACTTCTGATGAAGTTTTTTTACCGAGGCAGTCTTCAACTCCTTCAAAGTAGATAATCTTTTCCATTTAGTGGGTCTTTTTAGTTCTAAGAAGTTATTACAACTACAAGAAGACTACAATTTTTATCCCTAAATTCGCATATAGGGAGTTTTATACTTTAATTTTGATGTTCTTATAGCAAATGGGGTTCATGATTACAGTCATTCAAGAATTACTAAAAAGCATCTGTTCTTCTGAAAGAATTAACCACACTCCTACATCTCTTTATCTCTCCTCATGCGTGGCTGGTATCAATGTTAATCTCTTGAGATTGGCCGAGAGAAAGTGAAATGGTGAGTATACTTGGCGATTGGCGAGGAATCCTGTTTCTCACGTGATTTAGGGCTGCGCAACTTTTGGGATTTTTTCAGGTCGTAAATTTACAACGAATATTGTCTTATTGTCCCCTTATGATACCTTCCATGTCAAAGTCGCGGACTGGGAGAATATCGCCTCAGTCAAGGAATTTTTTAATGTTAAAATCATGAACATCATGATATATTGAACCTAAGTCGGCTGCACCTTATTTCGTTTAATCTTCTGCAGCTACGTGCTAATTTAACATCAGCAGGCGTAGAATTAATTGGTTCCAGAATGCAACGGCCAAAGGCGTTATAATTATAAAGTGCTCACTCGAGTTACAATTAATGGCTGTTTGTGTGTAATACCCCTTTCTTATCTAGAAGTTCAGATAACCTTATTGGCTGTATTGGTTGTAATCAGGTTTGGCAACCCAACTAAACACACCCGGGTTTTATATTTAAAGTTTTTCGAAGCTTATTTACAACAAAAATACGTAAAATTGGCGTATTTGGTCCTTTTTTAGCCCAAAAAAAGTGAATTAACAAATTTATCAAAAATAAAATTTTATGAAATCACTGGATACAAATTTACTCCACCTCTGACCCAATGTCCAAATCCCGTCTCAGAAGAGCTTCTCGTATTTTGAGGCGATTCACTTTGAAGCCGATTTTATATATTTTTAAAAGAAGTGATATGTTGACATACTAATAGATATTGTCTCCATCGAAACAGCCAATAGTAAGAAGGAACAATGTTTGGAGAATACGGCTAGTGTGGCATTTGATCGTTTCTAACAACCATTTGGCAAGCGTTGTCATACAAAAGGAAAACTTTATCTGTCTGTCTATCTTTATATTTCGGCCATCTTTCTCATACTGCACTGTTCAAAGGCAGTAATTGTAGTCTGCTCTAATCACCGAGTTTTAGCAGCTCATAGTACACAATGCCGACTTGATCCAAATAAGAGCGCAATAATTGTAATAACAAACAAAAAATATTGTCGAAATGAACGAAATTCGGAAGCAGTTATAAAACCCAATAAAGCCCCTCCTAAACAACCCATTAAAAACCCAATTAAACCCGGTGGGTTCGGTTTAAAAAAACCGGGTTTTTGCCAACCCTGGTTGTAGCGCAACTCCACACCGGCTCCGCAGTCTGTCCCACCTCGTGTCACAACCAAACTTCTGCTCTTAATCACTAGGTAGGAATCGAAATCCCTAAAGCTCCTAGTAACCGTGGTACCAGATTTAAGTCTTTGATCAGACCACGAAAATTGATTTTCTACAGATTCTACAGTGACAACTTATATTGCCACTTATTGCTTTTAATCATTTCAGTAGACAAGATAACATATGCAATGATGTTCACTCTTAGATTTTGTACAGGAGACTTATAATATTGAAATGTTAATTACGTTGTAAGGAATAGTTTAGTCGGGCTTGATCCACTAAAACTATTTCACTCATTTTTATTCTAAAAAAAAGGCAGAAGAAACTTTCGCAATTATTCACTAAAATGTCACACATGTGGCTCGATGCAATTTTGTGTTTTTTTTCTCTCTTTTTTTTCCGCAATTTTTTTCTCAGTATGAGTACGAGTACGGGCAACAACATTTGTTGTACTCATTTAAAATGTTTGTACCATTTAAAGCTGCTATCGTTGTTGTTGCAAAATAAATGACACATAGAAACAAGTCGTATTTTTAAATATTTATTTTAATTTTTATTTCCTATTCAATTGTATTTTTTGTTCCATTTCTCTGATGTATTTTGTTATCGAAAGCAGGCTCTCTCCCAGGGCCTGAATAGAAATTAAACAAAAATTGTTTCTTTTTTAACATTTTGCGCATGTAAGTGTATAGGAAATAAATAATTCAAATGTAAATTTTTCCAAAAAGTCTGTATGTATGACGAATGGTTTGTTGTTCCTGATTAGAAGAAAGTAAAAATCTAAAACGTTTTTTAAATTTATGCTACAAATACATTTTTTATAAATTAGAAATCAGTGCTAGAAAAATAGGATGTGGCACAAAAATTTTTGAACAAATTTTCTCTGCAATGCGTTGTGCGATTTTCCGGACAATCAGCCACAAACTTATGTGCTTTATGGAATATAAAATTATTATTTGGAACCAATTGCCCGCGCTGTGACTGCCTTTCATTAACATCTTCGCCAAATGATGTATGCTGGTGAAGAACCGTGAAAACTAATGTTCAATTACAGGACTATATGTACGAGTGGTATACCATTTTAAGTCTGATTAAGATATTTAAGAAGGTGTGATGGTAAGCAGCATTTTCTGCACCCTTTCAAAAAAACTTTGGCACTTTAATGTTTTTTTGGACACACAAAAACTATGATCGTTCCAGCGGACATCACAGTGAATTCTCTTCCGCATATCAACTCTATGTGTGCCGCTGTGGTGTGATTTCAATCCAATGCCAGACAATCTGACAATTTTCAGCAGTGTTGTCACCTCATTTCATTAGTTAGCATCTGGTTATGGGTATTATGCTATGAAAAACTACTATAACTAATGCTTAACGCCGGCTCCGTACGTCCCTTTTAATAAATTAAAAAAAAATTGAATTGGATGCAGTTCATTCATTAAGAGAAGTTCCCTTGTTTCAATCGGTATGTTGAGCCTTACTTCAGTATGTACGTGTATATTATAGGGTTGCATGAAACTTAATAATGATGATCATGAAATCTTTATCATCATTGTTGCCAGATGTAGGAAAAAGGGAAATCATTTAAGAAATACTTAAAACATACACAATTATTATATGATTTTACGAAATTGGCAACATTGCTATTGCAAAGTAAAACAAAATTTTCTCACTCATGTTATGAATAAAGCAATGGTTTGTTTGGTGTTCTGATTTTTATTCGAAATAGTGTTTTAGTCAATGAACGTATGAATATGTTCTCTAGTGTATATAGACTCTATTCTCTATAAGAAAAAACTCCTTGACAAATAGTAGAAATAAAGTAAAGGATAAAACGAACAGGGAGTGCGGTATATCTGAATCAATTCCTAAATTGTCAGTTTAGACACCATCTATATTACACTTAAAATTTAAGAAAAGTGATTACCGACATTAAAAGAAATAAATTTTGATATGAGTATTCGTACTGTATCCTAACGGAGCCGTAGCCAAATCGTCTTTAAATGTGACCACACCGTCAAACCATGTAATGATCGAAATTAAGCTATCGCCGTCTATATAGTCTATTTTCATTAGCTGTCAAATCAATAGACGTCGTTTGCTCAACCCAAATTTTCCGAGAACATTTTTTGTTTTCAAACGTTTACAAAAAAGTTAAATGCCTGAAAAAAAATGTGTTCTGAATCTAATGTAACGATCGTTTTCGTTATCATATGGTTGCGTCTTGGGTTAAAAATCAAGAATAATACAGTAATGGATAGCAACTAAGGAAATCAATATTACATTGAAAGTTGTTGAACTGGAAGTACTTAGCTCCTTCAGTAATAACACTAGGTTCGGAGGCTATTATTCAAAGATTAAAACATGCATGGCCATCCAACATTAGGAAAAATAGTGAAATCAATCCATGACATCAAACTTCCGAGATATTTATAAAGAAATGAAAAAGTAAGAATAGCGTTAGCTGATGAACAAAAAACTGAAAATAAAGAGTTTTAGTTTAGTTTTTATATAAATTTTTATATGCTGGTCCATAAAAATCGCTCACATGATCTGAAATCTAATTAAAACCGTTCACCATGCTCGCTAGCCACTTATACAGGGTGTCCGCCGGGAAGGTTTACCACTTCGTTTATAATTTTTGATTATATGAATGAGAATGGATCTTATATTGATAAACGTTTTATTTAATGTCGGCAATTATGTATGGAATACAATATCAGATAAATGCCCGCCTCTGTTAGCCTCACAAATGCGAGCCCTTTTGAGCACATTTTTCTTTACATACTCACACATTTAACGCGAATATTTTGTTTGAGTTGCTTCAGCGTTTCTGGTTTGTTTGCATAAACCTTGCTTTTCAGATATCCCTACAAAAAGAAGTCCGCAGCAGTAAAATCAGGCGAACTTGGAGGCCAATCAACAACACCATTCCTTGAAATAATTTGTTGTAGAAAGAGGTCTCGCAGTAATTCCATTGTAATCCTGGTTGTCTGCGATGTGGCACCGTCTTGTTGAAACCGCATGTTAGTCAGGCCAAAAGCATGCAGTTGTGGCGTTAAAAAGTTTCAAGTCATATCACGATATCGCTCTCCATTGACAGTTACCGTTACTCCGTTTTCAGTTTCAACGAAGGAAAGGTCCAATGATCCCTCCTGGCCAAATTGCACACCAGACTGTTACTTTTAATGGATGCGAAGGTGACTGATGAATAATTTGAGGGTTTTCCATTGCCCAGAACCAACTATTCTCTTTATTCACATAACCATTCAAATGAAAATGTGTTTCGTCACTCATTATGATTTTTTCATGATAATAGGGGTTATCATGGGCGAGCTGTTTTAACAATTAAAACACGTCTCTTCTTCACGACTGCCAAATGTGAACTGTTAAGACTAATGTTTACCAAAATGGCGGCAAAACAAAGTAGTACACCTTCCCGACGGACACCATGTATTTCTAAGGTTCTTGGAAAAAGTTTAAGTGGGAATATAGAAAATGAATTTTGAGGAACATATTTACACCAATATCTTTGAAATTTTTTAGTAAATCAGCAAAAATATTTTCGTAATTCGTAGTTCTTAATTCCCTTACAATTTTTGATCAAGTAGTACTAAAAAGATTCAAGCAGCCGTTTATAGCCAGCTAAATAGCCATTTAAATGATTTAAATGATTTAAAATTGTAATCTTTTGAGAACTTAGAACTATTCCTAAACTCGGAAAGATTCGAAAATAGACCGAAAAAGTATCCAAGCACCGGTTTTGCCTTCTCCAAAGAAAACTATGACGTACACGTGGGCAAGCAAAACTGTATGATTACCCACTATAGGTAGGTCTTCTTAAGAATATGTATACTTTATTCAGTGAACAAAAAAAAGAAGAAATTTATTTTTTGTAAACTTGTGTAATCAATATGTACTTTTAAAAATTCTTGTAAATAGGAACCGCCCTAATGTACATAAGAAATCTTTCAAGCATGAAACTAATTTTGTTTTCTTTTGTTTTTTAATAAATTTTTAGTGATTTTCTTTCCAACTTTAGATTTATTCATATTTCAGATTTTGGAGCATGTTTTTAACATTTTCTTTCAGTTTTTTATTTTTAATTGCCAATATTTTTTTAATAAATTTTAAAATTAAAACATATTGTGTGTATGCATCAAAAAGATTTTAACAATTTTTACTTTTTATTTTCTTTAAAAATATAAAAAATAAATTTAAAAAAAATATACTGAAATTTATCTGAACTTTTAACTGCACTTTATAGAATGTTTGGTTTCTTTGATTTTATATACATACATATGTATGTGTGTATGTAGAAACAAAAATTGAATTCGAAATAATTCTATAGAAATTAGATGCTTTAGGCATAATAGCGTACATATTCATAACCAGTCGCTAGCAGTGTTATGAGGTCATACCGCTGTTGAAAATTTGGCTCGATATTCTTGAACATTCGTTACTAATTGCATTTACTCGTAAATACGTGCATGTGTGTGGGTGTAATATGTTAGATATAGTTGTTGTTATATCTTGTTTGTAGTAGTTAAACCACAGACAATCGGCTTCTGCTTTTTTTGGTCTAATGTAAAGCATACCCATCCTCCTTAATGGAAACATAAGAAAGCAATTCGAAAATTTGCAAGAATAACTTCTAACAACGCTTTAATGATAAAAACAGTCAATGTGTTTGGGTGTTTTAAGTGCTCTCCTGATTTGATGGATCGAGGCCTTTATTTTAAGTGATACATGAATTGCAATATTCGGCTACACTGTATAAGTTCACCGTATTCAGTGATTGAGGACTAAGTTTATCGCTGTTGCAAGATTTACAGCATTGCTAAATAAACATCTGAAAAGCTGGCTTATGCGTCCATCAGCTTGTATCGCACATAGCTATTGTATATCTGCAAAAAATGTACGGTAGGGTCTCGTTTTCGATTTTGGAACCAGCTAAAGTATCCACGATTTTATTTCAGTCGGAAGTTATTTTAAATCAGACGCTCAGTTTAACCAAGTTAATTACTATAGTCAATAGATCTAGAGACTGCTGCTTCAGGCTAGATCATAAAGTTTGTTTAAGTGTACTTTCAGACATCGATTCAAGACTATAGCCACCAAATGTAGGAACTTGATATGAAGTTCATAGTTCTCTAACTGCCCGTAGTACCAAAATTTTGTATCTGATTAGACTTATAAGCAGGGAAACCAGATATATGCTCTTTAAAATGTGTTTATGCGCATAAAATATGCAGTAAAAATTTTAAAATATGCTCTAAAAAAAAATCGCTTCTTTGTTAATAGACAAATGTCAATGAAAATGCCTATTCCTACTGATGTAAACGGAGCATATTTAAAGGATAACAATTCCTTAAAATCATACTTTAGAACTTTATTTGAAGAAGAAGCGCTAAACTCTTTTTTTAGATATTGACAAATACATAAATTTCAATACATTAAGTCATAGGCGTTTTGCTATAATTTGCTTTAACTAAGTTTTAATATTACTTTTGTATTACAATCTCTTATCGTTCCGAACCATCCCAGTTAATAGGTCGTACTGCTCAACTAATGTTGGACCATTGGTTTGCAGTTTTTTATATAACTTTTAAATGAAACCAAATTTTGCGGCAATAAAAGTTAATTCAATTTTTGTACTCACATTTCTTTAGTTCATCTATTGCCATTTTAATGTATTGAGAATCCGCACTATTTAAAGCGCTTAGAACTTCTGATATATTTTTATAATTGTAAGCGTAGTAATTGATGGCCGCAAGCCAAGTTTCCCAACAAGTTATAATTAGTTCGGGTGGCAATTTAAAATTTCAGCTCTATTTGAAGCTTTCAAGGATACTTTCTTTACCTTTGAGTTAAATTTGTTTGTGTAATGCAAGCAACATGTGTTAGTTTAGGGTAAGATACTCGTATTTGCATTCTGTTATCTAAGCATTTTTGGTACATAGTTTTGAGAGACAAACATATTTTGATTGTTTAAAGCTTTCTTCCTTTTATTCTTAAAAAAATTGTTTAATCAATAAACTTAATTAAAATATAGGTGACGCGATAAATTTCAAATGACAGATAATTAAAAAGAGATAGGACTTGGTCAGAATTAAAAACAAAATTTTGTTTTCGCTGTGTGCATGGCACCTTCCAATAATAATTATAACTATCGTACCTCTCAATAAATATAACAGCGGGAGACGTTAAAAGTAGTCTTAGTATTTTTTTTATAACGAAAAGCAATTGCAAAAAAAAAAACATATAGAATTGAGGAAAAATGTTATTTTTCTTCCATATATAATATTATTACGAAAATGAAAATACTAAAGACAAAATTCACCACTTCAGGGACTTATTATATTTGGCTTAATAACTATCAAAATTATCTGTACTAATTAAGAGTGCCGGAGTTGCCAATTCGACTTCTTTTCTTCTTTATAAAGTTATTTTAATTAACGAAGATAAATCGAAGATTCGTGTCTGTACTAGAACATTCGAAACTAATGATGAAACACTATAAAAAGATGGCGCATTGCGGTTGGTGAGTCAGTGATCATTTAGCTGTCAATAAGTAAAGTCGCATTCAGGCGTAAATAAAATGTTTTATAAGCGAATTTGCTATACTAAGACATAGTGTTTAAAAGTTAAAGTGGAATAAATAAAATTGTAACAACAACAAAGTGTTTTAAATTTATTTTAACGCAATTCAAACGAATTCAAATGTTTTAAAAGGTTAAAGCGTAACTATATACATACACATTGATTTTCGGGCAACGCCAGATGGGTGAAGCTTGTATAATAATATTTTTTTAATTATAAAATTTAAAATAATTTCTAAAATTTTAATAAATTTATTCTTAAAGTGATAGACAGCCAAGTAAGTCGGACAGAGGAAAGTATATATCCTATTGGAATAGCTACTTAGAATCGTATATAAATAAGGTGTTGCCAGGGTTTCTTTTAAATTAAAAATAGTGTCATTTAACCCTCCCCTTCATACCGCTTTTAATCACTCTTTACAGAATAGTTTGCCATATATAAACTTAAAAAATATTATAGTTTTTACCTGGTTGATGAAAAAGTAATGATTCGTATAAATGTTTCTTCTGTGCAGCATAAAAATTTAACGATACGTTGAACACCAGTAAAAAGGATACTGAACACCAGAAAACAGTTTTTCCCCAATGAAAATAAACAATAAAAAATTTAATAGCAGTTAACATTTTATGGCATTTGTCGTTAAAAATAACGCATAAACAAGAAAGGATAAAGGATATCCACAACCATATTAAAAAATGAAATAAAATATTTTTTTTATCATTAATTTCATTTTTTTTTAACAATTACATAAAAGTGTGTGTATGTGTATTCATTAAAAAGATCCGTCAAAAGTAATCATTTAAGTTTTGATAATTAAAAAGTAAAAAAATAAAAATACTTATCAAATATAAAAAGAAACAAAAGATGACAAAATTATTTATAATTTTAATGCAAATTCTTTCATTAATTTTAAATCATTTCAGTCACATTGTTTTATTTCTAAATATCCTTAATCCTCTTTTGTTTCTGTAATTGTAATCCCTTTTTAAATAAAATGTAATTGACATGTTTTTTTTATTGTATCGTATCCATATACTATATATACATTCATACATACAATTTGTTTAATTACAATTCTGGTCATTATTATGGCTTTAGTTTTTTCCATGTACGAGTATATACGAGGTCAGTTTGATAAGTTTTTCATAGTTTTAAGTTATCTCGAAGAGTGATTGCAAAAATCATGCTCTTTTTGTAATTTTTTCTTTTTTATTTATAACTTCCTTTTTAACCCTCATGTCTCTATCATTTTTTCATTGCAGGTACGTTCAAAAAAAATGCTTAATTAGAAACAGAATAAACAAAACAATTCTCAGGTATGTTTGTATGTATGAGTCCGTATTAATTAACAAGCGATTACGTTTCATTACTCAACAAATCTAAGAAGCGAGCATTCAGGAAGTCAATCAAACGAGCGCTCATCTAACCCTAATCCTACTGATAACATTTACGCACTTAGACTGTTGACTGCTGTACCAGAGTACTCGTATGTGCTTGCAACTGATATTGCAGTTTTAAAGAGGCTGTTGCGTTTATTAACTGCGCGTAATAAAATCTGATAACAGACAAATCCGATCCTATCTCCGGTATTTGAAATATACCAATAAAAATCTACACGCTATTATCCAGATTAAAATGTAATAGTGCACGAACAGTTATTTCCATTTAGAGGTCGGACCAGTTTTACTGAAAATATTTCCTGTGAGACAACCAATAGCTCTACGAGTACTTCGAATGAAATCATTTACCGGTGGTTAGCTTTGGTTGATTTTACAGGAGTATGGCATAAAAGCGCAAATAGATAATAGATATACGTCACTACCTCTGATCATTTGGCTTTAAGTTACAGGAAAACAAGGCATATGTTTCAAAAGAACTACGACCAAACCCCACATATTATATAGGTATACTGCAATATGATTTTAACACAAACGGATCTGTTTTATATGACCTGACCAAGAGATGAAGAGTGTGTACTCTTTGTTAACAATGCATTATACTTGAGGGGAACCAGTTTTTACTAAAGATAAAGGAATATAAATGACTTCAAGAAAAAATAAGGGCAGAATAGAGTGTTATGGACCAGATGGTGTCCATATACAGCACATAACGCACAACAAATAGATGGATATTGGCATTACATTCTGTGCATTTTGTGTAAATCCAAGCTCCAAAAAATCGAACCTCTTATCGATTATTTTAACTTTTTGATAGACAAAATAATAAGATATTTACCAGTGCCTGGATACCCTTATCAGGAGGGTAAAGACTATTTGGTTTTAGCTGACTATACAGCCAAGCCAAACAAATCAAGAGAGCTAAGGATGAAAAAAAAAAATCCCAAAGAAAAGGTTAATTTAAAGGAATTTGCGAAACCTCAAATCTGTATTTGGTTTTGTTAAAGAAAAATTTGACTTTACAAAACGTTTGGATACCGGAGTACCCGAGTCAGGAAGGTTAAAGTTAAGCCAGTTATACAATTGAACTTGTGCCTTCCCACTTACATCTCAACTATAAAATCTAGCGATTTTTAAACATATATCAGACCTAAGTTTAGAATTAAATTTTGTAACATTTTTTCACCTTTTTACTTGTAGCTCTTCCGTTTCCTTTTAATAATAAAAATATATATATGTAGTATATATGTATGTATTTCTTTAGAACTCACAAAAATGCTCTCTAGGGTCATATTTTTAGCAAACAAATGCAAAATTAAAAAAAACTGCAAAAGGAATAAAAAGTGAAACGTATTTAACTACTTAAAGTGTAACTCTTTCTTTTCTTTTTTTTAAATATAATATTTTTAGCTTAAGACAGATCGGAAAAGGAGTTTGGACATTATTTTTTTAGTAAATGAAAATTTTAATACGACGGCGGGTTAAATACTGATAAGATGTAAAAATTTTGACATTAAAGTTCTGCTCGTCCTAAAAAGAATTAGCAAAATTTGTGAAATAAAACATGGACGATTGTTATTCGAAAAAGTTATTGATTGTATAACAAACATATGGCATTTATTGTACAAAACTTTAACTTTAACTTTTGGTAAATGATAGTTGGAGATGAATAAATTATGATCAAATGTCCATAAACACTACTCTCTCTTTCTGCCCTCGACTGAACTATTTTCCGAGCACCAGCACAATTTACTGCATGAGCAGGGGTCATCCTCCGAGTGCTAGGGTCACGGAAAAAAAATGACAGATGAGGCACAGGCTGACTACTACATTGTTTAAGTTGAGCTTACCATTGATGTACGTTAGGTTAAAACTTTTGTAGTACACTGCTTCTAACAAACTAAGTTTTCTCGGGCACTTAAAGGAAAAAAGCTCTATTAAGTTCTGATTAGAGCCCTAATTATAAAGAAAGATAAGTACTAATTATGAAATATGAGTACTCTTTTACATTTATTCAATGTATAACCCATAGTTGCTTATATATAAGCTTTTCCCATTTTTCTGGCAAAATTGTGGACTTGGTCCCAATAAAACGGCTAATTTTTTTAGACCAATAATGAATCAATTCAATTTCGGATACCCAGTTTTGATGTGTATTGTATCTTAAAGAGAGGCTTTTGCATCGATCGAAACAGACCTTAATCAGACGGGACAAGCTTTGAAATATGAGCAGGTGAGGAAAACTTCCCAACCTTTATCTTCTTTATGTATAATTTTTAACTACTATTGCAACATGTGGCCTATCGTTGTTATTATTTAATAGTAATGCTTCGACACCAGAATGGTTTCAGAGCATTACCTTGGCACCATGGATATTTGGCTTAGGCGTTGATTCGGCTGGTTAGTAGGGCATCATATGTGATTTCTCGCGCTTCGGTATAAAATTACTATCTGCCAGTCGCTCATTAAAGCCTTCAACAATGTAAACTTAATAATATAATCGTGTTAGCACTCATTCTCATACTACCATGCACTTACATAAAATACTGTAAACATGTTAAAGTATGAAGTAAACCTTCTCAGCAAAATGTTTATCTCTTTTTCTCATACTTTGTTTCGCAGAACTCTTTTAAAAAACTTAACAAAAATCTACTCTTTTCAGTTTCTGTTACTTTGTTGCTATTTTTGTTGTTCTATTCATAATATTTTCCATTATTTCTGCTCTAAAAATCACCCATACACACACTTACATGTTTGCACTCATGCACTCATACATACTGCATAGATTTTTTACAATAGTATTGCAGCAATTTAACCAGAGAGCGAGAGGGAGAAGGAACAACATTGATGATTACAATCACATGGGTTCAGTTTTTTGTTTAGCTTTTCTATAATTGTTAACGTTGATGTTATTGCTGTTACTGCTGCTGTCATAGCCGCTGATGTCCTTGTTTGTTCTCGCTTATTTTATTATTTACGCGGCACATTGTATTTCACATAAAATGTAAATTCTATGATGAAACGTCAGGGAAAAGTAAATAAAGATTACAAATATTACATGTGTATATGTCCACATAAACACATATGTATATGTAAAATCACTTAGTTGAGGCTTGTTCAACAAATAAGGTGAATTACTCGTACCAAATTCCTGTTAAGGTATCATGAGAGAACTGCTTCAATAGCGCTAATATATCATATAATAGCTCTTTCAGTGTTCCACAGACTTGTACTGCAATAGACATCTGAGATGTGAGGCTATCTAAGCAATATAGGTACGAACAGCTAACTTATTATTCTAAAGCATCTTGTGCCAGCATATGTCTGCATCCAAACCTCGAAATTACTTTTCTTGCTCTACAGACAAGGGCATGAGTGCAATCGCTTTTTTTTTTGATGACGTGCAGTTAGAGAATACCTCCTACCCATGCAGTACATTTTGAAAGAAGAATTGAGGAAGTCGGTTTTCTGGATATTGGATTTAAATCTATTAATACCAACAGAAACTGGAAAGATCTTTACAGAAAAATGATCTCGTAAACAAACAATACTGTGCAGGAGAGAGGAGAACACGTGTTGTTGTAGAATCGACAGAATAGCGTAGCAATAGCCACATGACAACGGTCAATAGAGTTGGATATTAATGAGCACCTCTAGTCGTTTTTAATTTTAATCAAGCATAGAAGATCAGATAGAGTGAAGTATTTCTTGTAACATTTCACAAAATTGGAGCCTATTCCTGAATCTTATATACATAAATGAATGTGTGTTTGTATGTTTATTTGTTTTTTTTTTTTTGTTGGTTTGTTTGTTCGTTTGTTTGTTTGAAGTCTATAGACAGCTAAACGGCTAAACCTATTTTCCTTAAATTTTAACCGTATCTCTCTGTATGTAAAGAAGGAACAATATTCTATATAAATTTCAACTAGGCGATGCCACGCCCATACAAAGTATATATTTGTTTTTCTATATCTTTAAAATGGTAACAAATCAGTCTCTTAATTTGGCCCAAGTAGATTAATAGTCAATACAAATCATCAGGCAAAAAATGGGCGCAATTGAACAAGTCGGCGTGATACCTCCCATACAAAGTAAATATTGATTTTAATATATCTTAAGAACGGTTAAAGCTAAAGTTTTAGCTGACTTCGCGGTCATTGAAAAACATCAGTCAGAAACTGAGCTGAATTGGACAAGTGGGCGTGGTACCTGCCAAACCAACTAAATATTGATTTCTGATAGTAATTAATATTGGGGTAGCGAAACACACCGGACTTTAGCTAGTATTAATATAAAAGCATATGGGCTGTCTCCATCACCGCTGTTACTCAGATATAGTCTTGGTGACCTATCACAACTTGGTCTGTAGCCATCGAGGGACAAAGTGGATTTACCTAGCCCTCTGGTGCTTAAATGAAGCAGAAAAGTGCCTTCGCTTCAGGGAGTACACACGATAATTGCAGTTGAGACCTCAATACTAGGGGGGGGCTACAGATTCGATGAGAAGATGCATTGAAGATTTAAATGGTCTTCAACCAAAATTATAGCTGGAGGGTCTCTAATTGTATTCATGCTCTGTGTGAAGAACACAGTGATCCGTGCCAATAATTGACGATATGCACCATTACAGATCCTAAAAGAAGCTGAACCGATCAAATGGAGTTTTTATTTCAGTCTTTTAACGTTTTTTTATGTCGCTTAGAGTATTTAGACAAAATTCATTAGAAGTTCTGGCTAAAGGACCCTATGCTCAAACCAGAGTAAAGAAAACAATTTGAAAGACTATGGCTATACTAAAAGTTGAGTTGACATAAGGTACATGCCTATAACTTAAGGTTAAGAAGGCTAAATAAACATATATTTTTATAAATTTAAAAACTTCTCCTATTTTTTGAACAAACCTCGTATAAACAATTAAATTTTATTGGATATACATTAGAATGTCCCTTAAATTAGAAGACTTAAATGTGAAGACAGTACCCGAAATTTTTTTTTTTTGACTTCAAACAACTTATGTAAAATTTTAGTCCCCATACAACTTCGGCACGCGACGGAGTTTTAAAGTGTGAAATAGAAGTTTTTTCAGTAACTGTACTGTTTTTGGACTCAAACAATTATTTGTATGAAAATATTTTATTTCACATATATTTTAAAATATTTTCTCAAAAATTTCATTCCATTTATAACTTTATTGGAGGTAGAAAATGGCTATTAAATAAACGCTGCATAAAGATCCACTCGGCAGAATAATTCCGCAGAACAATTGATAGTTCAATTGTCGAAATATGTTACATGTATTTTTTCAAATATCATTTTATTAAAAAATGCCAAAAAATTATCATAAAATTAATAAAACAAAAATGTCCAAGAAAAGAGTACGATCATTAAAAGAAACACCTATTGCACACTCTAAAAGAGTGGTGTGCAAAAGTAGAAATGTAGTTGTGTTAGTGAGAACATGGAAATCACTCTTTCAGAGAGAGTAAAGTTGATGTTTTAAAAAATTAAAAAAAAATCAATACATCCGCTCATGTGCACTTGTCGCTGTTTCAGTTAGAGTTGGGTGGTTCGCGAACGAACTAATACATTTCAACTACTCACACAACTGAGCTAACAGAGTCGGTCATTGTAATGAGCCTTTTTAGCTCCGTAGTTCGTTCGGTCGCTTGTTGTTTCGTGTTTCTTCTCCGTACATGATTCTTTTTCGTTCATGATTCTCTTTAGTTCGTGTGTCTTTTTGCATGTTATATGAAAGGAATATACGTTGGTAGTGCCACCCTGAAAATAACATGTACAATTAGTGTTGCCAGACAATGAGTTCCATTTGCTTCGTAGTCCATGTTTCTTTCTGTTTGTTTCTTCTTCGTTCATATTTGTTTCACTGATATGTTTGGCACTTAATTTGAAAAATAATTAAATAATTTGCAAACAATATATATAATTAGTGTTGCCACAATCTTAATATGCAAATTAAGCAAAAGAAATATGAATGTATTGTGTTAAAAAATATATTATCAATTTTTTCTTTTTATAAATAAATAAACAACTGAAAACTCGTATGAAAAAGTTATAAAACGAACACAATTGATTTTGCTCTGTTTTCTCTTTTTTCGTTTAAAATATGTCGTTTGTCTTGCTGACCTTAATTTTTCTAACGGTCTAATTCATTCAAAAGAATACAAAGAATTGAAAACTAGTTCGTACAGAGAATAATTTAACATTGATTTTGAGCCTCACTTGAAGAAATAATTAATCCAATGACATTTATGTAAAAATCAGTTAAAACCCCGGCAATAAAATAATAAAAACTGCCTGAAATGCTAGTGTACATTTGCAAATTTTGCGACAAATAACCTTTTAATATGCACATATGCACCTGCAATAACATGTTGTTGTAAATTCTTAATTATTAAAATTTAAGAAAATATCCTTAAAAATAAATAGAATAAAATGTTATTTTGAAAGTTATCTGCAAAAAAATGCTATTTGAAAAATCAATGACAAGTCTAAGGTTGTAGGTGAAGTTGTTTGTGCGACTGATAGCATTTTTGCGTTCAAACGCTGACTTATTAAAAGGATTAATCCAAGAATATCATTAAACTATATCTTATTGCGAAAAACATGCTGCAAGACGCATTAAAAAATAATAAAGGGTCGGTCATCTAACGTTTCAACTAGTGCTTATTTCGTGAATGGTAACACTTAGCTCATGTCTGATTTGACAGATTATTAGTTATATCCTTCCGCTGAACGAATATGATTGTGTATACGCTTCGCTAAGTGGGCCTGCGATCGACTTACCGATGCCGATTTTGCCAAAAAAATCATCTTTTCAGATGAAGCTCATTGTGATCGTGGCGGATATGTAAACAAGCAAAATTGTCGCATTTGGGGCACAACGCTTTGACACCGTTGGAGAGACAATTGACGCTTTAAAGGACAATATTCGTGAAGCCATTGGTGAAATACAGTTGCACACAATCGATAATGTGCTTAAAAATTGGACCGATCGTGTAGGCTACTGCATGGCCAACCGAGGCAGCCATTTGAATAAAATTATTTTCCATTATTAACCGGAAGGATTGTACTTTCAAATAACAGAAGAAATTTGAGAAAATATTCGGTAGTTTTTTTTTATAGCATTTTCAAAAAAAAAAAATTATTTGGCGGACCCTTTATATGTATAATCATGTCTAAATATTCAATGTTTATAATTGAAAAACGTCCACAAAGTGAAATATTTGTAAATTACAATTTTCAACAAAATAATAATAATTTATGTGCATGCATGTGCATTCGTCACTGTCTCTTTGACGACTAATGCAAGAGCGTGAGTTGATCGGGGACAAAAGTCCCCTGAGAAGCTCATGACTGCTCTAAAACTATGCTGCTTAGGGAAGGTGTGGTCGTGGGGAAATAAAATCAACCATAATTTATATTCAATTCCAATAGAAAAAAAATTAGCGGGTATCGATTCAACATTTTCCACTATTAACTTTTAAGGGACACTCTAATATACATACATATCCTTTTACAGGATTTTTTTCATATGCATGCATATGAAAATGTGTGTGAGCTTATGCATATACATACTTGTACATATATGTGTGTATAAGCATGTAATGTTGTTTTGTTTATAAAACAAAAATCCTTAGAGAGTGAAAACCAGAGCGAGTGCGAGAGCCTGAATATGTAATACAAGTTGTTGTGTTGGTACCATTTGGTTGCTGCTGCTTCTCTGTCTTTTTTTAGATTTTTATTTAGAAATTTTATTGCTGTTGTTGCTGCTTCTGTTGATATATTTTAGTAAAATTTTTGTTCATTTTGGTCGCGTGATGCTTGTCTATAAACTGCTGCTGGTATATAAACAAAATGCAATTTTTACATTTTAAAAGAGAAAAAAATAAAATAAGCAGGAGACATACTGAAAGAGAGAAAGAGAAAGTAAGGAGGATTACAATAATAAAAACGTGGTCTTGTTAGTTTAGCACTTAGTTACCATTAAATTTTTATTTTTTAGTTTTTCATTTTAATTCTCTATCAATTTTCATTTTTATTTCCATTTTTTGTTTTTGCTTTATTTCTTCAAGCAAATATGACAGCAAAAAGGACGAGCAGTAACAACAATAACAGCAGAGACAAACAATAAAAGTAAAAAAAGAAGTTCTTTATGCAATTTGGTAGAATTTTGTGTGTTTTTTTTTTTTTAATATGAAAATGTAATTGTCTGCTTGTGTAGTCAGCGTATGGAGAACAATTAGAAAAATGAAATAAAAATGAAAAAGATTTTTACACACAC
The DNA here is from genome assembly GCA_023159175.1 of Wohlfahrtia magnifica. Classification (NCBI taxonomy): domain Eukaryota; kingdom Metazoa; phylum Arthropoda; class Insecta; order Diptera; family Sarcophagidae; genus Wohlfahrtia; species Wohlfahrtia magnifica. Next base: position 5,348,748 of record JAKWBJ010000541.1, read on the forward strand.
ACACACACACACACTAATAAACAGGCATACGGGGTGCGCCATTGATTTCAGTAGATATATTTTAGTAACGGTATGCATACAATTTTTACGAAATGGTATAAAACTTCGGAATTTTTGGTATGTTTTGGGTATTCACTTTGAAAACTTGGTACAATATATGGTTAATTCATTGAATGTACTGTCCATCGTTAGCTTATGACCTATAACCCTTCTGTTTGGCTTTTGGATTCGGCTACAAAAGAAGTGTAGCGTTCTAAAGTCAACCTAATTCTAGTGAAAGGTTTCTGAAACAAATAAAGCAGAATTTTCCAACCACTATATTTGAAATAGTTTTTAACTGGTGTTTCAACAAGTGATCGAGAGCCTCGTTATGATAAACTATTACGGCTTCTTGTCTGATTCCATATTCCATACTTTTTTTGGCCATTGGCACTGATTACATTCAAGTAGCACTTTAACATGTAAAATCGTCTATGAATATCTTTCAGCTTCAACTTTGCTTGAATTCCGCTGCTTGAGTAGCAAGTTTTTCTGCATTACTGCATGCGTATTAATGCCATGGGCATTCTTTTTCTGCGTGTTAAAATCACCATTTCCATTTGTGTCAGAGATACACATTGAAATCGATGAAACTTATTTAGGATAAGCATTCGTGAGCAATCTATGTGCTTCAAATTCAATAAGTAAGGCAAAGATTTGTTGGTTTAATAAATCATATGTAAAACATATGCTGTTTTTTTCCAAACCTCTGACGCCAGTAGCAAGCAATTATAACAAAACCATCCTTAAAGCGTGTTTCTTTAGCAAAATTCAAAACAATCGATGAGAATCCATATTGATGTTGAATGCCTACAAACATGTAAAAATGTTAGGGATTAACAACAGACTACATATCGAACAATGCATTTTCTGCAATCACAATGGTGGTGTGAATAATTGTTACAGATCTCTAGGTCATACCCTGTTGGAACACTTTTATAAAAATAGGTCACTACAAACGAGGAAGAGATAGAGAATAACAAGATTTTGACAATAATCGTTTAAAAAGCATAAAATGGATATAATGATGCGCATTTAAATGGTTGCAAGCATTTATAACAACAAACAGCAACAATAACGACAACAACAACAGTACGTTGTTAAGAATGTGTTGACAGATATTTTTTAAGTTTTTGATATTGCTTTGTGGTTACAAACAAATAAATACATTTAAAAATAAATCAATTTATAAAAATTTGCTGAAAATAAGTGTTACTTTAGGGAACAAAATAAAAAAAATTCAAATCGATTCGAAAACTTAATGAGTGTTTGGGCTTGAACAGACAGTTTGATAATTCGGTGATATACTGTTGGAAACATATTTTTTTCAGCAACAAAGAATTTTATTTCTTATTATGATCTTCGCTAACCTCAAATCATTTAATTTGGCGTAATTACAGATTGTTTATTCTCCTTCATTTGAAAAAGTTTCTCACGACTAACCCTACGTCTTGAGATGATGATGAAATAAAATAGTAGCAAGTGAAAAATGTTGTTCTTAGAGTTTTGCTTGAGTAACTTCAGACGTATGTACTCGGTTTTTTGTTATGATGAAACAGTACTTTTTCTCTTCGTTTACAGACTTCAGTTTTGCTTTAATATGTTCAACTTAATGAACGTGATACATACCGCATGCATTTGAGAAAACTATGATCGTGAATTTGTTGCCCAACATATACAGCTTATGCATATTTATTTGCAGAATTTCACTCCTTTTGATCGGGTTTAGCTTATCGGTATATTGGTGGATGGTTCCATGCTATATTCAGAAAATAAAAACTGCGTAAAAAATTTTCCTCAGATCTTCCACTATTATGGAAGCACTGTTGTAGTTACAATATAATTATTCCAAGTGCTATTACTAAGGTAACTATGTTTAGTGTAGTGTAACAGGACAAAGTTTCTGGCTGGAATCGATCCCATGACCGCAGCTCTGAAAGACTAGAACTCTGCCTACTGGTATGCCGACACACCCAAAACTGATATTATTTCTTAAATTCAATGATAACAAAACAAATACATGGATTTTCAACAAGAACTCTGCTTTCTAACAGTAGGTGTATATTGAAGTAGTATTTTATGATATATTTTGACATTTCATTTTTTGACATATCAATTTCGTTGAAAATGTCTTTGAAATATTAAAAATTCGAAATTGGCTGAAGTCACATTTTATAAAAGTTGTTTCCGCCTTCTGATTAAGATGCTGTTAACAATTTGTGCAATTAATTTAAGCGGACTGGCTTGCTATATAATGTGCCAACACCATCGCGTGTTCGCAAAGTTCGTTCAAATGAAAACATTGCAACCATGACCTGCAGTGTTGAAAAACAAATGAATTTGTCAATTGAAGTTACCTATTCACTCGAATTCATATATTACATTCGATCAACAAGAGAGTATTAACTCAAAATTTTTAAAATTTCACTCTTTGCAAGAAATCAACTAACAACGTATTCTGATTACTCTTTCAGTCCAAAACCACATTTGAGACAATTTTCGTGATAGTGTAGTGACTACCTTTATATCACCAAAGAGATATTATTGTGAGTTAATACAAAAGTGGAAATAGAAATATATCGTATTCTCATAAAAAAAGGTATTATTTTTTGCTTACTATGATGTATTCGGATTTTTAATTCTTTTAAAATTTAACCACAAACAGTTTTTCACCTCTACTGAATATCTTAAAATTTTGAATTGATACCCTCTTGTTGATCAAGTGCGATAAGAATAATTAACTGGTTTTTCTGGACAAATCAGTATTTCACACGAAAACTTATTATGTATGAGACAAAGTACCCGGTAGAGCTGCAAAACAACCGATAGTACTATCGATGGTATCGATAGTTTTGTTTTTAGCTGATCATCGATAGTTTTTTTTTTCACTATCGATACTCTCGTCTAATTCTAAGAGTAAATGTGGAGTTCACTAGATGTGCATAGTTAAAGTCACATTTGCAAAAATTTTTTCGATGCAGGTTGTTAGACGTCCGTAACTTTTTATAGTTACATAGGGACACAGATTAACTTATTAAACTCAAAGTATGAATTGTAACTAAAATATTTTCGTTCATACGATTTTGCATTTGTTCCAAATAAATAAGTCTTCATTTCCTCGGACCATAGCATGTTGTTCTAACTATTACGTGGCAGGTTTTGCTTCCGTTTTCTGAAATGATACATTTCGAGGACTCTTACCCATAAGTCTAGGTATGTTTTTTTCTTATTGTGCGACTTGAAACAGGAGAATAAATTCATATTTGAGGCTTTTCGATGACTTGAAGGAATAAATCTTTGAAGCACGAACTAAAAGTTTATGGAAAACTGACAGTTATTCTACGCTTTCGTTTCATACTTTAGCTTTGGAGCACTTTATGGTCTGAACAATTTTCGCTTTATATATAACGATTACTCTTCCATCAAAATATTCAATACATAAAATTTTATTACATATTGGCCAAAAATAAAGTGTCCCTATTATTTATTTCAACACTGTATATTTATTATTATTCTTTCCCTTTCACTTAAATTGTTGCCACAAGTAGCACTCAAAAGAATCCGATAGTATCGACCCACTCTATTATTCGGGTATCACTATACAAAATATTGTTAGAGGTATTCACTTTAAACTAATAACTGTTTTCTATTTTTTTTTTTTTTTTTTTTTTTAATAAAAATGCGCACGCAATTGATATATCACAGACTTATGTTAAAAAAATCAATTTGTATTTATTTTCAACAACTTGTAGCAATAAAGATTTAGATCATAGATAAAAAAAAATTGAGAAAATAAAAAATTAAATATAAGGTATGGAACGTAAAGGCCCAATTAGTCTAGAAGTAACGTAGACGTGACGTGTCAGCTGATACGATAACTAACAGTAGAATACATACAAATGATTAGCTGTTCTGTAGCAAGCGTAACGTAGAGGTGGTGTTTCTGGTTTCAGCAGAATTTTTCTTCGTTTTTACTTCACACACAACATCAGCTGACATTAAATTGTAAACAAAGAATTCGCGCTTAATTGAAATAAATAAAGAAAAATTCAATTTATAATTATTAAATAATAATAAACTTAAATAAGATGGATGATAAAAAATTAATATTGTTCGTGCTAAAGCATGAATTCATTTAAAATGTATATTTTTGTTTTTTTTCTTTTGTTGTTTACACACACGCACACAGTTGAAAATAGCTGACACGTTTTTACTTCACCAACTAACCACACTTGACGTTTTGATCACGTTACTTTTACGCCGCGTCTACGTTACTTCTAGACTAATTGGGTCTTAAGACACCCGCCTACCAACCAAGAGGTCTTCGGTTCAATACTAGGCCAGACCATCACCTCATAGCACTGCTATCGACTGGTATCTACGCTATAAACAACTTATCTAACTAATGTATATGCCGATCGGAGCCGGCGTCCCTTTCGATGAGCCTAAAAATAGATTCGGGATATCGCGGTAATTTATATGTATGTTTTTATGTATGTATGTATATCTATTGCGATTCGGGCATATATATAAGTCTCATATAGAGGGACGGTTGGTTAAATTTAGGTTGCATATTGGGGTAAAGCAACCTAAGTAAGCTTTTTTGGTTTTTCTCTTATTGGAATGATGAAAAAGTTTGTTTCACATTGATTAAGCTTTTTTGCAAATATCAACTCTCTTGCTGACCAGGTGAAAAGCTTGACAATTACCTAGGAATCTTGGGCGCATTGTTCTGTATTTTCTTTACCGACTTGAAAGCATATGTCTTTCAACAAACTTCTTTTTCTTTTAGTTTGGTATTCGGCCCATAACTTGTCGATATTATCAACCACTCCTTTCTTTTTGTTGCAAAATGGCATAATTTCTGGTTTAGAAGATAACGTAAATCAATTCCAAGTTTTGTGTGCATTGTGTGCATGTTGCATCTTTGCTAAATACAAACATATGTATGCTACTTCTTACCTGTTTTTATTAGGCAGCATATTTGACGATAGAAATGCTTTGTATCTTCGGACAGTTCCAACCAGTGTAAGATTTCATGAATTCAATATCTAGACAACGCAGACCATATGGCCCATTGTGAAACCATTTACAGGACAGACCAATTGAAGAGGCCTTGGGAGAACCCCAAAGAAGATCCTAACCTAAAAGCCCAAAAATTTCAGTTGAGACCCTTGGCGCAGTCTATTTACTTCGACAGTGACACAACCCTAAGATAGTCTAGATCATGAAAGTGAAATGACCCAAGTGCCTTCGTCTAAAATCATGAGCGCGACATTCACAGTGAAGGTGTTGCACCGATTCCTCCTCCTCCTTTTCTTTATAGCTCCTACAGCTCCTCCTACTCCCCTTCCTAGATTTTTTTTGGTCGATCACCATTAATTGGCTTATATTTATAAATATGAATTTTGAGTGGGAATGAACTTCTCGAGTTACACGACCAAAATGCCATACATTCGGGCTATTATGATATGTATTGTATGAATCGAGAATGTTCTTTATGTCCAGGCAATCGCTCATCAACTGCATATATTCTCTATGAGGTACCCTTGAACGTGTTTTCTATTGTCACCGTGGTTGGCAAAAAACCTGGCTTAAAAAAAACAGCCCACCGTGTTTTATTGGGTTTTTTGATGGGTTTTTTTTTTGGTTTTACTGGGTTTTATAACTGCTCCCTAATTTCGTTTAACTCGACAATATTTCTTATTTGTTATTAAAATTACATTGTTCTAGTATTTATAATGCAATTTTATACTCTTGGTCGGATCAAGGAGGTGTTGAGTACTATGGTATGTGAAAGCTGACTGCAATTGTAAGAAAAACGGCCAGAATACAAAGACGTGATTTAGTTACTCTTTTGCATTACAACGCTCTGCCTTATATCGCAAAAGTTGCCAAACGATTATCAGACACGCCCAAGTACCGTACCCACCGTATTCTCCGCACATTTATTCCTCTGACTATTGGCTGTTTCACGGATACAATATCTTTTACCCTTTCACCGAATCACTTCTTTTCAAGAAATGTAAAATCGGCCTCAAATTTCGATCGCCTCATAAGATAAGTTTTTCTGAAACGGGATTCGGAAATTGGCGCAGAGATGGGGAAAGGATGGAAACAGTGATTTGGCAAATTTTTATTTTGATTAATTTAGTACTTCTTTATTATTGTAGAGCTAAAAATAATAGACCAAATACATTTGTACTCCCAATACGCAAATTATAAATATTTCTGTTGTAAATAAAATACGAAGACATTTAAATAAAAAAACCCACCCAGGTTTTCTTAAATATAATATAACCCAGTGGGTTGCAAAGCCTGATTGTCACACAAATAATAATTAAAAAATCTCCGCTCTAGGAAAAATTGTTGAAGATATTTTTCAATACTAAACGTGTCACTGTATGATGGGTTATAAAGTTTTGAGCTGTGATTAAGCCATTGTTTTTGGAAATTACGGTATAAAAATAAGTTTTTGTATACTGTTCATTTTAAGGATACGGATTTCAACAAGATACAAAGCCAGTTGAATCAATTACAGCCATCTATCCAGTATCGTATTTCATTTATAATTGTCAAGATTTACTCTTTGTAATGCAAGTAAAATTTTAATAATTTTACCTGCAAATTTCTTATTTTATTTTCTTTAAGAACGAAATTCTTATTGAAAAATCCTTTACCAGAAATTAGTTAAGTACAAAATTGGATTCCTTTTAATGAATTCTTACAGTGGCTACTAACACATTCCATGAAAGTAAAAAATATTAAATAAAAATAATATCTTAGTTGCACACGGATCTAATCCTACGACTATTCTATAGACAACAGGAAATACAGTCTCAGCTTGATATTTCAGAGAAGAAGTCAGTGAAAATGGGTCTCAATATATAAATGAAAAGCGTTCCTGTTAATGCTGTCAACAACACTGCATTGACAATAGGAAACCGGCAAATCGAAGAAGTCAAGAAATTCGGATACTTGGGTAGTATAGTGGATAAAGATGTACGAACGACGGTTGATGTGCAGAACCAGCTACCTAAAGCAAATTGAACGTTTATTAAAGTAGTTGGTCTTGTCAAGTTGGTCTTGTTAAATGGAGGTGAAGCACAGTTTGTTGTTAACGTAGTACTTAATGCAAAAAGTTCAAAGGTTCAATAAAATAAAATATTTTTAATAATAATTTTTGCTATAAATGCTTTGTATTATTTTGACTAAAAAAAAAAAAAAAATTCTGGTTAAAAAATGTATTTCTATTTTATATAGAAAATTCCTAAGTTATAATCTTAAGGCAAATAATAAATTAGGAAATTATTTTAATACGAATTAAAAAATAAGCTGTTTTGCTTTCTTATCAAATTCTCTTTTCAATTCAACCTCTGGCACTTTTCTAATCGAATTTTAAATTTCTCAAATAAATACCTTAATATTGTTCGGTTTCAAATTAAATAACGGGTTTTAAAAAACTTAATTTTAAATTTTTTATTTTATTTATCAACAACGACAACAAAACTTTACAATTACTTTTCCTTATTCTCCTGAAATTTAAAGGAAGCTATGCTTGTATAGAATAAATAAAGTGTTTTAATATGAATGGATTATCCTTTAATAGCCAGTCAGTCTTTTCTATGTTGTCAGAGGGATATACAGAAAGAAGTAGATTTTTAATCATATTTTTTGTGTTTTTTTTTACAACAACTGTAGTATATTCGTATGAGTATGAGTAAGTAGTGGATTTGTGATGAGTGTTATGGAAAATGAAGTATTTAAATAATAAAATCTTAGTTTTTCCATTTTCATTTTTAGTTTTTCGTTCTTCTTGTTTTTCTTATTTTTCAGTTTTTATTTTTAATTAAAATAATCCATTAGATTTCGTTTTTTCTAGAAAATCTTTTGTTGGTCATTTCATTTCTTTTTTTGAATTCTTTTTTTCTTAAATGTATGAGAGTGATAGGTATGTATTTTAAATGGTGTGTGTGTGTGTGTGTGTGTGTGTGTGTGTGTATGTGAAGATATTAGTTTTCGTTTCTTCAATTTATTTTATGAATTTATTATAAATGAAATGTAATATAATTCTATAGATGGGTTGAAAATATTGTATGAAAGTATATGCTATACGTGTATACAGTGATGGCCATAATACGTAAATTCCATATTGACCTATACAAGGAATTGCAAATTCATCGGTGTTTATAATTCCAGACTGAATATGATGATTCCTACTAACTGTCTATAGTTTTTGACTAGACTAGGATTTGATTTGTTTTTGATAGCCTTTAAAAACAGATTACCTTGATAATTTTAACGAATATTTCAAAATAAAGTTCTTTTTTTCGTAAAACACCACCACCATCAAAAGTAATTTTAATAAATAATAACCCAACAACCACGCGAATGTCGCAATCGATCATAAGTAAAACCGTGTGACTGTTTCGGAAGAGTATTTGAAAATATTCAAGGGTTGTTTTGTAATTGTGAATGGATAACACACTGGAGACAATAGAACAATAAGGATAGATTAGGTTGTCCGTTAACAATTCCACAGCTGAGTCTTTTCATTTAAGATATGCCTTCTGCTCACCCTTCATTATTGTAGCTTCTGCAGAAATGATTATGTGGGGCAAGAACTCAAACATATAAAGTTTCTTATATGTAAGTAATCGAAGCAGTTTTAACATTTGTCTTGTGTTTCCGCCATCAAAACTTTTTTCTTTTATCCAATTTATCAAATCTTCTCGTTTCAAGAAATACTTTAATGCTTTTAATTATTCCGCAATGATCCAAGGTGGCTATTAAAGAGTAAGAATGTAGAATGTCTCACTTCTACTCTACAACAATTTTCTATATGCTATGTACACTCTCTAGGGATATTATGACCGCTTTGCTATCACTAAATATTATGGCATTTTCTTTTATGAAAAAAAAATGTTGCACCCTGTTGCCCTTACTTTGTAGTGTTAATTTTTACAAAAATTGAATGCAAAGAAAGGGTGCCATATTTGCCTCTAAAAATGTTGCCTTTACAAATCTTTAATATTTCTTAATTTTTAACGATGTTTTGTGACAAAAAAACACACGAGGTGCAAAATTTTGTGTCAGAAAAGATAAGGCCATTAGATATCTAAGTTGAGCCTCCTGTAAAACCGAATTTATTTTTATGTTCTAGTTCAGGAGCTTTCGAGAAAACTCCACAGCCAACATTTCAATATTTCGTAGATCTATCAGCTTATTCAAGTATGGCCTCCTCAGAAAGCTCTTGTCCTTTTTCATATTGTGATCTATCTTGCACCTTTATAAGTTAGTGGCCCTTAATTTCTAAGCCGTTTGTGCTGCTATAGTCTTTTTCTGAATATCCAAAGGTAGTAAGTTTAAAAAACTGAACTATGACTTTGATGGAGTAGTTCTCCATGCCACAGTTATCACAATCTCCATTGTTCTCTTAATAGAATAGAATTGGTTTTATGACTGACACGTTTGCACAGCCAGTATTCATATATCGGTTCGACGCCGCACTTAAGGCCAATTACAATTTTGTTGCGGTATAATACTACCGCTGTTTTATCGCTCTTGAAGTAGGGTTCAAGTTAATATCAACATTAAAACGAACACAACAAAAATATCACAATACCAATACTAAACAAATAACAAAAAGTTAATAAAATCAAACAAACGGGACAAACACTATTGTGAATAATTAATCACACACCTGTCTCCTAAATGGATGAAAATTTCAAGACGGCAATGAAAGATAGACGATATTAAAATATAGGGGCCAATATGTGATGGACGGTTCAAATTGGAAAATTTGAGGAAAAGTGCTGTTATATCCCACCATCCGTGTTTTTGTTTTTTCCTCTCCCTTACTCCCTACTGAGCCTTTAGGTGCGAACCGCTTGTAGGGGTTGTTGTTAGTTTATTCAGTAGCGAATAATCAATCAGCAGCAACCCACCTCCTTCTCGTCCGTATATGAAGCACGGTTGTTCGATTTTTTATTTGCTTATGGTTTCTTGTTTACTGTGTTTTTGTATCTTCCTTGTTCAATGTACATAATGGCAAGACGTTTTAGGATTGATTTTTGCACTGTGCGCGGGCTACGGGCTAACTTTTTCTCCGTGTATGTGCACATTTTTCTCAATAGGCCGGATGTTTTCGCCTTATGTGAGACCCAGGTTTCGCAAAATGCTGATCCACAGGATTTTCATATCCTTGGGTATCACCTTCTATCCCTTTTAAATTTTTTTCTTGCAATGTACATTTGCGATGAAGTTGTGTACCAGTGCCAGCGACCACTTGGCATGTATGTTGCAGAATTTAACTGCCTTTGGGTTAAATTCGAAATCAGGGTACATCTTTTGCATTTCGGATTCCTGTATAGAAGCCCGCGGGAAGAGAGGTTCCCATATCTGGCTTGGACTCTCCTTCCGATTCCATATCAGTAAAATTGTTGTTGCTGGTGATTTCAATGTTAATAATTCGCCTTGGCTACACCATTCAGGTCGCACAACTCCAGTAAGCTAATACGTAGAGATATTTGCCGCACACAACCACCTTGCGCAATTTGTGAATGAACCCAGTCACATATCGTGTGTAGATGGGCACCAAAATAACACCCTTGACCTATTACTCACTACACACGCTGATAAGTATGTAGTTGAGGTCCTTGCACCTCTCGGAAATTCGGATCACTATACCATTTCTGCCTCTTTCCTGTTCTCCACCCTTCACAACGCTTCACATACAGCTACGAAGCGCTTGGATCGTATCATATAAATGAATTTTTTGTATTTATTTAGGAAAAAGGAATCAGCGCCGTTAGTCTCGCAATTGTTTATACCCTATTATTAACACAAATATATAAGGGTGCTTGGCGATGTCCAGATGCCATCCGAATATATTACTTATGTCGTCTTGTAATAACTGTAAGCGAATTTTTGATCACTCACAACAAACTAGCGATAATCGAGCAATTAAAATATTGCACTTCTTTCAGCAATTGTTTACCAAAGAAGACTAAAGTGGTTTGGGCCGCGGGTATTTTGGTATGGACGTTTGTCATTCGCATCTATTATCTTGAAATGTATAAAATTATTACCGACAAATATTGTATTGTTCAGAGCATTTACCAAAATCCAATATTGTACTGAAGCCAAGACGAATATACTCTTTAGTTTTACCCCTTGCAACTGTTTGAAAACTCGTCAGTAATGTCTCGAATTTAACAGTTGAGGAACAAAAATCAAAGAAAGAAATCAAAGAAAGCAATCTGCTTCTGTAGCAATTCCAGTCATCATAAATAGAACTTGATTTCAATGCTACTTTTTGATTCTATTTCGCTTATTTCAATTGTTTTTTTTTAATTTTGGCTTCACCAAGTCTTTATGGAGCTGGATGATCTGCCAAACCTGATGTTCTTACAATGACCTTAACATAGTTTCTTATACGAGTGCACAGAACAAGGGACCGCCAGCATTAAGAACAGAGCGCATTTCAGTTATCCCGTTCTTTGTATAACTAATTTATTGGCAAACAGATTTATTTCTACCCCTATATGATGCCGTACAAGATTTTGTCAAAACCGATTACCTTACCGTTTTTTTGCCAAACAATAAATGCATGTAGTGATGCTATATTTTTATCCGCACTGTAAATTTATGAATATTTATTATTTGATATTGCAAAAATATATATATCCTGTGTCTTAATGTATATGAAAATTAATACAATGTAAGTATATATGGATGTGTGTATACACTTTTTGTATGTATGTATGTATGTATGTTTTATTATGAATGTTCAACTTTTGGTCAATGACTTCAATTTCATTAAAAGCTGTTTTAATAAAAGCATACAATGTTTTACGAGTTTAGTTTATTAAAAATACAAAAATACTACAGTAGAATCACAACACAATGAATCAATAAATCGAATAGAAAAAAATTGAATAGAAATATTTCATACAATTTGTTTGTTTGTTTTTTTTTTTAATTGAGGGCGACATTGTCACTATAATATTCTCATTAATGAATCATGGTCATAAAATCAGTGTCAATTGGAAATTTTGACCAAATTATTGTAAATGAAAAATTTCATTGGTGAATCCTTGTGACATTGAATGTCACCATACTAAAAAACTCTGAAATTTAGAGACATTGTTTATTATCAGTCAACTACTTGCTGACATTTAGCGAACGTGCTGAACACGTGCTGAAATTTAACATTGCAATTTTGCGATATCAATTTGCACAATTCCTTAAAAAAAGTCATATATGACACCAAAGAAAATTCGTTGTCATTGTCCGCGCTCATAATGATTTCCTATGACATTCGTCAGCGGCTGAATGTCGCTGACAATTTAGACACTTTCAAATTGCTATCGATTCAGATAAGTATAAAAAGGTTTTTCATTAAAATAATTTACTTCAGAACAACAAATATTTCAAGAATCATGGGAAGTAGATACCCAAGTAGTTCACAAGCAACTAAAAGCTGAGGGGCGTTCAAAAACCGTCAGAATGTGCAACCGGACATATTCTTGAGCTCGCATTAAGCGTTCGGTGAAAAAACTAATTAAATAATAGAACCCGGTAGTTAAAAAGCTTTGTCCTAACCACTGAATAGCTCAAAAGTCGCCTCTTCTGATTAACATTGATTAAGTTCATTTTAGAATGTATGTATGACAGCTCATATATCGAACAATACTAATTCGATTGCATCAAACGTGTATTTGTTTGAAAGGTGTTATTTCAGCATAGATTTTCGGCGAAGATTGTTTATTGATTCGTGGCTTGTGTTATTTAAAAATGAGTAAAATATCTGAAGCAAAAACACGCTCCAAAATCATCCTGAAAATGTTTAAAGTAAACGATGAAAGTACTTTAAGTGAACGTCGAATACAGAAGTGGTTTTCCATTATAGAAATTTCAATGTAAAAAGCGTGCATCGTTCGATTGTCCAGTTACTGAAAAAGTGTATGAAATGTTGTAACTCATGAAGAAAGAAAGCCACATAAACCTTAAGGAGATGGAGGAAGTACTAAATATCAACCGGCAGAGAGTTTGAAATCACATGACGAAATCAGTGGCCATTGATTCTATACAAACGACTTCAAAGACTGTTTTAATGGCAATGGTTGAAGAGATTACGCGGGAAATGCAATATTTTTGATCTCTTCTTCCAATTCCTTAATCGATTTGAAATATTTTTAATTAGCTTTCACTGTTCTAAATTCATTGTATTTTTTTCACTAAAATTTAGCAACAATTTTTTTTTTATTTCAATTTCGTCTTGTTGTTGCCATTATTTTATGATTTTTATTTTATTTTGTTTTTCTTTTTTTTGTATCTCTTGTCTCTGGTGCCATTCATTGTCTGTCAGTCATACCAAATACAAGTATATTGTTGTTATTCTCTCTCTCTCTTTCTATCTCCCCCTCTCTTTATTCACTACTCTTAAATTTTAATACTTTTTTGGCATTTTCCTTTATAGAAAATTTCAAATTTTTTTTGACTGGTTCAGTTTCCGGTTTTAGACGTTTTATTGTGTGTATATATGTGTCCAGGTCATTGTAGTTGATTTTAAGTGGCATTACAATGTTTATGTGGCTGTGTGTGTATGTATGTCTTTTCAATTTAAACAATAGCTTGTACATCTGCAAGCTATTCCATTCATCTGTGTGTCTCTACTACGTGCATACATATGTAAGTACATATGTATGGATGTATGTTTGTATGTATGTATGCCGAGATATAAATGCATGACTGATTCTCATTGTTTTTTATGATTATTTTTTTTTCTTTATTTTCTGTTTTTTAGAATTTTTATCTGAAACAGAAAAAAAAACATAAAAGTTGTCTGTTTTTTTAGATCAACTAACAACATCAGTCATAAATTATGGAATATTATACGAAAATGTCTACTTTTAAGTTTTTAAATTTAAAAAATAATATGAAATAAAGTAATGTATGGGTGTGTATTAAGAGACTAAACTTTTGAACTAAGAAATGATTAAAATAAATTTAATAAAATTTAAAATATAAAAATAATATACACTTTTTTCTGTAATATATTAAATAGGTCACTATGGGAGAAATCTTAAAATATTTTTTGGATTGGAGAGAAGCGCATTATTTAAGGTGCAACCACCACCACTACATGCATTTCTTTAGCTGCTTATATCTTATAGGAATCATAGAAAGTAAACTATCTATGTGCTCAGAACTTGTGTTTTTGTGTGTAAGTCTAGATCGGCACTGTAAATTTCTATATGTACGTACCTGCTGATAGGTTTGGACCATTTGTGTCAATTTTGTTTAAACTTTGGCTCAGGTGGTATTTTTATATTTTATTGCTTCTACGAAATTTTTAGTGTTTTATGATGTAAAGGAAGATAACAAAATAAAAATTTTTTAATATTAGGCAAGTAACTATTTTGGCCCGTTCAATTTTATCGGCTATTTTTATGAAAAAATTTTACAAAACAAGTTCAAAAATAAAATTTTTTAAGTAAGTGAAGAGCAAATTATTTTCCGTTGTATTTTGCATATAAATTTTCTGCATATGATGCACTTACTACAGCACTTAGATTTGCAGCACCGGCATGTACCTCGTTTCTTAACAAATGATAGTTTTGATACACCGCTCGCAGATGCTACACAAAGAAACCAATGTAGCAATTACATTAAAAGCAAATATTGAACGAATAAAAGCAAAGATAACAATATAAAATTTTGCGACTAATAACTGAAGACCTGAATGTGCCCGTGGTTGGGAGAAAGTCGCGAGGTATGCTGAGATGTATTTGAAGAAGTTAGAGGGTTACACGAACACATTTTGAATAACATTGGCCACATCCGTTTGCGAAGAAGAGATACTGCGGACATGAATTTTCGAATGTAATTTCGTCCCGCACTAGCTGAACTAAATTAATAGAATTTATAGCTTTAAGAACTGAATAGAAATTGTTAGCTCACGTTACAGTGAGAAAGGATTCAATTAAATAAAATTGAAAATGAAATTATTGTTTAAAAAACAACAACCACGAAAATCTACTAACTGTTCATCAATCGTTACATCTTCGTAACAATTAAAAACATTGAAGAAGGAGCGTTTCTACCACTGGGCCATAGTCTGGTCGATGCATTGTTTTTAACACATGGGCTGAAAAGTTCCGGGCATAACACATAGATGGCTATAGTTTTATTAAATTCAGCTCTTTTTCAGCTGTCAAAACTTCATGATATTCTATGAATTATGCTTTAAATACATACTCGTAGACGACAGCAAACAGCATGAAAGCAGGCAGCAAGTTGTTGCTGGCAGCATTTGCTGTTATGCAATAAAAATACTTATTTTTACATTTCGTTATTTAAAACTTTATATTGTATTGGTATTACTAATTTGTGTTTTGCTGTCTAGAAAAATAGAAATTATTTTATGCTTAGCAGCAGCAGAAAAGGTTGTTGTCTAGGCTTTTTCTGTGCTGTCTTTAAAAATTGCTTTCATATAAACGTAAGTATGTATTCTAATTTTGACATTTTGTTGTCTGCTACTTGCTGTCGGTTATGTGTTTAATGCTTTAGTTTATAAGTTATTATGCTGAATGACACTACTTTTGTTATTTTTAGAACAACGGATCAAAAACAATTTCGTGTTTTATTTTTACACTGCTTCTTGATGAGAAAAAATACCGTTCAAGCAAAGCAATGGCTTGAAAAGTGTTATGGAACTTCGCTCTATCAGAAACAGCAATAAAACGTTGGTTTGCTATGGACTTCCAAATGAGCCGATAAACCAGAAAATATCAGCAAAATCCACAAAATTAGCTGACATCGTAAAGATATCAGAAGTACGTGTTGGCTTTATAAGCTCTGATCAAAGTGGGTGCCGCGTTTGTTCACTGGTGACCAAAAACAAGAACGTGTTGATGATTCTGAAACCATGGCAAAACTACATAAATTGAACTTCAAACCGTATTCGCCAAGTCTGGCTCCCAGCGGCTACTGGCTCAAAATATGCTCGCCGTTAAGAAATTTTGCACGAATAAAGAAATTATCGCTGAAAATGAAGCCTATTTTGAGGCAAAAGATAAATCGTTGTACAAAAGTGGTATTTAAATGTTAGAGCGACGCTGGAATAATTGCTTTGCTCTGAATGTAGTTTACGTTGATGAATAATTTAGAACAAAAAAAGGGTTTACTCTGTTAGGCCTGGAACTTTTCATGGAGCATGTGTTATATTAACTATTTTCATCTAAAACCCAACAAGCTGAAATATCGAATTTACAAAATCCAAGTGATATGTTCAACTAGATTAGGGAAATTACATTGCTTCTTTATCTAAGATTCGTAAGTTTTGTTTTACCTTTATTATGGTTGTCATATGGTACGATGAGAACCAAGCGTTATTTATTAAAATTTCTTCAATTTCTTACATTTTTAACTACAAAATAAAACAAAAATAGAATTCCAGAATTATAAAATAAATGTCAGTAAATACTGTACAATATTTAAATTAAGCGGTAATGTATAAAGATTAGCTGTACATTTGATTTTCATACATTTCAAGTAGTTTTTTTGAGAGATTTTTATTGTGTTTTAGCAGCCCGGCTTGTAATATTCACGAAAAAAAATAAATAAATACCCAAATAACTGCCTAACTGGGTGATATGAAAAGCACAGACAATTTAAGACTCATAATAGCGGTATGATAGTATAAGTTTTATAAAATTACATCTCTTTTACAAAATTAATTGCTGGAAAAGGATAAAACTATTACCGGCGAACATTATTCAGAGCTTTCGGAGTGACTTAGTATCGCTTTGAAGTAAAACAATTTTATCCGGTAAAGAAAAATATGCTTTTAATTCAAGCTAATGCACGGTTGCACACGTGTTCAGTCAGTATTTAGAAAAATGTCAACTGAGCTATAAATTGCAAACCCCTTTCAAAGACTTTCTAAACGAAATACTAGGCAACTATTTCCAGTTTCCAAATTTGGAAAAAATCTTAGAGATTTGAGTAGTGCTCAAATTAAGCGCCTTTTTTGAGATGCAAAGATATCTTTAGGAGGAATAAAAACACTACAAAATTCCTAAACTTAATTTTTTCGAGCTTAGAGGATAGAATTTTCACTAACAATATTGTTACGAAAATAAGACTGGGCACCTCTGCGTTTATTACATCCGTAAAACAAATAAGCTAAAGCTGCAAGAACAACTATACGTGCTGTATATAAATAACCAGAATCGACAACAATAAACATTAGCAGAGATAAAGTAAATAAAAATAACACGGCAACAATAACGATGAAGCAGCAAAGAAAACAAGTAACAGACAATAAACAAGCAACAACAAATACTAAGAGTTGAAATAGGTAGATGTTTACATACGCATGGCTACAAAAGAACTAAAAAGAAATTAAAAGAAAGAAATGGAATCTACCTAAAATATCGAGGTTCGGGAGCTTTCAATGTATTGTTTACTCAGCCATATAAAAAGCACATCGATGCGAACAACAATCAGTTTTATTTGTAGTAAACTCAGCGGACGTGTTATTGGTTTGAAGAAAGCTTATAAGGAGTAAACTCGTGAAGTGAATCGTGAAGTAAAAAACCAGGTTAGTTGGAGCTAACTCAGTAAAGAGAGTTAAGTGTGGATAACCTCTGGTTGAAAGGTTGTGATCGAACCTAAGTTATAACTACGATCGGGTTGGAAGATCTTTAATTAGAAAGATCTGTCGAGTAATTGTTGTTGTTTGCAAACTTGTAAACAGACACAGTAATTAAGAATAGAAAATTGTTATTGCTTGTAAAAAGGTTAGAAGCAGCGGTGCACAAAATTGTGTTGAATAAAGGATCTTAATTAAAAAACTAAACACAAGAATTATTTAATTTTGACTGCAATCAACGAACTCATAAATACAATATGTTTTTTAACGAAAAAATTTCCTTTTGTACAAAAACTCATGGAATTTTATCAAACAGCTCTCGTACATACGTATTACATATCTCATAAATTAGATCTTCAGCCTTGAAAAAATATAAAAAAAAATAAAATCCTTTTATTTATAAAAATGCATAAAATTCCAATTGAAAAATAATAATTCAAATACATTTCATCAAAGCGATAATTAACTTAAAAAAATTAAATTTAACGTTAAATTTCATTTTAAATTCATTTCAATTCAAATGCCATTTGTTATAAGTCGACTTAAATTAAATTGCACTACATTTCTCTACTCCTAACTCCTTTCTGCAACAGCTAAATAAATATGTCAGCAGTGTATAGATTTTGTCTATTTGCCAAAAGGAATCATCGTGTAACATAGAGTTTCCATAGAAATCCATTAACATTGTAAACAAAAAAAAAAAAAAAAAAAAAAAACAAAATTCGTCTAAAATATTCGTTCATTTTCAATATTGTTTTTGCTACAAATGCATCAATGACGCCATCGACTATGACTAACATTGCAACACTAATAGATACAAGGCAAAGGCAAATAGTGACCAAAGACCATTATACGCCACCACCACCAACACCGCCACCATCTCTCAGAGCATTACCATATAAGGATTCACATCAATGCCGAGTAAGAATTTTTTTTGTTTTGAATTTTTCGGTTTTTGTTTTTCTCATTTTTTGGATTTTATACGTTCAAACAGTTTTTCTCTTTTCTCTTCTATTGTTCTTATCTTAACAAATTTTAACGATTAAATTGCTGCAAAGAGTAAACGGGGGTATAAACAGTTATATTCGTAAGAAATTTTATAGGCCATTGATGTTTTTCTTTTTTCTTTTCATTTTGTTAAAAAAAATGTAAAAAATTTTATGGGATATGGGAAAGAAACATTGTGCTACAATATCAGTGTTTGTTTCAGCAAACATTGTAAAAACTCGTTGAAATTTGTTTGTTTTGTTCAATGGTATAACATTATTTTGGTTGCGAAGAACAGTGGGCCGGAAAAATAGGAAAATGCCGTATATTGTTTAAAAATTTCAAATTAGCATACGACCGATAAACTAGTCAGATCAAACAACATAAATATATGTCGGAAAGACATTGATGTGTCGGAAAGACATGCTAATGCTGAATCAGGATTTTATTTTTATTAATTTTCTTCTTTGGAACAGCTATCTAAGAGACTGTATTGTAGTATCCTAAAGGCCAAATTTATTGCCATCACAAATTGTTTATTAAAGCCGGTTGTCTCTAGACGGAATATTGGATACCTGGACATAGGAACATTACTGGTAACTGCATGGCAGATGAACATGAAAACAGAGGTAACACTTTACATCATTACTAGTCAATTAAAGACATTAGAATTTCTCTCGAAAGTAACCGTTAACTTTGCCGTGACCGATGTCTGCCTAAAGTTATGAGCCGCTGGCAACATATTAGAACAGGGTTCTATGAAAATTTAGCAAAGGCAACGGTTGATGATTACGTGGCTTTGAGATTTAAATGAGTTGCATTTCATAATTCAGTTCACTTAGCTGTTGAGTATGTCCAATAGAGTGCACCTTACATGTATAGGACAACATTTTTTTAAAAGTTTTGATTATAACTCCCCCATAAATGTTTTCTTTAGTAAAAAAAATACATACTGACAGATTACATCAAGAGAAGGTGTGCAGCATCCAAACACAAGCTGTCAAAATATATTTAATTCATATGAAAAAACTACAAATGCTAATTTAAGGGCCTTCCCCCGATGCAATATATTTAAAACTATCCTGAACGCATTTTTTGTCTACGGAAAACATTTGTGGTGTTAATTTCTTTCCAAAATTTACAAAAAAAAAAAAAAAAATGGCCATTACATATAAGGCAAACCCTACTGTTGGCGGACTTTGGATGCCTTTCCCTAATGCAACCGGCCTAAAATTTTCCACAACGCATTTTTTGGCTACGGAGAACATTTCTGTGGGGAAGTTATAATGCAATTTTGCATTTTTTAAGATAAGGCGCACTCTATGTTTTTGTCTGAACATACACAGATGGACAAAAGTTACCGCCACTTTAACTTTAGAATGTTTGAAGGACTGTCACACTGGGATAATAATTGGGACACAAAATTGTATTTTTCTTTGTTAAAAGCAATAATTGATTTTAATTCTATTTCATTTAAAACCAGCCTCTTTTCTTAGCCTATTTTACAAAAATAAGTATTAAACGTTCGTAGATAAAATATTTTGTGGACAAAAGTCTCCGTCAGTTAAAGATATTTTTTATTAAAATATCTTAAAAAACATTTTAATAAGAGGTGTGATTTTAATACTTCTTGTAGACGTTTATGCATCGTATGTACCAGTTTTTTGTTATATCTGGTCCTTCATAAGTATTTGTTGAAGCATACTTTAAGAAATAATATGGTGCTCTTGAATCCGCCTATCTAAATGGTTCTATAAATTTTCGATCAGGTTAATGTCCAGTGAATATAGGGGAGTTTTTAGGATGTGGCGAAATGGTACATAACCCACAAACACTTTATTTCGGCCGTGTGCTTGGCATCATTGTCATGTTGAAAGTCGTAGTCGGATTCAATGCCCATTTTTTAACACTTTTTTTATTTCTTAAGCAATAGCTCCACGACGCCAGCGGCAGACATACACTCCATACCATGACTCCAATACCTCTGTTGCGGGAAAGTCCCAGCGCCCAGTTTTCGCCAGATTGTAAACACCAAATATAAAACACCAAATTAAAGTTTATTTCAGTTTTATATTTATATGTTAAAATTCCTATATGAATTCACAAAGGTTATAAGTTATGTACATATATTGAAAGTAACTTATTTAATGAACCTACAAAGCGCAGTTGATATACGAAGCACAATCAAAATTATTTAAATTATTTAACTTTTAACAATTAATTGCCAAGTCTAATGTTTAAGACGGCTCAGATTCAAAGACAAGAATGATTTTAATTGTGAAGTAACCAAAAAAAGTGCGCGTCTTTTATACCAGAAAGTTCTCTATTTTGCTTACAAGAATTCGTATTAAAAGTAACCAGTATCTATATTAATTAGATAAATCATCCGATATCTAAATTATCGAAAATGGCGATAACAACCTCAATGTTTAAGAGTTGCCTGTAAGGCATTGCCCTTCTGCATCCATGTCAAAACACATCCGTCCGACTTGTAAATACAAAATTTACATGTGCTTTTTTGCAAAGGTAAATCGCTTCATTTGGTTCACCTTGCTAATCTGTGGCTTTTTCTGTAAACACTGGCATTTTAATCAGCACTATTTAGCGGTCTGCTTACAGCATGAGAAATAATCCGTACCAGTGCTTTCCTTCACAACCGCAGCAATTTCTGATGGCTGAGTTTTGGTCGCTTTTTTAATCATATTAGTTATTTGTCGTTTTTCACGAACAGATGGTGCTGGCGGTCGGCCACTACTTTGTTGATATATACACACTGGGTCGTCTTTAAAGCGAATTATTATACCAGTAATGGTGGTACGTGAACGATTTACTAACGAGCATATTTCCCGAAAAGACTTATTTTGGTTGTACGCATTTTAAATAATTTTTTCATTTCCAATTATCGTTTCTTTTCATTTTTTGACTAATCTTTAGTACACACGCGGCGTTAGCAATCTTTTTTAAACAAGTACCGTTATTACATTTTTACAGTTCATACCCTATGTGAATTCATTGAAAAAATACTTTAGAGTGATAAAATGGCTTTAATTTAACATGATGGGGATGCAATGACGGTGGTTTTTGGCCACAAGAAATATGCATCATGAACATTAAATATTTGTTTTTGTATATAAGACTAAGGAAAAAATTTGTTTTTTAAACTGTAATTATATTTAAATATATTATGTTTTTTGATGAAAATACAAAATTTGTGTTTCAATTATATTTAAAAATGTTGTGTCAGTGACTTTTGTCCACCTGTGTATAAACGTTGGAAAGTCCTTGTGTAATTTATGAGACAATGTACTTATCCAGTCTTAATTTGTGTCAGTTATGCTACCCAAGTTACAGAATATATACAGTTGTTGTAGTGCGAAATTGTAATATTCAAAACATTACTTCGACTTGTAAGTCTCTCAGTTTCATCTGCCAACTCTTTTTTAAGAGGAGAAATCATTCAGAGACATTGTGCGAAACGTCACTCACATTTCCAAACACTTTTAAACATAATTTGCAATATGCATCCAAATTTCACATTGAATCCATTATCAGCTGAATTGCATATCATCAAATTTATGTGACGCACTTAGCGAATATACATACATACCTCGTCGTCCGCGTACTTCAGATTTTCAAGACAAACGACCGTCATGCTATCTCTTAACATTGACTGTCAATGTCCACATGAAAGCACCTATGGCTCATAGCTTTGCTGATACTTACAGAGTTAAATTTTAAATTTGTGCTTTTTCACTTTATCGCTCGCTTATCATGCAATTTTGAATTTAAACAGGTTCGATTAGAACAATATTACACTTTTTAAGGTGTGTAATCATAATAATAAGAGCGAATTTTTTTAATTGGGCCATATATCTCACTGTACTTTTTGAACTGCCCAAGCACAAAACACATTGTGCAACAAATTGTTACTTATCCTTGTTTTAAGATCTCACTTGTCAACGAATAATTGTAATTTCGATCGACGTAGAATACTTTTGCCGCTCACTGTTTATTTTTAAAACATAACCTTCAATTGTCCCTTTCTCTTTTATTTTTTATTTCAAGTCGTAATAAAGTATAATACTCCTCTTAAATAAAATACAAGTTTTATTGTTCGCACTTAAACGGTTTCTCTTTTATTATATTTTTTCTATTTTGCACAAAAATTTAAATTTTTTGCCTCTCAAGCACAGTTACTCCATCGGCTTCTGCAGCATGCTTCTGAAGTCAGCATTCCACACACTTCATTGATTATTGAGAACAAAAAAACAATTTTTTTGTTTAAATAAAATGATGCCAGCAAAAGATGTTGATGGCGAGGAAACTTAAAGATAAAAAATTACGTTTTTTTTGAAGTGGAATCGTTAATGCAACAAACAAAGGAAAAAAAAATTATTTCCTCAAAACGTTTTGTAAATAAGGCAACATTGATTGTATTTATTTATTTTTTTTTATTATTTGTGAAGTGTGCGCCTTGAGGGCAATGATTCTTCAGTAAGAAGCTAGCGTTATAGTTCACTTGGTTCCAAAGTGTCACGCCGTTGTGTTACCGTGTGTCCACTATCATGTCAAAGTCCTTAGACCTCCTCGACATTTTTTGCTAGCCACCCAATAAATTTTATAATGGCAACGATTTTTTTCAAATCAACCGTTTGGAGTCCATAAGGTAACTCCCAGGATCACTAAGCTCAGCCTCGATAGTGCCCGACATTCCAGAAGCAAGTGCCGCGACCTTACTACCTTCTCCTCACAACAAAAGTTGCACAATATTGATCCACTATGCCCAAAACGGATCACATGCCCACTAGAAAATATTCCATACTAACAATTTCCTTTGCCAGAAGGACCTGTGCCGTCGTGCTTTTACTGGCCAGTTCTTCCGCTACACAGTTCTCCTGAACATTGCTGTGTCCCGGTACCCATATGAGCCTGATATCGAAATATTTCGCCATCACTATTAGTGACAAGTGGCGAATATAGATTCCAGAGACTTTACTGCCGCCTGACTATCGGTATAGATGCATACCCTCCTAATCATGGTTATGTTTCTTGCAAGCCAACAAGTGACCTACCAAATGGCCGTCACCTCGGCCTTAGAGACGCTGCAGTGATCTGCCAGTCTATCCGAATCGGAATTACACCGACCAGCCTCAAAATACGGGCATATCCAGTGCAGTGAGAAATCCTAAGACTCGATCCCTTACCCTCAGCATGGCAGCGCATGCTATATGTTTCGCCGTAATATCCGGCCGCCAGTAATTGATGAAATCATTTGAAGTCTCTGTGTCTGCAATATGTTTTCTGTCGTAAGTGAACAATCTAGTTTATTAAAAGAGCTATAAAACCACGGTTGGCAACCCAATCGGATTTTATTGGGTATTATATATGTATATTATCAAAACCCGGGTGGGTTCTTTTTATTTAAAAGTATAATTTCGATTCGGTTTGTTTTTTTTTGAGCTCAAAAAGATAAAGAATTAACGAATTTAACAAAGTAAAATTCATCAAATCACAGCTTACTTCTTTTCCTCACCTCTGAGCCAATGTCCGAAAACTTATCGTCTTTGAAGCTGATCTTATATTTCTTCAAAAGAAGAGATTCGGTGACAAGCCACAAGATATTGAATCCGTCGAAACAAACAATATTCAAAAGGATCAATATTTGGAGATTACGGCGGTTTCGGCATTTGACCATTGCTAACAATTGTTTTGCAACTTTGGCGATGTGGGACCGAGCGTTGCCATGCAAAAGAAATACTTTATCTGGCTGTTTTGTCATAAGGCACTATTTAAACGAAGTAATTACAGTCTGCTCCAATCTCCGAGTTTTAGTAGCACATAAGTAATACACAATGATGCCTTGATTGCACTAAGAGTGCAAAATTGCATTATAAATACTAAAAAAGTGTAATAGTATTGAAAACAGAAAATATTGTTGACTTGAGCGAAATTCGGAAACAGTTAGAAAACCCAAAAAAAAATTCATCAAAAAACCCAATAAAACGCGGTGGGTTGGGTTTTATTTAATTTTATTTTATTGTCTATACCACGACTCTAATGGCGGGTTATAGTCTCTATGAGGTTCCATACTTTTGCCTTGAGATGCAGTTCCTGTAAAAAAATTCAAATAATTTGTTAAACAAACCTGACAATTGGTATTTAAATTTAGACAGACAGTGATGGAAGAAATAATAGGCACACTTTCATATATGTTAGATAAGTGGAGCAACGTGAAATGGTCTGAAGCAACGAAGATTAATTTATTTGGGCCAGATGGAAAATCGTATATGCGAACCTCTTTCAATAACAATGATTTATTTGATTTTTGTAATGATAAATAGAAATCTATGAAAATGTTGATGTGTCCCTATTATTTTTTTCACCACTGTATATTAATTTCTTTTTCATGTGTATGATTATTAAAGTTGAACTAAAAATATGTGTATTAAGGAGAACATAGAAATCGTATATCCAGTGCTCAGTGTAGTAAGTGTAGGAGGTAAAGTAGGAGTAGGGGTAACAGTTTTTTTTAATAAATACAGAGCAATTAACGGTTTTATAAAGGTAATTAAAAATTTATATTTTCTGTTGAAATTTATGTTTAATTTTGTTTCTTCTTTTTGTGTTCATTGTTGGTTTTTGTTGCTCACAAATTAGTGATACAAAGGAAAAATGTCTAAAACAAATATTTAAAAATAAATTTTAATTTAATAGACACAGTTTTTTTTTCCTGAAATTGAAAATAACATTTAATAGATAGATACACGTTTAGATAATTCAAATAGATATTGTTGCCAAGTTATTAAAATTAAAATTGTTTTTAAATGAATAATCAAGAAATAAAATATTTGAAATTTAATTTTAAAAAGTAAAAATATTTATTTATCGTTTTACACAAATACATGTGTATGTACATATGTATAAAAAATAATTTTCATAAAATTTTAATAAAACAAATTATTTGCTATAACATGCATATAATCAAAAAATAAATTTAAAATTAAAGAAATTCATTTTCCAAAAATAAAATTTATGAATTTCCAAATTTAAATCAACAAATAGATTTTAATGATTTATTACTTATTTTATTCCAATTTAAATATTTAATTATACCCCCTTTTACCCCCTTTTGTTATTAACCCTTTATTAACCCAGTGAGGCAAGGTACTTCGGTGCTATAAGTTGACATGAGGTAGAGATGATGGCAGTAGTTTGAATGAATTACTTTGCTGAAAAGTGTAAACCTTAAAAAATATTTATTTAAGTTTTAAAGTGCCACGTTGTTAAGTATTTTCGAAAAACCAGAAAAATTTAAATTCAGTAACTCAATATTTGGATATGAAAGACCCCAGTCACTCCTTTGTTTATTATTATAAAATAGTTGGTGACAGTGACGAACAACAAAGGGACCGTTTATTCAAGGTATCCACACTAGAAATGGTTAAGTAAATCCACAAAATGGTGTTGGATAAGCTAGCTGGATTGATAGCGAATACTGAAGTGGTATACATCTAATATTGACCAATAGTTTAGAGTAAAACAAAATTGTGCGCAAAATAGGTGCCACGTTTGTCACCACAGAACAAAAGCAGCACCGTAAGAATGTTTCAATAGAGTGTTTCACCACAATAAGGATGAGGGTTTGCATCGAAAAGTCAAAGCAATGGATTGGAAGAGTCGTCTACAAAGAATATTACGTCAGTACCATCAGTAGGCAACGAATAAAACCGGTTTTTTTAAAATGTGAGGAGGTTCAGAGGTTCAGTCTACTGTCGATAGCTTTTTACTATAAGCAGGGCATCAAAAAGTTATTGAATATCGCTAAGAAAGTTAGGAAGGAGCTGAAAAGAGATTATGTTGAGCAATAAATCAAATTTGTTCAATATTTGCAGTGTTTCCTTTATTAGGTCGGCTAATTTTGGGACCGCCCTCGGTCAAACAAACTCTTTCGTTTTGTCCCTCTCGGTTTAACACAAATTGAGTTCCACGTGTTCCAGTTTAGGGCTTACTTTACAATATTGTGTGTCGGTTTCCGTAGTATGTGAAAAGAGCTCACGATATACTCAAAATATTTGTCCAGCATCGCTTAATATATGATTGAAACCTCTTTGTTGTTATCACTGACACGGGCCTATTTTGCGTCGAATCATACTTTGGTTGCAGAAGGTGGTTACCTGAACCGATGAATTTCGCATAAGCTTGAAAAAACTCTTTTAGTATTGTTAAGCTGACAAAATAAATAAGACCTTGTACTTTATCGGCAGGCTTAACTTCTAGAAGAACATTTATGTAGAGAGGCGTTTACACGCATGACCTTCGTTTTGCTAGCATTGATAGGAAGTCGGTATTTTTCGCCTGACGCTTAGCAACTATTTAGTTTGTCTTTAATAATGTGGGTGTGGTATATATTTTCCTACTCCAAGCACCTCGTCTATTACCGACGGAAATATCTTTAAGGAAAAGCTATAGCCTAGCCAAGCAGCTTAACTCTGCACCCCTATGAGCAGTAGCGATTTAAGGGTTAAGAAAAAAAATTCATTTAAGATTTTCATTTTATGCCCCCATTATTAAGGCCTGAATGAGCAAATTAATAAAAAGATTTAATGAGTTTTTTTCTTGCTTTTCTGTGAGTTTTACTTTTTGAATTCCTCTTTAAAATTTATGTTCAAATTTATTTCTTTATTTATGCCAGACTAAGCAAAACTGTTGACAGTTTCCTTTTTTTTTCTTCTACTTTAAGTTTTGAAAATGTAGCAACTAAAGGAAAAATAAATAATAAAAAATAAAATGGAAGAATTATGGTTTCTATTAAATTAACAAGATTTATGGCTTAATAAATAGACAAAGTGTAAAAGGTGAAGCATATATTGCACATAATAAAATGCTTATGGATTGAAAAATAAACAAAACAAAAACAAAACAAATAATTAAATCAGCAGAATAGAACAGAAAAACAAGACCGATGAATTAAAAATGTTTTCAATTAAAAATTTTCAAGTGAATTTTTAAAGCAATTCCATTATATATGTATTAATAGTGCAATAACTTTCAGTGCAGCACTGCTATCGTTCGCTTTTTTCTTTTCAATTCCGCAAATATTTCTCTGTTTGAACCAGAGTCAGAAAAGAAGAATTGGTAAAGGTGTTGAGCTAATAAAAAAATGGGAAAGTACACCATTTTTAACAAACCAACAACTAGCAACCTGTTATTCAACACTTATAATAGAAATGATGAGTTCTGAACGTAAGCTAAGGAGCACACAAGATGTCTAAATGATAAAAATATTCTTAATAGAGCAACCATATATATATATATTTATAAATGAACCCTTCAATACATATTTACAAGGATATAATAACGAAAAAACATCTGACTATTCACTTTGGAAATGCACAAACAAATTAAAGAGACCAATCAGACAACTGGGAATTGAGCAAAAGACTTATATTCAACAGGCTGAAATATCAGAAGTATTTTTATTACAAAACAACACATAATCAATATAATGACGCTTCAATTTAAATGTAACCATATCCGAACTCACAAAAGCTGAAGTATTGAAGAAAATTAATTAAGAACTTAAATTTAAAAATAACCGGATTTCGATCTTATTACAACCGAAATTCCAAAGTTAACTCAAATATTTAATAAAACATTTAACAACAATTATCCTGGAAAGTGGCCGAATTGATAGTGATACACAAAACCTTGTAAACAAATGAAAAATGTTTAATCTTATAAACGTATATCTCTTTTGAATATAATATTACGTTACGTTTTTACCTTTTAAAAACGTTTATTTATGAGTTCGTAGATTGCAGTTAAAATAAAATAAATCTTGTGTTTTTTAATTAATAGTTCTTTATTAATACAGTTTTGCGTTTCACTGCTCGTAACCTTTTCACGAGCAATAACAATTTTTATTCTTAATTACTCTGTTTGTTTGCACCTTGTAAACAACAACAATTACTCGACAGATCTTTCTACCTAATGATCTTCCAACTCGGATATTATTACAACTTAGGTTAGATCACAACCTTTTTAATCAGAGGTTATCCACGCTTAACTTTCTTTACTGAGTTAGCTCCAGCTAAACTGGTTATTATAACATGAGTTCGAACCATCAAACTACTCGCTGAGTTTACACCAATCAAACTGTGCGCTGAGTTTACCATACATAAACTAACTGCTGTCCGCATTGATGTGCTTTTTATATGGTTGAGTAAACAATACTTCGAAAGCTTTCGAACCTCTAAATATTTCAGGTTGATTGGTATTTCTTCCCTTTGTTTTCGTTTTAGTTCTTATGAAGCCATGCGACTGTAAATACCTACTTCTTTCAGCTCTTGTTGTTTGTTATTGTCTATGACTTGTTTTATTTTCTTGTTGCCGTTTATTTTTAATAGATAAGATTTCCATTGGTGTTGTTTTTGTCGTTTTAATTATCTGTACACAGGCACATAGTTGTTTTCGTACCTTCTGTTTATTTATTTCAGCGATGTACCAAACGACAGTTGTTCCCAACCCTGACTTTCGTAACAATATTGAAGTTGTATGAAAAAATATTTTGGATCGTGATAACCTAAACTATAATACCAGAACACCACTTTGGCTTTATAAATGTTCATTCTACAGATTAGATGTTTCCCAAGCATTTAATAAAGTGTGCTACATCGGTCTTATAAGCAAGCTTTCAACACAATTGCTTAAGGTTTATTGCGAACTGATAGGATCATATCTGCAGAGAGAATTATTTCGTATTAAACAGGAAGACGAATATTCAGAATTGAATGTAATAACAGCTGGAGTTCCTCAATTAAATATATTTGGGCTGGACGATACTGCCATCCTATCAGTAGCACCTTCCGAGAATGTTTCAAAGGAAACATTACAGCCAGCTTTAAACTCTGTCCTACAGTGGGTGAAGAAGTGGCATTTATTACTAAATATAACAAAGTCAGTACACGTGAACTTTATAAGCAAGAATATTTTTCGTACTTTCGTACATGGAAAATATATTGGTATCATACTAAAACACAGCCAAATATCCAAGCATGATATTTGACGCAAATTTGCGTTGAAATGAGCACGTTAAACCGAAAATTGTGGAATTGCAATTAAAGCAGAAAAAACTAAGCTGGCTAATAGGAAGATGAAGAAATAAAATAAAAAAATAAACTTCTGATACCAAATGACCAAATGTTGAAACCTATGTAGACGTATGGTGCACAATTATGGGGACAAAAACATAGCTATTATTCAGCGCTTTCTAAATAAAGTGATTCGAAGCACCGCACATTGGGTATTTAATACCGAAAATGGGAATTAATTACAAAAAAAATGATATCACATTAAAGTAGATAACATTCTACATCACTAGGCATAAAAATATTTTTGGTATCATTTTCCATTATGCTGCTACGTTCTTCCAAACTAAGAGTTTTTTGTGTTTCTTTAAATAAAAGTAAAAACACAGATTTTTTACTTTTCAAAGTGACAATTCTATAGTTTTTTAAGGAAGTAGTAATGGAACCATTAACTTCAGACTTGTGGGATTATTTTTGCGTTTTTTATTTGTATGTTTTGTCAATGTACACATTTTTTATGTTTTTTGAAAAAAGGTTAAAAATCAGCCATTTTTGGGAAATATGTGGACTTAAGTAGTGGTAGTAAGCAAAGCGTAGTAAGTTAAGCAAAGTTTTTTATTTTTCCTGAAAATACAAACAATCCATCAACTACTGATGATAAAAATCTGCTCATATTCGCTCCTTTTAAAAATAAATCGATTTATGTTTATAGATACATGAAGTACATATCGCACTTGATCAACAAGAGGGTATTAACTCAAAATTTTTACATTTCACTTTTTGCAAGAAATCAACTAACAACATCAATATCTATCTACTGTAAAAACTTCAACGTACTCCGATTACTCTTTCATCTCTAAAACCACATTTGGGGAAATAGAAACGTATCGTATATTTTCATAAAATGCTGTTATTTTTTTGCTTACTATGATGTACTCGGATTTTCAAATTCTCTAAAAATAAAACCACAAACACAAACCACAAACCTCTACTGAAAAATTTAAAATTATGAGTTGATCAAGTGCGATATGTATGTATTAAAACTAAAAGCTGTAAATTATAACAGAGTATTTTTATGAGACACATAGGCATTTGTGGCCTTTTCAAATAACTATAATAATATTTTAAGTCAGTAAAAGCCAGGCCTTGCAATCCTTCATGGATGGATTCGATTCTTCGAAAGGCTTCTTCATTTATCGTATAAACTTACAAAATTTCTACTAAAGTGTGCATAAAAACTAATTCATTTTACATTTCTAATTAAAATAGATCGAAATCCATCCAATTGATTCCAACTTTAAGCAACAAATACCCCACCTTGCATCGTACAGGCTCCATGGTATGTAAGAAATATAAATTTGGCGAGTGATCTAGGCGTAAATGGTGCGGCTTAAAAAATCGGTATTATTGCAACCAAAGATGGTGATCGACTAAAGCTGGGATCACACGATTGACTCAAATCTGATACTAATTTTATTGTGACAACTTAGCGCACAATAACTAAATTGTCCCAATTAAAAAATCTGTATTCACACGGTTGTCTTATTTTATATAAAATTTATTGTCACAGGATGGTGGGAAACGATTTATTGACAATAATTGTGCCAATGCTGTCACACGATCGTTCTAGTTTACGGCAACTCTGTAAATCAGCTGTTATGGTAAATGAAATAATTTTTTTTTTTGTGTTCAAAATGGTTCGTTCTTAAAAAAGGAAAATAGCGTCCTCTTTATTTACATATATTGAGGTCATTTAGTGAACAAATAAATAAAAAGAAATTCAAAAAAAAAAAAATAAAAGATGAAGTATGTTGGTCAGGGATTGGCTCACAAGAAGGAAAAAAAGGAATAAATTAAAAAGAATTAATTCACCAAAATATTTATTTATTTTAATTGGAATATAATTACAAATTATATTTAATTCTCTAAGTAGAGATGATTTATTTTCTAAAAAATAAAAATTCCATTGGCTTTGATTATCAGGTGCCCACTTGATAAAAAAGTAAATAAAAAATGCATATTTTAAGGGATGACAATTATAAATACCGTATAAACACGTGTTTTTCAGAAAACAATCAATTAAAAAATAAAAATCGGTGTTTATTGTCTTCTTCAATTGCCACATAAGAATACAATAAATTTTGGTGTATTTTTGGAATTTACATTGGTGCACTATTGCCGATAAAGCTCTTACATGATTGTTGAACCAGGGTTGCATTTGATTGGGATAAATAAGCACAATAATATTGTGAGTTGCCGTATGAGCCAATAAATTGTATAATCTCACGATTGACATATAAGAAACACTAATTATTGGTGCATTACGACAATCGTGTGATCATACGTTAAGGGATTACGGAAATCCCGAAGCACTATCCCTTGCTAAGACGTAGATTGAAAAGAAGGAAGCCTTCTTAATTTTTTTGGATTAAAATTAGAAAATTTTTTTTTTTTTAATATTGTAAATAATTTTTTGTCCTAAATTGCCTGTTAGTTGTTAAGAACTACAAATTTACAGTAAAAAAAATAAAAATAAAAATTATGTTTGGGTCTGTTTGTTTTCTGTAGTTGTGATAGAAGTGAAATTACTTTTACATGTGGCGTATTTAATTTTATCATTCTATCAACACTATAACAAAAAATGTTTTGACGAAATAAAGAAATTGATTCCAAATAATGACATATCTTTATATAATACTTGTATAGATTGACGGTGAAATAAATCGCAAAATGCATTGCAGAGAAAATCCATTTTTTGATCGAACACTTCGTTCGCGACAAAAATGTATTTCTTTTATTTGCTATATAAATAAATTTATAATCACTTTTCCCTATTCCATTACTCTATTTCTTAACAGCAGCACAATACACTGTATGAGTAGAAGTCACATCTATGTATTGTGTCTATGGGAAAAAATTCGTCTTGAAGTCAGAAACGATCAACAAAATTCATAGAAAAAAATTCAAATTCGCAGAACGAAAGTGCGTGAAGTGACTGAGGCTATTGTTATCTTAGTCAAGCGTAATCACATTTAAGATGATTATAAAGGAATTTTAGCGCTTTTTTTCTAGAAAGGTAAAGAAAAACATTTAAGGTTAAGGTGAGTGCACAGACCACCAAGGCTATGGATTAGTGGTATTAGTAAGACCAATTACATAGACAAGCTAAATATTGATTTACAGTAAAAACGAAGGCTATACACGTGCATAGATATCTTAGCGAAAATCCATTAACTGAACTACGAACTACCATCTATCCACCATCTAGCATATTCTATAAATATAGCCTCTTCGGTCCACTTTCTGTTTCCAAATATCAAGTCATAATTTAAACAAATGCATATCTTGAGCATCTTTAGGAATAGTAAAAATGGAAGTATAAAAAAATAAGAAACATGCTTGACTAATACTAAGTTAGCGACAATTCCAAGCAGTATTTATATTAAACGAATCTAACAAAGTCCTAGGAAGAAGAGCTAAATAATAAATAAGAGTTGGTCCAACCATAATGTCCGATGTTAATTGTGAGTCACACCTTAACATCATGTTTTTTGCTCACCTTAGTTTGACATTTCTTTGTTCTTTGAGGTACACAATTGAAGCCTTTTACGAAACTGGGTGTTCAAATCAAATTGCATTTCGTGCACTTTGTGATTTTTTTCGGTCAGCAAAATCGACCAAATGTGTCCGCAGTCGGGAGAATTGTGCGCAAATTTCAGCAATTCATGTCTGTAGAAAATGTGGAAACACATGTGCGCGCTCGCCCAGTTCGTTGTGCGGAAAACATTGCTGTTGCTTGCGATAGTGTGCAAGAAGTGCCGTCAACCTCGTCTCGTCGTCGTACTTAACAATTGAACATCTCACGAACACCACTGGTGAAAATTTTGAATAAAGATTCGAATTTACATGCTAACACGGTTCACGGTCGCCAATTCGCCGAATGGTTAGTTGAACAGACAGAAGGGAATGGTGACTTTACAAAGAAAATCATGATCATGTGATTTGAGACCGTTGGGTTTCTTTCTTTATGGATATTTTAAAGAAAAACTGTAAAATGGTGAGATAATTCGGCGTATTAACGACGTTGAATCTCAATAATGTCGCAGAGTCATTAAAAATATGGACCGACAGATAGAGGTATGCCACCGAAGCCGAGTTGTGCATTTGACCGAAATTTTGTTTCACATATAATTATCGTATATCCTTTCATCATAATAAAAGAAATATTAAGATAATTCTCTGAAAATTTTTTGTTTTATTTAAAGTTAACATTGTACGTTTTGTTTGGTTCTCCCATTACTATCGAGAAAAATATGAATAGCTAAACTCACTACCGCTAAAATTAAACTCGTTTTTAAAAAGAGAAAATCTAAATGAATTGCCTGCATAAAATTTTCGCATAAAGATTTCTAAATTAAATCGTTTTATTAGGTTTTCAAGCAAAAGTTCGCATTTAATAAAGTTCCTATACAAAGTTGTTATACAGTTGTCTATAAGTTTCTGTGTGCTTAAGCCACAATAATGATGTATTATGCTTTTGTAAATAACACGAGATATTTGTCACAAAATAACAACAAACATGATCAATTTACTTTGTGTGTGTCTTAACTATTGCACAAAAAATAACATCTACTCTAAATACCCTCTTACATACACAAGCACAACTGTATTTAAATGCAATTGCTAACGAAGGTTCTTAAATTTGCTAGATTAAAGAAGTTCATGCTTATGCTAGTACTTCTTAATGCTCTTTTGAGTTGAGTGTCAAAAGCGTGGTGACGTTCACTTAAAAGTCAGTACTAATAAGGAAAATGGAAATTTAAATAGGCCGATAAGCGTGATAAGAACGATATTGAAGTTTTTTCGTTGAAATATGATAGGATTAGTGTCCCCCGAAAATTTTAGTAAACAGCGCATAATTTAATTTATTTGCTATTTCGAACTAAGAAAATAAACGTTTTTAATACGTTCGTGGACGTGAAAATATAGTATTCATTTTCATGACAATGCAGAATGACGTTATTGCTATAGCAGTCAAAAAATTACAAATTATTATTTTGAAATTAATTTTATAATTAATCATATGATTAATAAATTTATATAATTTGGTAATTATAATACTTGTTAAAGTGTGGATTAACTACGTTTTTTCATATTATCGTATCTCACGAATATTTTTAATCAAATTTCGAATAAAACACGGAATTTTCAAATAAAATAAAGTGTAGCGTAGTACGACTTTTGTGACATACTGTATAAAACCCACACAATATGCAGCACAATATTTGTTGTTACATGTTGTTATTGTTGCGCCAGTACGCTTATTTACATACTGAGTCATGTGCAGGGATCACATTACTTTTAATGTAGGTTAATGATAATTAAATAATTTAATGATAATTAAGTAGACCATAAGTAGAATGTAATGATAATTAATTATGCACAAACAAATCAATAGAATATAAGTAAATTGAAATGATCGACTTGGGATTGTCAAGTCGGCTTAAGTTTAGTATATAAGTATATATATAAAGAACAGAATAATTTCAGACATAAAACCAGCTCCCAGATTGAGCTGGGGAATTATTCTTAAACAAAGGAATAAATAATATATTTTATTAATTATTCAATAACCTTTGAATAATTATTCGAAATTATAAAATAAAATTCACTAATAAAAAATTAAGCTCGCGAATAAAATATACAAAGCGCGAGTTGCTTAAAAATGTTAATCAGGAGCCACTAAGAAAATTGTAAAGTCATCCTCTATAATTGATAAAAAAAAATGTATATTTGATGTCATATTTATTAGCATTATAAACAAATACGTATTTATATATATACGCATGTATGTATATGTATATGCTTTTATATGAACATGCATCCTTTCATATCATAATAAATTCAATATTTAAAGCCATAAATTAAACATAAATTTTTAATTAAATACTTGTTATGGAATATTTTACTAACTAAATACGCATATCCTTTATCTCTTTCCTGCTCTCTCACTCTTTCTCTTGTTCTCTCTCTCTCTCTCTCTTTCTCTCTTTCATTCTCATAATAGGCTTAATATAATATTATTTTTGTTATTTTGCAAATATTTACATGAACACATGCAAATAATTATAAATTAATTATATACATTATTATTGTTGTTTTTGTTATTGTTGTTGCTGCTATTATGAATGTTATTGTTGCAATTTTTCACTAACAAAAATACCATTTAAAATCGTGTCATTATGTTTAACGCATAACATTAGACAATTAATTGAAAATTACAGTGGGGGTCAAATAAATAAATCAACACTATAAAATTTATACATGCTAACGGTTTTCAGAATAAAGGTCTTATTCATTGTCACAGATTCAAGTACACTTTTGCTAGCGTAAGTCTTTAACTTGTACTTAGCAGGGGTCATTTAACTCATTTCTTTATCTGACTGCCAATATTTCTCTCATCAATGATTCTTCCTCTGAATTAATATTATGGGCTTTTGTTAAAATTGCATAAAATTTAATTGAAAAGCATTCCTATTTCTTGAAAGTGTTCCAAACGCAAATAAATAGCGCAACTCCATAAAAAGATGGTTAAGGTTCATTTGACCCATTTGCAGATTACGTCACCAATATGTATTTCATCAGTTACTTTTTAGAATTTTTTTCGTGACAAATATTGTCAAATGAATGATAAATCGTGGTTTGTTCGAGATGCTGTTTGTCTAAAATATCCTTGGCTTATGCATTGCGTTATATTATATTTATTACTGCTATATTCGAGGACTTATACAGAATGACTAATTTTACGCGGGAGTGGACTGTGTTCACCTTAGTCCATTTCGAACTATTCGTCAGTTCAAGCAGGTTATAAGTGATTGAAATATTGATTGGCTTTGGACATCCGAAACATTATATCTAAGGTAGCACAAATACCTAAAATTTTCCAACTCGTTATTAAGTATCCTGAGTTTTAGTATTGTTAGTTTAGTTTTTATTGTTGTTGTTTAGTATTGTTCACTCTCCAGAGATTTTAGTTTAGCAGACGTGTGACGGTGGCTGTGTGCTAAAAGGTAAATATCATCGACGAATTCTATACACCGAAGTTGTGGTTAAGTTCCACCTTATTCCCCTGTTGACTGTTGTATCATTGCAAACGTTAACATCAGGAGATATATTATAGAAGCTATAGAAGCGGGGATAATATGCATCCGTGTTGGATATAGTGGAGAGCAGAGCCTAATAACATCTCTGAGATAGAAAAGCTATACTTTACGCACGAACGAAATGTGAAAAAACAATATCACCATTTAGGCTTTGGGCTTATTTTCATCGAAATCCCTTTCACATTAATTAATGATGTTTATCTTCTAAGCGAAATATTTTTCACACATCTTGCACTTGAATTTTATTTTTTAATGAGTTAAGCATACTTTCAGCTCGTTTTATGTTCAGAATCGCCTCTAATGTCAAAAGTATACTTTAAATTGTCTACGACTGCGTTGGAGTCGACTTTTAGAAAAAGGCGTCTTTTGTTCTCCCAAAGTATATTATATTTTTTGGACTATGAAAATGGGCCATTGTAGATAACGGTTCATAGAAGGTCATAGAAACATTACGATATCCTTCTATATATTCCCTAAGTAGAGCTAGTTTCTTAATGTTGAATTAATTGACCTCTTCTGTGGATTCTGTTCCTCATAATTTCCTTTTTAATTGCAACGTTGTGTTTTTTGCTCAGACAGTGCCATAGACAGCGGTTGATAAATACATAAGTTAACATCCTTAACGATTTGCAACGGTACAAAAGTATACACTTTACACACGAGCTAAAGATTTACATTTGCGTATTGTATAAAATATGTAGAGATCACTATGTCATGTTGAATTCAGACGGCCTTAAGATTTACTGCTTAAGTTAATTCTGTTTCGGATATCAGCACTGAATCCGCTGGTCGCCTTGTATGTCTGCGCCAGCATAGAACCTAGGTTCCCTTTCAATACGCTTTCCCATCTTTAGTATTGAGAAAACTGTATGCGTTTGAGCTGGTGTTTGTAACACTTCAAATTATTGACTCTGCAACCCACTAGCAATCGAGTTCTTAAGCAAAAGTTGAAAAATGTAACTTTTGAATAAACAAATGAGTTCAAGAACCATTAGCAGATTTTCTCTCTTTTCTTTTTGGTTCTATACAATTGAATAAATGCAACTTCTACCCGCTTGACCATGAAGTTCGATAATAAAATCACCTTCGAACATTTGTCAAACATTTCTCGGATAAAACATTCGAAAAAGACTATTGGAAGCGAAAGGAAAAATCTTTCGATCTTGAACGCTTGTCTTTAATATCAACAGTAAACCTTTAGCGAACCTTTATCTAAAGCATATTACTTTGCTTTACTCTCTTGTTTTTGCTTTTGCTCTCTTCTGTTTTTGCTGTTACTTTTGCTTTCGCAATTTTTTTCGTCGCTCGAAGCAAAAACGAGAGAAGTGTACTTGTTTCTTAAAAGAAACAAGAAAACAATAATAGAAAAATATCAGCATATACCCGATACACGTGTTCATTCGTCGCTGTTTCATTGACGAATAGAAGCAAAAGCATAAGGATATATGTGAACTGAGGAGGAACAAAAGTCGTATGAAATGAATAGTAATGTTCTATGCTCTTTTAAGCATTTTCGTTCGGCAAAAACAAATATTTTTGTTTCGAAAATTCTTCACTAATAGCAAGCAATCGCTTATTTGAATCATAGGTCAAGCGGGTAATCATAGTTTCAAATCAACAGCTGTTTTGGTGTTTGCGTACGAGGAGTTGATTTGATATGAACTTAATGTTCAATATGTTACAAGTTTAAAATCTAACATTTTATTGAAATAAATACATTTTACAAAAACATATCGAAAACACCTATTATTACGTCGCTAATACAAGTGTTCAAATTTCTATTGATTTAAATTATAGCTGTTGAGATTAGTGTTGTCAATAGATAAGAAAAAAATAGCAATAATATTATTCAAAGAGTAAAAACGTAACGATATAATGGTTTAACGCAGCGGTTCTTTACAAAAAAAATAGGCAATTAAACTGTTCGCAAATGCTTATCGCAAAAATATAAAAATATTCATGGCATCGCTTTAATGAAATGACACATGACTGATTAAGAAGGCCCAATGCCATACTTTCACTTATCAAAACATTTTTTTTTTGTTTTTTTTTGTTTGACACTGTGTGGTTTTTATTTATTTATTTATTTCTATAAATAATTCATCCATAAATAGGGACTATTGATTATGTAGAAAATGTGTTACTTTGTATGTAGAATTTCCATAATAATAATTCATTTTATTCACAATGTTTTCAATAAAAATTTTTATGCAAATTTCGTCTCTTTTTTATGATAATGATGGACAGAATTTTGCGTTTAAATAATGAAATTGATTTGTGATTATTGAGTGAAGATTTATGGGATGTGTGGGAAAATAAAAGAATTTCTTGTGAATAGATTTTAAGTACAAATCAATTTAAATGTTGGACGTATAACTTTAAAATTTAGAATTTTGACAAACTTAGGGAGTTTATTGTAACACTGGTACTGTATAATTTTATTCAGAGGATTGGCTATCGTGAGCTAAAAGAATTGCTCATTTTTTGGTGCAGAGCGTACTCAAGTGAGAGCGTTCTGCATCGATTGAATCAAATTACACAGTTGAAATATCTGCGAAATGATACTATTTTTCTAATACGCGCTATCGAGTAAAACTCTGTCAATTTCCAAAGGATTTCTAAAACTTTAGACTCGTTTTATTCATAACTAAACATAGTTTCTTAATTTATTCAGAACTATTATTGTTCATGTATATAAATTTGTGTGCAAAAAAACACTAAATTTGAAAAATATTGAAAAAATTGAGTGAAAAATTTATTTTCTTGAGAACTACTTAAACGGCATATATATCATTTAAAGGGACTATTTTTCTTCTTTCAAAATCCGAAAAGACACATGAAATAAGTAATATAAGTTATTAGCTGATAAGTGCATAAAAGTCAGAAAATTCCAAAAACAGATCGTTGTTATACTCAATAGCGCCTATCAGAAAAATGGTATCACTTGCCAAGTATTTTTTGTCGCACCGTGTTTAGTCTATTGGGTCTAGGTCTAAACTGTAAGATGGAAGAAGGGCCAATATTTCTAAATAGTTTTTTACTGGGTTTGTAACATATGACCGAGCGTTATAGAATATTACGAACTCACGTCTGCTCGATTGTTCTACGTTTGGCTTTATAGAGGAAGATTTTCCGGCCTTCTTTTTATAACAGCATTTCGGACATACAAATTCGACTTTCAACGTTTCTTGACTTTAACGAGTGTGGCACCTAATTCTCTTACGGCGAGATGAATCCTGCTGATTGCAAGCGTCTAAAAAATTTCTGATAGGGTGGCTCTCAATCATTTTAATAGCACATGGATGAGATTGACAGCAATTCTTATAAATTAAACTGGATGATCTTTGTGTTCCGTGTTAAAATCAACTTTTCTAAAACTCAAAATCATCTTTCGTAGAGCGAAAACAGTAGAAAAATAGATTCATTTCAGCTGTTTTTTTTTTTAATTGTATAAGAAAAATCATATTTTAAACATTCGGAGCAAAAAATAGTTCATCTTTACACTGTTTAGTTCAATGACTAAATGAGAATAAATGACAGATAATTCCTAAAATGTCATACAAGTCCTTATAAACCAAAATTATGTGTAATGGATACGTCATTTATTGTAAATCCTGCATTTTAAAGTTATACACCCAATAAGAAACCTCTTTCGATGTATTTATCAGCAGGAAAACTTATACAAAATCAACCTTAGGGTATATTGTTTTTTGTTAAAAGAAAAATTTTATATATTTTGATTTATTAATATCTTATTAACAAAAAATAGTAAAATCAAATTAATACCATAATCTTAAAATATTTCTCCAAAGATAAAAAAAAAAAAACAAATCTGGCGAACGTAGCGGATGTCACAATCAGCCGCGTTCTAGCGTCTAACTTCTCATGTATGTATAAATTTAAAATTAGTTTTAAACGCATTTTATTTCAAATTTTTCATACAAAATTTCTTTAAATAGATTCCAAATACATTTTATTTATTATTTAATATAAGCTTAAGCATAGAAAATAATTTATTCCAAAAAATTTCTTTCTTAAATAAGTAAAACCAAAATATTTTTATATGAAAAATAAAAAAATATATACATACACACATACATATTTACCTTTATTTTTACTTGTAGCTACACAAACAAAATGTTTTTTCTTTCTATGTGTTAGTAAGAATAATAATCGTTTTACTCGCAAAGTACTAAACCAGTTTAAATACTGTACTGGACCGATTGATATTGTGCACATCTGCACAGAAAAAGCTTTAACCTCAAATATATCTTTTCAAAATCGATGCTGTAGAACGGGCGTAAAAGAGGTACAAAGAAGTGTTTTAGCCTATTCATTATATAGATTATACATAATTCTCTACCAGATAAGGCGTAAGTAGATATTATACTCTTTGACAGTGTTGCCTACTTTTTATGATCAAAACGTGCAGACCTAGTACTCAAAAGACGCTAAAAGGCACTAAATAATAATTTATGTAACTATTTGTAATCCAAACGCGCTGTAAAAAAGCGTCAATAATATACCGAAATTGTAAAAAAACAATTCCTACTATTAAAATTTCACTTTTACAAAGATTTTTTTAATAATTTAAACGATTAAAAAAATGAAATTAACAATGATTTAGAACAAAAGAAGAACTTAGAGACTTTTTCTTAATTTTTTGGTGCTGGTGTTAGGCAAGGTTGTGTTCTTTCTCCACTGCTGTTTAACGTTGTACTCGATTATGTGTTTCAACGTGGTATAGCCTTGGGACTTAACACAAAGTTGTAAGACCTAGATTACTGATATGACATCTATCTCTTTGCTAACAGACATTGCGAAATGCAATAAAAACTTGACTCTATATAGTCAGAAGCATACAGTGTGAGCTTGCGGATAAAAATCTTCAAAGTCAAAATTATAATAATCGACTAACACTAATAACACAACGATCTTCCGAATTCCTAATCAGAAATTTGGTACATGTCTCATTTTTTTGAAGTCCGGAGGTTCCAGCACTGATATTCAGAACAGATTGGATCTATTCAGGCTGACTGATTGCTATAGGGCGTTTTCTTCCATTCCACTGTCTACGGTGGATTTTGAAAACTTTCTGGCCAGAGACCAGATCACACCAAGTTCTTGTAATGAAGGAAATGGATTTGGCACACTCTGAGGAAACCAAACTACGACTTGGTGAAATTACCCGTTGAATGGAACTCGCAGACAAAAAGAAGAATCGGAAGACAAGCCCATTACTAGGAGGACAGATTGAAAGAAAAGCCAATAGCATGACATCGTATCAGATTAGAGCATCGACTTTAGATAGGCGTAAATGGAAAGAATTCGTTAAAGCTCTGTGATCGCCTTGGGATTTTTAAAGGTGTAATAACAAATAAGAAGTTTAGTATTTTAATTAAATACTTGAAATTTTTAGCTTTCTTCTGGCGATGTTGACAAACATCAGACGAATGATAAGGAAAAACACGCCACCTACTGGGAAAAAATTACAATGCTAAAGTAAAGATCACCACCAATTAGCAAGGATCTTCACTACACAAAAAAAAAAATCATATGGAGAAGCTACAGCGGATTTAACATCTACTTATCAAATTGATTAAAGAAACTAAAACAAAGCAATAGATGCTTTGTGGAAAGCCAATATACTCCCTAGAGGAGTGACGGAGAAAAAATAATTTAAGATTAAATACTGTAAATATGTTTAAATACTTTAAAAACGAGAAAATATTGTTACACGTTTTCTTAAAGCTGCTGCTGACTCTGGCTTTATTGCTTTCAGCTGACTAATAAGATAATTTGCAAATGTGTTGTTGGAATCTAAAGAGCTTTCTTTTCGCTGTTTCATTTCGCTGACAACCATACATATGGGGTCAGCTATCTGTGTGGCTGCTAATTGGCTAGGAGCAAATAATTGTTTCCTTTTTATAGCTGTGTTTTGCGTGTCCGTTTCTGTTGACTTTGCTAAACCTATGTTAATAAGCATAAATGCATAAAATATTATTAAAATAAGTTTAAAATAGTGCTTAATTTACTTACAATAAAAATAATGTTTAACACAATCTGCTGTGTCTGTTTGTCCTCAGCCCGTAACACAAAACTCGTTGAACTGTAATATTTCCCTTTAGGAGCTTCCACAATACCCTGTTTTGATTTTGTTTTGGCTCTTCCAGCGTAGCCTCGAAATTGCTACTTTTAGTTTTTTTTTGCCTTTTTAACGTTTCGATTGCCTGAAGAATTTTTAAAAAATATACATATTTATGTACGTATTTGTAATGAGTTTTTGTTATTTAATGAATTTTTTTTATACACTTACCTCTATATTTAGAACCAAAATATCGGCATCAGAAAAATCCTCCATATCCTAAAAATTTTTTATTTATTAAAATATTGTTTATTAGCAAAAAATTGTAAACTTTCCTCAATTTTTTTCGCCAACAAATAAATTTAAATCGCACAGCTGATTGAGTGTTTTTGTTACGCATATCAGTGTAGACAATTATGGTTCTTTTCAACGAGTAGATAAAATAGCTTAAACAGGTTATGGTAACTTTCAAGTAATGTATTGCTTATTTGCTACACAACGTCATAAATCAGAAAACGAGATTTAATAGTAATGCAGAATTATTTGTTATATCGATCTTCGATTCACAAAGATATCTTGTAACTCACCTTTTGTAAGAAGAATATTTTATTTTTCCATTAAATCATCAATAAATAAAATAAACTTTAAACTTTATAAACTTTTATACTTAACTTGACTCTATTGGAAAAAAAGAGCGATATTATATATCTTATTTTAAAATGAAGACCATTGTTGTCAATTTAATACAAGTATTCTATTAAGGTATTCTATTAAGGTAATGATAATTATCATTGCTTATATTCAGAGCACGAATTTTAACTGAAATGTATGACTCTATTACTGATATATGTATGTATAGAGTATATAAGAAGACATTGATAACCAAAATTATAGTAAAATTTAATTTTGGTTCTATTTTAGTAATTTTATTAAAATTTTTCATAATTTATTTTTAAAATTGACAACACTGCTTGTAACAGCTATTAAATAATCATTTGCCCAAAAAAGCTGAAATTTTTGACATGGGTGACAATGTTTGTTAATGGGTGGTCCAACTATCTATTTTTGTTTGCTTGCAAACAAATTTGTTTTCTCAAAATCTTGTTTGCACCCTAAAAATATTTTATGGTCACATTAATACAAAGAAATATTTAATGCTTTTTGTCAAAAATTTGCCATATCTGACCTAAGCTATCGGTCACGTTATTTATTCTGAATGATACCACTGTTTCGTAGAAGTAATAGATTGTTGGTAAATTAGGCCAAAATATTGACGGCGTAGAGTAAAATTTCTAGAAAGGTAACACACGTTTTTCTAAGCA
Source organism: Wohlfahrtia magnifica (assembly GCA_023159175.1). NCBI lineage: Eukaryota > Metazoa > Arthropoda > Insecta > Diptera > Sarcophagidae > Wohlfahrtia > Wohlfahrtia magnifica. The sequence goes on from JAKWBJ010000541.1 coordinate 5,393,093, forward strand.
CTCCTTTCTGTATATTTACCAGCTCAATGTGCCTTCTACTTCAAATGGCCTGGTGAATTACTCACATCTGTAAATTACTTGCTAGACCAGAAACTTTTGACACATTTATCTACCCTTTTGCACTAAAATATTTTTGTTACACCTTCTTCCATGAATGCTGTGTAGTATTGAGTATTGAGACCAAGAAATAATAACGTTCTGAGAAGTCACTCTAGACGTTTCCGTTTGCCCTCGAATAATTACAAAACAAGCATTTGGGTAAGTTAAAAATGGCCCACAAAATTGTTTATATTTTTTTTTTCTAACTGTGATATTGACCCCGTAATATTTTGCTTTACTCTGAAAAAAAAATGTTACATATTATATTTCATTTTGTATAAAGTAAGGAATTTTAAAAATACCGGTACACTCATTGTTTTTTTTTTGCGGTCGGAATATTCACATTTGAATTTGTAAATACTATTTCGTTTACATGCTTTTATCGTAAGTCTACTACCAACTCAAAAGTTTTAAGTCAACTAACAACATCAATATATATCTACTGTAATAACTTCAACGTATTCCGATTACTGTTTCATCTCTAAAAACACATTTGAGACTATTTTTGTGATAGTGTAGTGACTACCTTTTTATCACCAAAAAAGTTATTATTGTGAGTTGATACAAAAGTGGAAATAGAAATGTGTCGTATATTTTCATAAAAGAGGTATAGTTTTTTGCTTACTATGTTGTATTCGGATTTTCAATTTCCTTTAAAATTTAACCACAAACAGTTTTTTATATCTACTGAAAATTTAAAAATTTTGTTGAACAAATGCGATATGTTCTTCTTTTATATATATTAGACTGGCAAAAAAGAAATGCGTTATATTTCAGTAGACGACTGTAGTGATAGATCGTACAATATCAGATTTATGCTCGTTGTCTAGGTGACGTTTTGCACTAAAAAAGTTATTTTGCTGCTTTTTGGTTAGTCCATTTAGTTGTAAGGTACAGGATGTTAAAAATGAAGTCGTAATCAAAACGCCTATGTACTTAATCAAAAGACAAGAATATAATTACCCTTTGCTTCCTGGCCAAACACCGAGGTATTTTTTTTTCTATTCGGAACTCGGTTTTAGTAGCGCTGCAGCTTAAACGCAAGGTGTCGTAGGACACCAAATATCTATGCCAGCTTTTGTAATTTTTTGTTCCCTTCAAACACTGCGACGACAACCCATGTGCTCTTGTCTTTTTTTATAAATTAGCAATTTATTTAATTGCTTATACATAAATATTAATACTTCTTTTGTATTATTTTTGAAAATATTTTCCTTTAATTTCGAAAATTCCCCTTTCCTTGCATCTTGCATATATTGCTTTTAAGTAAATGACTCGCTTTTGCTTGTTGCATAAATCAAAAGAAAAAAAAACTTTTTAAGAAATTTTTCTTTTTCTCTCTCTTTCTCCAGAAAGTTGACAGTAATAAATTAGTATTTTTTGCTTCTTATTCTTCTTTACCTGGTCCTCTAAAGTGCATTTAAAAGCTGAAGTTGATGAGAGTAAAACAAGAGAAAATCAGAAGTGCTTAACAAAATGGCAACGAACTTTTTGTTTTCTTTTAAAACAAGTTGTTAAGAAATTGACAAAAAAATATTCCAGACATACAATGTATAGAAAGGACCTGTAGTTCATTTAGTAAATTTGAGTAATATTTTAAAATAGGCTACTTTTCAGTACAGCTGAAAATACCGAATCGCCCACAGAAGCATATACTCGATACTCATAGAATAACTTGTTTCTTGTAGCTCCATAGTAGCAGTGGCTTCAATCCAAAATATTTTCTTTATAAAAAGGATAAGAAATAATGCTGATTGATATCAATGCTTATGAAAAATAACCTTTGTGAGTGGTAGTCGACTGCCGAGTAACTCTAACCCACATATTCTCCCGAGCTCTTGCAATTACAAATGTTTCTTACCGATTTGAATATTAAACTGAAAGCTCATACATTACTGGTCCCAGAGTATGTGCTGAACAATTGCTTAAATTGAATATGACTATGGCGAGAGAGTAATAATACACTAACAAAGTTTTTTACTTAAAGGTCGCGCAAAATACTTTGCCCGCGGTGAACCAGCTGAACCGTCGAAAGGTTTCTCCTCAAGGCATAGGGGACTAATCACTGCTAGGCTATCTTATAGCCAAATAGATAGGGAGGGAAGTTAAAGGTCTAATCAGATTCTAATTTCATGTACCACAAGCACTATGAGCCCCAGGGATTTAAGTTATCTCAACAGTGGTTTACATTTTAATCACAAAGAGAGACTTCATTGCAGTAAATGCGAAATCAAAATGCAATCAATGTAATAAATTCTAGTGCAGCAACGATTCAGAGCATCCAAACAGTGTAGCTCTGAAAAAATTATTTTTACAGAAAAACTATCATACATGGGTCGGTCGGCTTCAAATCATGTACCAATTGCATCTTGTATAGCTTTAAGCACAAATTTTAACACACAATTTACCAAGTGGTCGTTTTGAGTAACTCGAATTGTTGAACTAATCGGGGAATTGACGAACTATGACTCACGACTGCGATGCTTCCACTGGAACGACGCTGTCGAACATACTTTTACGCAACGAGCGGTGTCAGAAGGCCGATTATTGTGATCGAAAATATCACAGGTTGTAACTTCTATAGATCCAACATTTCCATAGTGAACTTTTAATATTTTAATGCATTTTTCGAGCGAAGTTGAAAACAAAATTCTTATTTAGAAAGCCAATACTACTAAACAGATATTATTCCACCATGACCACATGTTTTTAAATTTTTTCCCAAATTTTTTCTTTCCCAATGAATACTTACAATATTTCAATAAAGAAAGTCTCTGTCATTCCAAATATAAACCACAGCCATGGTTGAGAAATGATTTCGATTATAATCTACTCAAATTAGACTTAAAACCACTTTTTCTCATCAAGTCCCTAATGAAAATGAGTCCTGCCACAAAACCCACAAAAAATTAATCCATAAAAATGATGACAATTTCTAGCACTTGTCTTCGTCTATCCTCACTAGCCATTAGTTAATGGCTTGTGAGTTTTCTAGCCTTTTTCCTCTGCTCCACCTTCCCTCACTTATTCTCATTATTATGAATTGTTTTATTACTTAACGTTGTTCTTGTAAAAAAATAAACCGAGATAAAGCAGTGGTGGGTTAAATAAAGGCTGCTTAATGTAAATCTCATACTTAAACTATTTTCTATCAAAACATTTGAAAAAACGTTGCCGTATAGTGATTACAGAACATATTAAGGATGAAGAGAGAGAGAGAGAGAGAGAGGGAGATTTGAGGAGAGCACGGAACAGCATATGTTTACGTATTTACGGGTATAAGTTTTGATTTTTTGCTTGAAATTTTCTTAATCAGAATTCATGTGTTTTTTAATAGAGGGATTCAAATTTGTCTTTTCTTGTCTTGTATTAGCTTCCATTTAACTAGTTTGTAGACCCTGAGACATGTGCGGCCTTAGTTATCAATGAATCCTTATTTTTGTAAGTCCTACGGATTTATACTCCTACTATGACTTACATGTATAAACGTTTTATGTTTTAGTGTGCATGTGTGTGAATGTGTGTGTATATGTGTGTGGATGTCTATATTCTTGTTATCGTTTAAGCATCATTATATTTTCCTACGAAATTCAAATAACTTTCTTTAAATGTTTATGTTTCTTCAAGTAAAACTATCAAAAGGATATTTCTATTTATGTAAGTGTATGTATGTATGTATGTTTATTTGTTGGTTTTGCAAGGACTACTCCTTAAATGATAATTTACTTTCGGTAGTTGGCTAAACATTTACACAGGATATGTTTATTATAATAAGACTAGCGGATAAATATGTTTTATTTTATGTAAACATGTAATTCATACATAGGTAAAGTGAATGAAGAATTGAGCCTAAAGTGGGCCTCTTACCACACATATGGAATATAAAACTATAAAAACAATATTTCAAAATAAATATAAAGTATAAGATAATGGCCGAAGGACCATTGCCAAATACTTTACTAAAGTTGTCAAACAATTCTGCTTATGGTCGAGTAAGAGCAATCATGGCGCTCATCAAGCGATTAGGTTTTTGTATATTTAAATGCTTGCTGGCAAAATATAAGGAATCCCCTTCTTTCATTCTCCGATCATTTATACATGTAATAGACTTTTGGGAGATGATCACAACAGTAGTCAGCGAACTTCTGTTTTTTTATGTATTTTATTGCCTACGGGGTGTATATTTTATATTTAGACGTAAGTTACACTTAAATATGGGGTTCTTTAAAAGGAATTTTGGTTGTAAAAATATATGCACAAAATCGTATTAAAACACTCAAAATTGAGTAGGCCAATGGTAGATACGTAAAATTCATAAAATTATCGGTCAATTTAATAGTCCTATAGATCGACAAGCTCACTTCATCATGTGCTTACAACAAATCTGTTCTGAATGAATCGTTCAAAAGAAAACATCTCAATCGTTGGCCACAGTGTTAAAAAAGAATCGAATTTGCCAATTTATAGAAGTTCTTAAAAATTGGGACCATCCACAACGAATACATGTCTGAATACTTCATTAAGAAATATTGACGCAAATTGGTCTTCTAAAGATACAAGAGCAATTGCGGCATACCAAACATCTCGCTGAATGGTGCGCTATGTGGTTGATGTTATGTGTAAGAGATTAAATATTCATTACTTGTGTTCAAACTCAATATCCATAACGTTATTAACGAAAAAGTTTAGTTATTTTGTTAGAATGCGATTGAAAAGTCAATAAAGGAATCAGTATCGATGTACGAGTGGTCGTGGTGGGTATATATGCAATATAATTTTTCAATTTTAATAACCAATCCGTATTCTTTCCGATACAATAAAGCTTTTTTTTATCGATTAAATATTCACTCTTATTCCATTTAGCGTCGTCGTCATCATCATCAATTTACTATCAATCTCAAATCAATCTCTCACACTGCTGACGATGTCGATGGTTTATCGATTTTTAAAGCACATCTCTAACAATTTAGACAGCTGGTTTTTTTATTTTCAGTTTTTTTTTTTTTTTTTTTTTTTTTTTGAAGGGTAGCGAAATATTCACAAAAATATAAAAAATAAAAAGGGCCTACAATTTGATATAAACTATGAAATTTGTCTAGCTTTTGGTCAGTCCCTCCAACTCTTTTTCCTTGACTAATAATTTAATTTTTTTAATTTTCATTTCGGATTCATGCTGTTCTTTTTTTCTTTCATTTTCCTCCAATAATAACTGATATTTTCTCTTTTCTATTTCTACTAAATGTTTTTGGTATCTACTTAAGTCTTTTAGGGTTCTTCTCATTGATGACATTGAATTATTCATTTCTTTTAACATATGCGCTTGTTTATCACTATGCTTTTCGAGCAGTTCGTAGTGAGCGTTTGATGATCCTGGTTTCTTCGAGGTAGATTTTTTCTTTCTTCTTAAAGGAGTGCAATTTTCGGCGCTTTGTATAGAAGTTGAAGCTGGCGGTATTTCACTTTCATTTTGAGGAACCAATTCGTTGCTTTCAAAAACTTCTATTTCCACATCCTCATGTTCAATAAATTTCACTCCCTGAACAGATTCTTTTGGGTTCAGCTGCTTCTGAAATTGAAGCAGGTTAGCCACGGCTTCTTCCAGCGGGCTAAGTATCAGTTGTTTATAAATTCCGCCCCCAGTCGACGTACACTCTGCTTTATTTGCCACTAATTTTTTCTTCACTTTGAATTTTAAATCCCGCCAAACCTTTAAAATCAATTTTATTATTCAATTATCTTTTTATAACTATTTATCTTACCTTTTGCCAACCATAACCTACTCTTTTCGGTGGACCAAGAGCATTTAATATCGTTGCAATTCTTTCCCACTGCTCTTTGAAGTCACTGGGAAGGCTGCCTTTTGGAAACCCTAGGCAAGCGGTGGATTTTTTCCATCTCCTCCACAAATTTATTAAACTGTATACTGTTTGTAATTTTTTTCTTTTTCCATTTTTTTAACTTAAAATTGTGCAAAAACACTAAAACTGTTTCGACACAAGCCAGACCGACGATAAAATCAGAGCCAATTTAAATCGATGCCGCCGTTAACGGTGCGTACGGCATACGAAAAATGCATCGACGCTTATCGATAAAATTTGATATTGATGATGGGCATACCGATTTACAACAACCGACGCAAAACGACATCGTTTCGTATTGATAACGCTAAATGGAATAGGGGTGATTATTTTGAAAAAACCTATGGCAAAACCCTTTAAAATGGCATTCTGCAACTAATTTCAATGCATATCCGGTGTAAAAACTTAGAAGTTTTTATGAATATAGTATCTCACAGTTTTCGTTGTGTACAAATTTCCTTACGGGCCCTCATTAAGGCCTTAAGTAAGTCTCTAATCAGCCGTTTAATCACTCTTTTGGTATCTATAAGTGTGTTTAGTTTTTACTGTAACGAGTGTGATAGCAAATACAGAGAGAAAGAGAGAGAGAGAGTAAGAATGTACTTTGAATAAAACAGTTGAAGCATCGATTTCTTATTTCCGTTTCCGCTTTACCACGTTTTGTCTTTTCATCCTCTATATCTATTTTCTATTTAACTTCCCAGAAGGAATTTATACATTTTTTTTCCTATTTTTAATTAAATAAAGTAAAACGATTTTTTGGTATTTTTTGTATTTTGTCGCTTCTCTACTGAAAGTTAATTAACGAATAACCCGGGGGTAAAATTTTCGTTAAAAATGTCCCAGGGAATTAAGTGATGGTAAGGGAAATAATAAAAAAGCCAAAACAACAACAAAATAAGCTTAATAAAAAATTAACAAGATTAACAAAGTTTTCGCTTTAATTTATTGTTTATTTGCTATGAATTTAAGTATGACAACGTTGGGTATAACGGGAGCCCAGATAATGTTTTTTGGCTAAAAGAGGTTTATATATTGTGAAACGTAGAAGCTGACGAAATATGGTATGCGTAGTTCCTATCCCTAACCTCTTTCAATGTTACTGCAAGTAATCTACTTGAAATGAGAAAATCTTAAATTCTATATGCAGACTACGATTGCGGAGAACTCTAAAATCATTTCTAATTCTGCAAAACATCGTTGCAGTGCGTGAACTGATAATGCAAGATCGTCACGTGACATATTGTGAGATAGAGCCATTCTTGCACATTATTTCCACTTCAATACAAACGATTTTGCATGAACACTCAGTTGTAAAAAAAAATTTGTTCTCGTTGGATACCCCATAATTTATCAATCGCCCAATAAAAAGGCTCGCGTCGAGTGGTGTACGGAAATGATTGAAAAGTTCGACTGCGGCACTTCAAAAGACATGTATAAAATTGTTAAAAGTGACGATTCATGGATATATGCGTTTGAGCGGGAAACAAAACAGTAATCGAGCACGACGAAGCAAATGGTCGCCTGAATCTTCGGTCGAGTTAGTCATGTAGCCACTGTTCCGCTTGAGCAACGTAGGATGATCAATTTTGAGTGGTAAACGGCCATTTGTTTACCGGAAGTCTTCGGGAAAATTCGTAAAACCAACCGCCGAAGACGAAGCACTCTCCATCATGACAATGCGAGCACTCACACATCTCATCAAACATTGGAATTTTTGAGCAATCAAAACATCGAATTGAAGTCTAACCCTCCATACAGTCCTGATTTGTCACCTAATGACTTCTTCTTGTTTCCGAATATCAAAGGTAAACAGTGTGGTCAACGATTTACGAGCGCCGAAGAAGCAGTTGTAGCATTCGAAAACTATGTTTTGTAGGTGTCTCAAGAGGAATGGTAAAACTGCTTTGAGAAATAGTTTGAACATAAGTATATGGATCATCAAGGGGAATATTTTGGAAAGCAAGAAAGCCATTTTCATTTAAAAATATTTGTTATTATTTGCTATCCCCGACACATAAATAGTACTCCTCTTATAAGGAAATTTGATGCGGAAGATATATCGAGAAAAAAGCTACGAGTGCGGATTGACATTGAAACTACCTAGCGCTAGATGGCAGCACAAACACAAAAACTTTTTCTTTCTTAGAAATTCCGATCTGTCGAACTTCAGCTGTTAAAATTTTAGCCAAATTCATTGATTAGCTTATTTGTTGTAGTCGTTTGAAGTAAGCAACTTTTGCGTTTCTTGGAAACTGGAAAAAAGTGAATTTCGTGTTTTAAACACTATTATTTGAAAGGCAAAATGGCGAAGGAGACAAAAGAAAAGCTTGATACACATTACGGCGAATCTGCTCCATCAGATTATATGGTAAAATATTGGATTGCTGAATTTAAACGGGGCCGAACAAGCACTGCAACAATACCATCAACAGGAAGGCGATATCGTCATGAATGATCACCGGGTCAAAATACGTGAGATTGCTGAAACAAACATATCATATGAACGTGTGTTCAGCATTTTGCATGAACATTTGTATATACAAAAGCTACCGGCAAGATGGGTGCCGCGTTTGCTCAGTGTTGAACAAAAACGAGTTCGACAGATCACTTCACAGTGGTGTTTGGACATGATAAAGTATAATCCTGCTGATTTTTGGCGTAGATTAATAACTGTTGATGAAATGTGGGTCCGCCACTACACACCTGATATCAAAAATGAATCGAAGCAATGGGTGGAAGCTGGTGGAAGTGCTTTGAAGAAGGCGAAGACAGCGAAATCGGCTGGCAAGGTTATGGCCACTGTATTTTGGGATGCACACGGAATATTGCTCATCGATTATCTTGATAAGGGATCCACAATCACAGGAGAGTATTATCGCGCATTATTGGATCAATTGGTTGATGCAATCAAGGGAAAACGACCACATTTAAACAAGAAAAAAGTGCTCTTTCTTCAAGACAACGCACCGGTTCACACAGCATTAGATACGATGCTAAAACTACGAGAAATCCACTTCGAATGGGTTGATCATCCACCTTATAGTCTAGATTTAGCCCCTAGTGACTTTTTCCTGTTTCCAAACTTGAAAAAATGGCTCGCAGGAAAAAGATTCATCTGAAACGAAGGAGTGATTACCAAAACTAATGCCTATTTTGAGGAGTTCCCAAAATCGTATTCATATGGTATAAAAAAGTTGGAAAATCGTCTTACTAAGTGTATTGAGCTAAAAGGAGACTATGTTGAGAAATGAATGGGTTTTGAAAAAAAAAATGTTTTTTTTCTACTTAGGTGGCCTCAATATCAATCCGCCCTTGTACTTCCTATAGGATAAACTTTAGACAGACACAGTTGGCAGAAATTTGTTATGGCCCTATAATCCCATGTGAATCGTTAAAGAAATTATTAATAATGGAAATAAATCAATGGCAAACAGGAATACATTTTGGTTGTTTAGGTGTTTGCTCTTTACGGTATATGGTTGCCATGTTGGTTACACTATAATATTTCTAGCAACACCTACAAATAAACATTCTTCCATAAAAACATTTTCACATAAATTGAAATGATTTTTTTTTTCTTCGAATGTTTTAAAGAAATATTAGAAATTTCCACACAGGATTTTCCCACAGACGGCATGGAATCTATTTATAAATATTCTTAAAATAAAAGATAAAAACCGAAAAATATTTTAAAACTTTTTATCATATATTACACAATTTTATTATTTTATTTGAAATAAAAACAAAAATGTATGTTGCAAGTAAATCTCAAATGCATGCAATTTTTTTCACTTGCCCCACACACCGTGAAATTTATACAAAATGCACATGCAAATAATTCACTTTTTGTCTGACATCTTTACGCTCCAATATTTGTTCTTCTTCAGCTTTATCTTATTCTTTTAGTTTTCAATGCAACACCTACACATGGATCCAAAAAAAAAATAAGAAAATTGAAGGCAACGGATATTTTCAAAAACCGCATAGATTGTAATAAATTTGTTTTTGTTTTAATTTTTTTAAGCTTTAGCAACAAAAAAAGAAAAAAGTTCTGCAGATACAAACATTGCATTTAAAAAAGTGCCACAAGCCGCTGGCGACTAGTCTTTGACCTACAACTTCACTGAGGCAAGAAATCATTTATTTTCTAAAAACGTTTTTTGTTTATTCTTTTCTTCTGTTTGTTACAAAAATTTGTTGTTGTTTTTTTTTAAATTTTTAATCTCAGTGTACTTAACTACTAAATGCAATTTAATTTGCTTTTTTACTTATTGACACCCTACTTCATAGTTGTTGGAATTATATTGAGTTTGTATGTGCTAGCTAGTATTTGTAACACCCAAACAAAAAACCAAAAAAAAAGGCAGCCTTGGACCTGCAATTATCATTCCGTTCGGGTCACTTTTCGTATATCACAGCTCACGTGGGCCCAAAGATAAGAATTTGTTACCATGTGTCCACCACTATTATGCCAAAGTTCCAGTATCTCTTGGGCACTTTAGCCACTGAGTCAATTTTATACAGGCTCTGACTTTTTCCAAATTGGCAGATGGCAAGACAGTTGCTTGTCGTTTAATCTTACCCGACAAACAGCTACAACTTCAGCCGTGTATTTCTCCCCGTTTCATTCATTGTAGCAGTTACTTGTTTATGTCTATCAAAAGCCCAATGACCGTTTAGAGCCTTTGGAAGTTTTTCAAGTTGTCCTGTTCTTCTACCCAGAGTTAAGAGTTGTTAGCTCTTACCTGCCTCTCTTTTCAAGAAAAACTGTGATGTTTTGAATTGTCATATAAAAAGCATCAGTAGTTTTGTTTGCACATAGTTTCTCACTGATTGTGTTTAAGCTGGGGATGTATTGTATTACGTAGTCGGCCAGAATTGACTCAATTAATTATTATTTGTTCCATACTCCATTATGAGCTTAAGGATGCAACAAATGATGTCCATCTTATTCTATTTTGTGATCGTCTTAGTTCATTGAATGATTTGGCAGTTTCAGTAAAGGTGGTTGTTCACCATGTAGTTATAGGTTTGCCCCTGCGGCGGAATCCTTGGGTCTTTCACGTCACCATATGGCTTAATTTATTTATATTTTCGCGAAATTTGTCCAGTTTGGCTCAAGAGCTCTGCTGTTGTTATAGTATTGGGCCACCATATTTGCATTGAAGTTCTTAAGCAGCGATGCACGAAGGAAAGCAATTTCGTTGTGGTTTGCACTGTTGCGAGCCAAGTTTACGAAACGTATAGCAACAGATTTCGCGCATGTGTTAAAGGTGATTTTCGTATCAGCTTAGATATTGCCTTCACACTATACTGCTGATGTTCCGTCATGCACGGAAAGAACACTCCAAGGTGCATAAAGCTCTTGATATACTTTACTTCTACATTTCTTTTTGACAAAGTTCAAAACAAAGTTCTTGTTGAGAAACCCTATACATAGTTTTTCTTCAATAAATTTCTAAATAAGATTTCTTTTTTTTATTTTCTTTTAAAAATTTCTTAGCTTTGTGTTAAACACTAAACTCATATAATTTTGTAAACTTTTTACAAACTGATGTTGCATGCTACATGTCGTACGAAGTACTGCATACCACTAGAGAGTTATGCACTCAAATGAGTGCATGTGTGTATGTAAGTCTTTGTAGTTGTAAAATGTTCTTCTTTTTACTTTTTGAGTCATCTGTCAAAATTGCAAATTGAATTATATTTTGTTGGGACATTGCATTGTTGTTTCTGTTGCTGTTGTTGTTTGTAACAAACAACTAGAATTTCTTAAAAAATATGGACCTTTTTTTTGCATACAAGCGCCACAAAAACTTTTCTAAGGGATTGACTTGACTCCCTCTCTTTCCGTTTCATCATTTGACCTTTACTGTCTGTGTACAGGGGAGTATGTTGGTGGCTGTTTTACGTTTTTTTTTTTCGTTAAAAAGTCATCTGCATCTGGATTTTTGGGGTTTCCTTACAACATTGCGTTTATTTCTTAACTATTTTATTTTTGTTTTTGTTTTTTTAAGAAATAACTTTTATATTGAATAAATACAAATTCAGTTTTTCTATTTTTTCTTTTCATTCTCAAGAACATGTAAACACTCAGCATTTGCAAGAGCAGTAGTTAATGCAGTTGCTCTTTGTTGGCTGAATGCAGATATGCCAGATGACGATTCTTATTGTGGTGATGCACTCTTGACAAATTCGTTTGACACACTGGATTATGTGCAAACAAGAAAAGTTTTTTTGGAAGGATGTCAAAGAAACATAATTTTTACTTGATGATATAGAATGAAAGTGAAAACTAAAAAGAGAACAAAATTAAGTTGAAATATATTTGCAAATATGTTTATTGTATTTTCTAGTTTTTATTTTTTTTTTTTCTTAAGAGATTTACAAATATTGTGACACATTTTTGACAAGAGAAAACATCCTCAGAAAATTAAAATAATATAAGAAAAAATATGAAAAATAAAATCAAAATACTATACATTTACAGTCAGTTGAAAGCAAAGTTTTAAAATGTAACCTTCAACTACACTAGACATGTTCTTCAACTAACACCCTGACAATTGTATAGTTGAGGCTCTTACACCACTTGATAATTCGGATCATAGTACCATTTATGACAACCTTTTGGCTAAAATATTTGGAAGTTATTGTCACATGCCATTATTTGTTATTATTCGAACTCGAAAGAGTTATTTCTTTCTAGCCATTACAGAAATTATTGGTAAACTTAATTTAGCTCTTTAAGCTTTTTAGGAGTAAAGCGAAAACGTAATTTTAATTATAGGAACCAGAAACAGAATATGCTGCAGTTTATATATGTATATTGTTACGTCTTAACCTTTTTAAAACGTTTGAGTTTTTTTAATTGCGTTAAATAAAATAAATAACACACATGTTGTGGTTTTACTTTACGCACTTAGCTATTTCCACACTTTTACGGTATAAACTTTCACTTAATATTCGCTTAATACACAGACACTTTTATTTACTTTATTACTGCAAAATGGTAACTAACTAACTAATGCATAAGGCGCCACCTTTTATATACAATTAACTTTACATCCGAATGTTCTTGTTCTTACTACAATATTTACTTCCGTTAGTTTCAAATGTAACATCTAAAATCGGTGCGGTAGCACAGTTCAATACGCAAGTAGTAACACTCTTAATAACACGAATATAGTATAGCATTACCAAGGTGGCCTTGACACAAACCAATGCCACAATAAGGCTTATAGCTAAGACAACTACTGTACTAATTAAGTGAATCTTTTCTTTAGACATTTTAATTTTCGTAACAATATATGTATACAGTGGTGTTCGGAACATAAACAACTTTCCTTGTCGAGGAAATTAAAGACTCGTATATTACTAACTAATAGATTTATTTAATTTTTGTTATCTTAGGCATCTCTTCGAACGTGGGTTATTCCTTCTGTATTAGAATTGAATTTTGCACTTATTTACATAAATTTAAATAAATATAATATAACGGTACATCACCAAGAGCAAAACTGGCTTAATATTCACTTATTTAAACGTAAAATTTTTTTGAATAAGGTGACCATACATAACATTTTATAGTTTGGATGAATTGAGCAAATATTAAGGTGACCTTATCATTTTGAAGCACACCTTATATAGATTCTCGGGCAACACCGGATGAGTAAAGGTAGTTTTAAATGAGGTTGTAGAAAAATTTTTGGTAAATTTTGATTTTATTTAGTCAATTTTATTATTAGCCATTGGTTAATATTTTATCTTATATCTATGAGAGTTGTGCGGAACCTGTCTCAAGGGTGCATGAATTGAGAGTTCCCAGCCAATTTTCGGCCAATCACAGATGTTGATTGTCATTGTAATAATTTAAACTTAACTAAGATTTGTTTCGTTTAATATCCTCATTCTTTTTCCCTTTTTTCGTACTACCGTACTGGTCCACTTAAAAAAATATAAATTTTTACACCAGTGACGATTTAAAAAACTCCATTGACCAGAAACGTACATTAAAATGACATCTTTTAAGCAAGTGCTCCATTTGCACAATCGAATTTTTTTTTATCCGATTTATGGGAAAAATTGTATATGAATAATGAACACAACACAGGCGATTAAGTTCACAATAGCAAAGAAACAAAACCAGTAAAAGGGTAAAACCAGTAAAAAGGTAAATTGCATAACTGAGGGAGTAACACTTTGTGTGACATTAAAAGGAACAAATCTTTAATCAAATTGGTTTCTAGTTTATTTACTTATGGCATTTTCTTTTCTGACAAAAATGTTGCACTTCTGCTATTTTTTGTCACTAAAAGTCGTTCAAAGTTAAGAAATATTATGAATTTTCAAAAGGCGATATTTTCACAGATAAACACAAAACCCTTTCTTTGAATTTATTTTATTTTTTTACATGAAAACAACAAAAAAGAAATGGCAATAAAAAGCGATATTTTAACTTTTCTATCAAACTCATATGAAAAAGAATATGAATTTACTTATCATATGAGTATGTAAGCAATGCATAAACTACTGTTTCTTTGATGCCACAATTTTATTTGTTTTTCGATGTCAGACTTCACAATGTTTGTGATATTTTTGCTCTATTGTCGTTTTTTGTTGAGATGTCAGAAAAGTGTGAAAAAAGCTTGATGAAAAATTTCGACCTAAATCGAGCACAAAAAAGCTAAATTTAGCTTAAAAAAAGCTAATATGATCACACTGGTGCTTATTAATGACGCTAGGGTATCCAATACTATCGACTCCTTGAAGTATCGTTGAAATTTAGCAAATCTTTTATTATTCTATCGATTCTACAACGGATTGTGTGACTGTGACAAAATAAAGAAATGGATTCATAATATTCGCATATTTTTACTTATGCACAGTTTTTGTGGTTAATTGTCCAGTAGATCGCACAGCGTATTGTAAAGCGAATTCGTTCTTTAGTTGCTTCGTTTTTTTTTTGTGAAAAAAAACTTTTCACGACGTTTTTCGTTTATTTTTATTTATTTATTTTTTTTTTTTTTTATACTTAATATAAACAAACTGAAATTAAATATATATTAACATTTCTCCCTCTTTCCTCCTTCACACCACGTTTTTCCTTATCACCAGCAAAAACTATTGCTTGAGTTAGAGCCATCGCCAATGTTCTCACTTCATGAAATACAAATCTTAGGAAAAATTACTTTCAAACTACTACTACTATCGCTGAAAGGACTGAGACTTACAACCGTCTGATGATTTTTACATCCTCTCATGTCAAACTATATATTTCTTTGTTGTTACACACATGCTTCTATTAAAAATTCGTTCCTGTTCTACACTCCATAACATCTGATGAACTCACTGCAACCTTTCCATCATTCATTTCATCATTTTATTGTTCTCCCACTTTTACTTTCACACATTTGTTGAAAATAATTGCAAGTGCCGGAAAAAAACCCCTTGAAGAGTCCACGGAAATAATTGTTCAACGCCAACGCTTAAGGAGAGCTGAAAAAAAGAAGAAGAAGTGCCACTTGAGGACACAACAATGTAGAAAATAAGAGGCGCACGAAATTATTTTCAAAAGATTGTTGAACAATTAAATAAATAACTTTTGTGATTACAGACACAGAAACCAATCCTTTCTTTTATTTCTTCCATTAAGTCATTTCTGTTGGAAAATATTGACTTCAAGTGGGAAAAGGGGGTCGAAAAGAAACATAATTGCTCCTGAGTTTATGAAAAGTATGCGCTTTTTGTAGAAAAATTAAAGAAAAAATAAATGAAGAATCTGATGAAGTTCTATTGTAAGCAAAATTGTTATTTTTTTTTTTCACTTCACCCACTCATAATAGACTTATGGTTCATAGGCAAGAAAAATAGATTAAAAATTTAAACACACTGGGAATACATAATTTAATATGCTTAAAAGTTCATAAATTTTATATAATTTTAAACAACAATCAGTGTACCTTCGAAAGGCTATAAAACTTTAAGAATGACATAAAATCAGTCTTCGAAACGAAATATGTAAATCCGTTATGATAAGACTTGTATGTACCTGTAAAGCTAGTCAGTCAAATACTGCATTAACGCTTATTGAAGAACCTAATTGAAGGAAATACTAAACTGTACAATAATATTTCAATTAAAGCGCATTAGAAGTGCCATCACATGCAATAAGAATTGTGGACTCAAAGATCTCAACTCTGCTAATAATCATTGTCTGCTCACCAATGACTTTTACAATATATCTGAGAAATAGAATCGAGTACACTAGATAGTAGCCAGTGATTGTCAGGGTTTAGGCTTCAGCAAAACAAGGATGTAATTGTTAATGTTTTGTTTGTTTGCTATTCCTATCTAAGTAGCAAAAAAGTAAAAATTTAGTTACTAATTTGGGTGACGAAAAGTTCGTTAGGTCGCCTTAAAACTTAGCTTTGCTTTATCTCCTTAAATGTAAAAACTAATCCATAATACCGCTGTAAGTTTTGTAAATTTATTGCTGCTCTTGGCCCATAATTTGTAGCAGTCAATGACTGCAATGCATGGCACACATTCTGTGGATCACGCTTCTTTATCACAACACACTTCCTGCACAACAGATTGATATAAAATTCCTGATGTCGTTGTTTTTGCTGTTTTACAAAAAAGCGCTAAAGTGTTTCCCTAATTCCGTCGTTAGGCCTGTCATCTGATCATTTGTCCACTAAATTGGTTTTGCATGATAATACAGGTGTCCAGCCATTTTAAATTTTCAGCCATTCACAAGTGGCTTGCATACAGACACAGATTCTATAGTTCACATTTGCCAATTAATCTGCCGAATATGCGCTCAACTTACCACTCTTAGGACCTTTGGTGCTAGAGTACTACAATTTTAACATATACAGAAACATTGATCCGAGAAAACAAACGACAAAGAAAGCAATGTCAGGAATACAGTTCGCCTATTCAACAGGTCCAACTAAGCCAGTGCCAAAAAAATCTACACAGTGCCATGAAAAAAGTAAACAGTCTAGTCCCAAAACTATTTGCATAACTTAACCGCAACTGAGAAGACAGACTGTAGCTTACGAATAGCATTCTAAAATATATGAAGACTTACTACATACGAAGTTTCTGTACTGTTAGAAGACGGCGCACAGTGGGAAACTTTCTCGGGAACTAAATTCAATAGATTACGATCTAGTTTAGTTAGAAATGTATAAATAAATAGTTTTTATTCATACTTTAGTGGAAATTTTTAGTTCTCTTCTCTTTTTTTATTTTTATTTTCTCAATACTTTTGTTTGTCTTTAAATAAAAATAATCGTACTCGTAGTATATGAAAATACTTTATACAATATCATCGGTCTTATACGACCATCAATCATTGCAATCAGCATCATCATCACTATATTGAAGATTTTTTGGATTTTGTCCAAATATTAATAAGTTCAGCGCATCTTGTGGAAAATTATTACAATTTTTTTTTTCTCTAACACTCTCATATTGGAAATAGTATGATCGGAAGTCACAAGGAGTTTTAAAAGTATACCTTCATTAGATTTATATCTTGAACATTTTGGCGAAAAGTTCCCCCTTAAATTTTCAAGTCTCTAACTTGGTTTTTTTGGTTTTGTCGAATACGGTTTTTTCAAAATCTTCATTTTTCGAATACCGACTAAACCGGTTAATTTCACACGAATATCCGGTTAATTTTAATCAGTATATTTGTATAAGTTTGTATATTTTCTTATTGAAAATATGCTCATCGTTCAACTACTTGTTTAAATTCAATTATTTTTGTATATATGACAACCTTGAACGTCTCACAAAGAACGCAAAAACCAAGGTAGATCGAAAAAGATATGCACTTTTTAACAACGATAACATTTTCCCATCTTCTGTAAATAAATATAGATTTTTATATACGGAAAACTAACTACTAGACTCATTGAAAGGCCACAAATGGCAGATGTATTAGATAGTGAGGTTTTTCACAGCGTACACATGAGCAGTCGCTAGTAATGTTGTGAGGTGATATCGCTGCTGAAAGTGTCAGACGGTGTGGCCTCGGATTGAATCGACAACTTCTTGGTTGGAAGGTGGGTTCTTACCTAATATACCACAGTGATACACACATTATTAAATACGTGGTGCATAAATTTACACACAGTGCTGCTTCAAATCTAAGAAAATTGTCTTGTCGTGGCAATTAAGGACTCGTATATTATCAACAGATTTATTACAAGTAAAACATTTAATTTTTGTTGTCTTAGGCACTTTATATAGTTATGATTAGTAGCAAAACTTTTAATTCCATTCGCTACCAAGTAATACAACAAAAACTAAATTAGCTCCTTGAGTAGCTGTTCGAAACTTAAGCAACTTTCAGTATTTTGTGTAATAAACTTTGTTTCTTATGGCCTTCGCATACCGTTTTGGCATAGTTTTTATGAGATTTTTTAGAGCTATTGTTAGTATTGATTGTCACTTTAATTTTAAGCTCTTCGTTAGCTTCTGCTTATTTTTAAAACGACGTGGCCGAGCTCTGCACTTCAAGAACTAAGAACAATTTTATTTAAATAAAAGAATCGGTTAACCATTTACTTGAATTATTAGTTACCGAAAACCGCCTACTTTTCGAATTATTCAAAAACCGGTTTTTAAAAAAAGTCGAATAATCGGTCTCCCTACTTATAAGGCACTGTTTATTATTTCTGGTCCATGAATTAAATATTTGTGAACAGTTGGATACCAAGGATACATTTTTCGGTATCAAGTGCAAACTCCCAAAGAATGTCAATATTTATTTGAAAACCACTTGAAACTGTTACCATTATTCGTGTATTCACTTTATTAACTTGACGTCAAGTTTTGTCTGCACTTTGGAAAAAACGCCTTACAAATCCGAATTTTGGCAGATCAATAACCAAACCCATTTGATGCCTAAATTCACTTCGGATGCTGGCTTTTTTTATTGACACAGTTTCAGAACTAGCGCTCCACTTTATTATTGGAAGTTTGTACGATCAATGAAGAAGCCATTCGAAGAATCGTATTCATACATGAAGGATTGCAAGGCCGGGCTTCTACTGACTTAAAATAATATTATGGTTATTTAGAATAGGCTCCAAGTGCCTACGTGTTTCATAAAAATACTCTGTTATAATTTACAGCTTTTAGCTTTAATACATACATATCGCACTTGATTAACAAGAGGGTATTAACTCAAAATCTTAAAATTTGCAATAGATGTGAAAAACTGTTTGTGGTTACATTTAAAGAGAATTTGAAAATCCGAGTACATCATAGTAAACAAAACAATTATACCTTTTTTATGAAAATATACGATACATTTCTATTTCCACTTTTGCATCAACTCACAATAATAAAGGTAGTCCCTACACTATCACGAAAATAGTCTCAAATGTGGTTTTAGAGATGAAAGAGTAATCGGAGTACGTTGAAATTGTGACAGTAGATAGATATTGATGTTGTTAAGTGATTTATTGCAAAAAGTGAAAAGTAAAAAATTTTGAGTTAATACCCTCTTGTTGATCAAGTGCGATATGTATTTCATGTATCCATGAACATAAATCGATTTATTTTTAAAAGGAGTAAATATGAGCAAGATTTTTTCACCAGTAGGTGATGGATTGTTTGTATTTTGATGAAAAATAAAAAACTTTGCTTAACTCACTGCTTTATGTCCACATATTTTCCAAAAATGGCTGTTTTTTAACCTCTACTTCAAACAACACAAAAGATGTGTACATTGACTAAATATACAAATAAAAAACGCCGAAATAGTCTCACAAGCCTGAAGTCAATGGTGCCATTATTACTTTTTATATTAAAAAAAAACAAAGAAGAAGAATTTTCACTTTGAACAGTAAAATATCTGTGTTTTTACTTTTAGTTAAAGAAACACAAGAAAAGTATTACTTTGGCAGAACGTAGCAGCAAAGGGGAAATGAAACCAAATATATTTTTATGCCTAGTGATGTAGAATGTTATCGACTCTAACGTGATATAAAATTTTTATTAATTCCCACTTTTGGTACAAAAACTCTATTGTTTCGGCGAAATGGCTAGAAATACTAAGGAAACTTTTAAAGCTTTTGCGAATTATTTAGAAAATGTCTTCACTCATAATGATTCAGGTTCACACATTAGACCCATTAGAATTGATGAACATTTTGCTATTCGGAATATGACGAAATAATGGCTTGGATGATTAGCAACTTACCTAACTCGGCCAACACAGCAATTCTGAACAAAATCACAGAATAACCATCTGCGCTTTTTATGAACATCGCAATAGTTTAATATGGTCTAGCACAAAGGAAGCATAATAAGATCTTCTTCTAATTATTGTTCACTGCAGATATGCCAACGAGCCTATTGGTTAATACACCATCTTTTGCAAATGACACAGTAGTTGTGTATAAGCACTAATCCAATCTCATATAAACGAGTTGGAAAAGTGGTTGCATAGATGAAGATAAAAGATAACGCAAGCAAATGTGCCCACATAACCTTTACTTTAAAAAGGAAAAAAATGCCTTTTGCAGACATAAATGGTATAAGAATACTTAAGCTAAACCACATAAAGTTCCTCGGTATGCACCTTGTTTGACGTTTTACTTGGGCTCTCCACATTGTGTCAAAAATAATCGAAATAAAACTAAAATATGTCTAAAATCACTGTCTTATTGGACCATACTCTTCTGTATACTTAGGTCTTAAGGTGCTTGAATACAAATCTGTTAAGAAGCCAAAATGGTCTTATGGAATACAGTTATAGGGAAACAGCCTCATTAACAATCTAAACTTAGAAGCAAGACAACGGCAATCACCTCTATCATGGTAAAACTTAGCAAACACCCCAATTATTTCGCAAGAGATTTGCTTCTTTTTGAGGGACATAGACCACATAAAGGGTTACAAGCCTTTGATTTGACGGTATAGTCATTATAGTCATTATAGTCATTTTTTGTTCGTTATTTTATCATTAAACCAGAAAGTTGTTTATTGCAGTGGCAATCTAAACTATAATTATTTCAGGTTAAGATTTGTAAATTTGTAAGTTCGTAAATCTCTTTTGACAGATTCAATGATTAAAAAATATTACAGTACAAGTATTGAACAAAAACTATACAGTTTTAGCTTGAATGCGAAGACGCGGATGTTATCCAAATTGCCCGTTCTTGTCGATAAAGAAAAAAGTTAAAAGCAAGAAGACTTTTACAGTTTAAACACTCGCCGTATTCTTCGGAAATCCACATTTATCTGGTATCTTTACAGGTGGTTTTATTTACCCACCAATTGTTTGCTGTTAAATGCAATTCGATGTCGGTTGTTCATTTGAGGGACTTGGAGTTTCTCCCGATTGATCAGTAATGATCCAAAGTGGTACCTCTGCCTATGCAATCTTTTCTTACTTCGATTCTACAGTTTACATGATTAGATGGTCATTTAATAACTGATTCTTGTTCCATATCTGCTGACTACCTATGGACTTGCAATGTTTAATTAATTTCATTTATTTATTGACTGCAAGTCAAATTGTATATACAGAAGTAATTTTTGTGATAAAATATTTTTTTATTTCGATTTTATTTTTTCATGTACATTGTGATAGAAAACATTATGAAAAAATAAAATAAAATAATAATCTTAACACTTCGTACTCATAAAAAATTTAATGGCAATGGCTGCCATAGAAATGGAAACCAAAAAAAAAGTCAAAAAGCGGCACTAAAGGAAGACAATAAAATCAAATAGAAACCATTAAAACAAAATGACTCTGGGGGCTTAAAAGAAATAAAAAAAAGGAAAACCTCCTTCTTCCCCTGAAAAGTTTGAATTTCTACGGCTGTACTTGAAATATTCCCTGATGGCGGCAAACACAACGCAACAAATCGAAAGAAAACAATTAAATAGAATTACGACTGGCTAAGAGTTAAGAAAAGAGTAAAAGACTTCCGTTTTGTATAACCAGACAATGACAATATGACTGGAAAAAGGAGTGGAGAATAAGGCAGACTTATTTTAGTAATTTAATGTCTAAAATTATTTAAATTTTAAAAATTTACGTCTCTCGTATTGAAATATTTACAGAAGTTTATCAAAAATTGGTAACTACTTAGTAAGGCAATATAAAGTTTAGTATATTCTGAATGCTGGCTGCCACTGAAATGGCATAAGATTGAAAGTTCTTAACTCTTGCAACGTGTGTTAGTTTAACATTACATGAGATAAACGTCACAGAAACACTTTTATTCGATGTCTACCAAAATATTACGCCAAAAAGCATAAATGGCGCACAATTATCTCAAAGAAAAAATTCAGTCGGACTATTTTCAAGTGAGAATTTATTTTGTTGGTTCAATTTATAACGTTTTTTTTTTAATTTCTACGTTTCATCTGAAAATGTTTTCGATGCAAAATTTTTTCATTGCGATTTTTGGAGCACCCTGTACACGTGTCAGCTTGTTGTAAACATCTATGTAAAGACTTAAGGGTCCTCCTTCAATATATTTTTGTATTCTTTTCTTCAATATTCTAATTATTTCAACAGTTATGATGCTTGTAACGAAAATAAAATCAAAAGGAGCCACTGTACGATGTTAAACAGGCCATCAATATTGGCGGCACGCGTTATAGTTCGGCTATTTTTAGATTATGTTTGATGACATCTGGTTTGATGACACTACGTGCAATTTGATGACCATTCGATTATTTCTCTTGTGGTCGTAATGTAGTATTACAATAATAAAACAGTCATAAAATTAACAATAACAAGAGCGCATACACAATAACCCATTAAAAATAAAAAGGTGACCAACATAACAATAACAAAATAACACATTTTTAGTAAGCAAACATGGAATAATTCTCATTGTGCTGATGTTATTTTGAAAATTGTGAGCTTTTATCTCAGGTGATTTGTTTGACAATCGTCTCTTTAATAAACTAGCCGGGCCCTATAATTGGGCTCTAAGTAGCTGGTGGCAATGTCTTCAGCATTCATTCTGTCACAATTGTATTTACTAAACATCAATTACAAGGACCTCCGCATTTATTCCATAATTGGCTTACAATAGCTGGTGGCAAGGTCTTTCGCATTCATCCTATCAGCTTAGTACTCATGTTTACTAAAACCCCTATTGTAAGGCCCTCGACATTGATCCTGTCACCAGAAGTTGATTAAACAAATCCTAACCAGATCCTGATTCTCTAACCAAACACCGTGATAGTTCTTCTCCAGATTAACCGCCCGATGCTGCTTGCCATACAGAACCCGTTCCTGTGCTCTCGCAAACGATACCAAACCTAATTCCCGTGTTGAGCCCGAGCCTGACTAAGGTAGTATTAAGTTTATAATTCAGGGTTCACAAAAATGTTTTGCTTATATTTTAATACAAAAGAAAACAATCATAAAATTTTCCTTTTTTACCACAGCTGGAAACATAAAGCGCGTTACAGTGATCACTTAAGTCGCAGGTCTACACGAAGTAGCCGCACCACACAATTTGATTTATGCGCCAAAGTCATGGAGAATTGTACATTTCGGATGCGATCGGATATACATTTTATTCGATACAAACTGGCATCGACGGCCCTTTCAAGCGCATACAAAATTTTACTGATATCATTTCCCACATCCTTTGTTTCATTTAAATTTGCGCTTTAAATACTCATAATGAAATGTTGCCTTACCGTAGACGTATAAGTGATATATTCTCTTACAATATAAATCAGACGCCATAGTTTACAGTGAATAATTATGTTGATGGAATAACTTTTAATTTAATTCCGCAAACATCGTTAGCAATTACAATTAAAACAAATTATGTTGCGCTTCTTTAATTTTCTACTGAACTTGGCAGTTGACCAGAAATATTTTTTCAGCATAATTTATTTCCACAAACTAAACAGGATTCTAGAGATACGGTCTGAAAAAATAAGTTTAACAAAGCGAGCTCTCTTTTTTCAGAAATTTTGGAATTTTGTGTTATTTACTTAAGTCTTATCGAAAAGTAAATACACTTGTATTCACATCTATAGATTTTAGAATGAAAAACGACTAAAAAGGGAGCAAAAACAAAAACAAAAAGAACAGTATTAAACAATGGTGTTGAGACATGCAAAGCTTAAAATAGATAAAAGTAAACTGAAAAGGGAGAGAGAGAGAGAGGGAGAAGGAAGTATTGAAGTTAAAACCACAAAAATATATAAAACACTTTGGCAGGTATAACGAAAAAAATACTCAGATTTAGTTATAGACTTTAAGCACAAAAACTTTAGTAAAAATGGCATGACACAGTCATATTTCATTAAACAATAATGGCCAACAGACTGAAACATATTTTTTTTCGCTCTGTGAACTTTTAGCTCTAGAGAGCAAAAGGGACTTACACTGGAAGTAGCACACAGAGAGAGAGAATCAGTAAAACAAAGTTGTAAACCTGAAAACATACTTTGTTCTTTTTTGTTCTTTGATTCGCAGAAATAATGCGTATGAGGTATGATAACTGTATAAATTATTTCACCGTTATTTCGTTTGCCATTTTCCATTTCCTTTTCCGCTACGCTACGTTGCTCTACGACCAAAAATTAATGGCAGCTCGTTAATGTGACTAATACGGCGTAATAACAATTAATTTAAAACATATTTACTGGGTGTTATGTATGTGAGTGTGGCATTTAATAACACCAATATCAACACAGGACAGGTTTATTAAATGACTAAAAAAGGAATTTATATTTTTTCTGGAAGGTGAAAGCAGCCAATAAAATTTCCCATAAATTATAGCCATAAAGTAGATATTTTTTTTTTAAATTTGAAAGCCAAGTATACCAGCCATCCAATCAAAAAACATCGTTTCATTTAAAAACATATTCCTCTTTTGGGAAATTAAATATTAAGTTGATATTTCTGGTGCCAAATTAATTTTATTTCAACTCATACTACCATTTTTCTAATTAAATTACGATTTTTGAAATCCAAACCGCCTTAAAGCAACTATTTAGTAATTAAGAATCATGCTTGCATTGCTGTAAAATGCTCGTTTTGCAGAGCCAACCCCATTAATACATGACATTCAAGGATCAATTCGTTCAAAAATGGGTTTAGTTTCGTATAAATAGCCGATGAGTTGTATGAAATAAAATTGAACGATTGAAAATAAAGGTACATGAGGTGGCTCAAGCTGTAGATATCGCAATCGAGCAGTGATATTAGGTTTTGTATGTTTTAATATTATGAATAGGAGACTCAGGTGATGAACCGTAATCAAGTGATGAATTGTGCTTGGGCTAGTGGTGTTTATGGACACTTAATTTCAAATTTTTTTATCGTAATTAACAGCAAATATGAACGGAAAGAACGAAGTCTTTCAGTAATGCAGTGTGCGATTCACTGGAAAGTTAGTCACAAACCGAATACGGGAAATAGGAGCTACATAGTGGTATGTTCACATGGGACTTTGGATTACTTTGTTGGCTGTTTAAATTACTTATACAAACTACTCCGTTCATATGCCATCTTCGTAGTTGGTTTTGATGGTTCATATTCCTTTACTTGTTTTTATTTATAATTTTGTTATTTACCGGTAAATTGTGCTATTTAAAGTAGACAAACATGCAATAAAAATTCGAAATAACTAAAACTGATTTATTTACAATTCAGATGATTCGCTCTGAAAATTTTTATGATTAATTATGTAATTCGGCTTGTAGTTGCGGAATGAATTATCAACTAAAAAGCGAAACTTTGTCATATGAACATGGCACAAGAATATGCCATTATTATGACTCAATTCCTATGTCTCGTTAGAACACATTCCATTATATTGTAATTTTGATGGAACACGCCACACTAAGACGATAGAGTTGTATACCCTACTGCGTGTAATGAATAACTTTGATCTTTCCTATACGCTGTCGCTGCTAGTTACACTTTTAAGCATCAGTCCATATGTGAGGCTTGAAGAGTTGAGGGTTTGAAAATGTTTTATAGGTTAGGGATTCCTTAGGAATAAATCGTTATTCTAGGTCACTCCTACTTGAGGAAAAAATTCAATTCGAAACTAATAATTGAAGCTTCGACAGTTGTAATCTTGATATCGACTATCGTATACTGAGACATTGCTTTGATTTAGATTGAATGATCGATATACATACATACCAGATAGATCACAATATGAAACTGTCCAAAAAAAAAATTAACATAACACTGAAGTATCCCACAGCCCGAAATTATAAACATAAATGTTGCTGCGCAGTAACATAAATATCTACACCTGTACTGATAACATAGCGACAATAATATTTCTAGAGATTGTAATAAACGATTACTATTTTTTGATTTAGTAATAAATGGACGATTTTTTTTTTTGTGTATTTTACAAAAATTTGTTTTCTTTTCTTATGCGCTGCTTTTGTTTTTAAATGTTTCAGAACATGCTTATAAACATGTGGAGAGAAATCATCTGGTTAAATGACTCTTACAATTGAGTAAATAACTTAATAGTGATGAGACTAATATTTATAATTAGTTGTGGCGAATTAAATGTAATTATAGTGGAGAAAACAGAATAGAATTTTTCAATTGATAGGTATCGCTTTCTTGCTCTTACATTATTTTTATTTTGTAGAAATTAATAATATTTGTGACAGGGTTGATAAAGACAATTGTGCTGGGACTTACAGGAAAAATGTGTAAATATTATTCTATAAATGGGTAAAGAAATGATAACTTATCGAGTCATTATTCGAGTATCAATTACTTTTTATAATTTCCACTTAATTCTCCATATCGCGTAGTTTACCTTCTTGGCAAAGCCACGTTTAACTTCTTTTTTAATATAATTGGAAAGCATATCTAATGTACACTTAGATAATTAATATTTCCTGTCAATAATATTTCCTGTCAAGAAAAAAAGGTAAGTATTTTGGCAATAAATGCAATAAAATTCAACTTAAAAATTCGTATTAAATAATATCGTGGTGATTCTTTGTGCGTTGCGCTTTGTGGTTTATATCCCCGCGGGATACATATTTTATTTAAAGAATTAGCCTCCTAGGAATTGTGACTTCTCAAGGTACATAGCATTCAGATAATTCTACTGTGTACTTCGAATTCCCGTTCCTAGGACGAGACTCCGTTACTGAGAGGCTAATTTTGTAAAACCACGAAATACCAATTTGAAAGCTACAATTCAACAGTTTACCACCAGGATAGATAAAGTGTTTGGAAAAGTCTTGTAGCTTTCGTTCATTTAATCCGATTTTAAATCAATATCTGTGGTTATACATTCAACTGAACCCATATTAGTAAGCGAGTAAACTGGCGATTAATTTGAATTTGCATCACCAGAAGCAAGTGACATCAAAACCAGCCCTGATGGACCGACATCACAACTAAAATGTCACTACATGAACGTAACTGGTAATAATATCAGTATAACATAAAGAAACAACGATATAAGCAATACCATAGAGCAGAATCAAATATTCAAGAAGAAGAAGAAGCAAAGAAAAATTGAATTGATAAGAAAGAATTAAATGAGATTATATTGTGTAGAAAAAGTGCGAGGTGAGGTAATTTAACAATCATCTATATAGTTTTCATATATTTTTAATAATGGAGACCATCAAACTTGATCTAATCTGACACACAGACGCGGTGGTGTATTGTCATTTGTACCTATGGTTAATGTAGATAATGAGGAATCAGTTTGTTCGGCACTTTTCAAAGTTATGGAGAGTCATCACCTTGTGAAATATTTAGAGTCCAATGATTTGCTAAGCGATCGCCAATATGGTTTCCGTAAGGGTCGCTCTACTGGTGATCTGCTGGAGCTACTCTCCGAAAGGTAGATTAGGTCCATTCATGGATTTGGTGAGAATAAAGTTATGGCCCTAGATGGTGTCTCTCGATTCATATTGAGCTTTTTCAGAAATCGCACTACAAGAGGTACCGCAGGGCTCTGTTCTTTTTCCAACTCTGTTCCTAATATTTCTTAACGACTTTCTTTTTCTCACTTTCAATCCTATTAACTCTTCTGCAGATGACAGCAGCATTTGTCATTCATAGTCTTTTGATCGTAGGCCGAGCATTTTGGAGATTGGGGCGAAAAGGCAGAATATGAACGACACGCTTACAAACAACCTGACGAAAATATCTGAATGGGGTCGCGCGGACAGAGTTGACTTTAATGCGTGCAAGACTCAATGTTGATTTCTGACACATGTGTCTATGGGTAATGTAGATATTGAGGAATCAGATGCTCTTGATGTTCTGGGCATGAGAATTGATTGTGACGTTCGTTGGAACGAGCACATATTTCGAGTGTCGAAAGAAGCATTCAAGTGTCTCGGCTTTTTAAGATGGTGTAAGAATTACTTCACACCATCTGATCTCCTTAATATGTACAAGACCTATATCCGACCCAAATTGGAATACAACTTTTATGTATGGGTCGGTGCTTCAAAGTCTATTTTGGAGCTTCTCGACCGCGTACAGGACAGGACGAAGGTCCTTATTAATGACGGTACGGTAGCCAATTCTATTGATTCAATAGGTCATCGTCGCAAGGTGGCGTATGTTCATTGTTCTATCGGTACTATAACGGAATGTGTTCTGAAGAAATTAAGG
Organism: Wohlfahrtia magnifica; assembly: GCA_023159175.1. Classification (NCBI taxonomy): domain Eukaryota; kingdom Metazoa; phylum Arthropoda; class Insecta; order Diptera; family Sarcophagidae; genus Wohlfahrtia; species Wohlfahrtia magnifica. The sequence continues at coordinate 5,421,695 of JAKWBJ010000541.1, forward strand.
AACTAATTCCTGGTAATCATATATTTTTACGTAGTACTCGTATTTCTGGTAGAGCTCATCCCTTTGTAGTTGATTGTCCAGTAAATCGCACAACGCGTGGACGCGAACGTCCACCGTTTTACAACATCATCTTTAATTCAACCAGAGCAGCTCACAGGGAGGCCTTATCGTGATCTTCAAATGGTTGGTAAATTTTGATGAGAAAAAAAAGAAAAAAATGGAATTTAATGGTCCATATTTTATAATAAAACGAGGGAGTAACAAATGTAATTAGTTGTGACGTCATTGTCATACAAATAGTAAAAAGAAATGTTTTGATTTATTATGTTATTTTTTTAGTTATTACTTTGTTTTATATTCGTTGCTCATTTATATTCGTTAATTTTGTAATTTAAAATAACACCGTTTCCAATCATTTTTGCACTTAATTTAATTATTAAATATTTTAGTCTACTTTTTTGTGTGTGTGTGATACTATAGTGATATAAGTTTTGTATATATTTTTGTATTGTTACGAAAATCAAGTTTGGGAACAACTGTGTTTATTACATCGCTAAAGTAAATAAACAAGAGGTGAAAGAACAACTATACATGATGCTTACAAACAGCCAGAATCGACAACAACAAGCATTAATAGCAGAGATAAAGTAAATAAAAATAACACAGCAACAACAAAAACTAACAGCAAAGAAAACAAGTAACAGACAATAAACAAGCGACAACAAAATTATGAGCTGAAGGATGTAGATGTTTACATACGCATGGCTACAAAAAACTAAAAAGAAATTAAAAGAAAGAAATGGAATCTACCTGAAATATCGCGAGGTTCAAGAGCTTTCGATGTATTGTTTACTCAGCCATATAAAAAGCACATCGATGCGAACAGCGAGTGCAGTTTGCGTGAAGAGAGTTTATAAGGAGTAAACTCGTGAAGTGAATCCTGAAGTAGAAAACCAGTTTAGTTGGAGCTAACTCAGTAAAGAGAGTTAAGTGTGGATAACCTCTGGTTGAAAAGGCTGTGATCGAACCTAAGTTATAACTACAATCGGGTTGAAGGATTTTTAAGTAGAAAGATCTGTTGAGTAATTGTTGTTATTTACGAGAGTGTAAACAGACGGAGTAATTAAGAATAGAAAATTGTTATTGCCTCTAAAAAGGTTACAAGCAGTGGTGCACAAACCGTGTTGAATAAAGAATTTTTAATTAAAACTAAACACAGGATTTATTTTGTTTTAAATACAATCTACGAACTCATAAAAACACGCTTTTAAAAGATGATTAGGTAGATGAGGGCAAGGATACACTGATCTTATAACATCTAGAATATCAATAGGCAAAGTTGTAATCAGTCCAGTAGAGCTCAATTTCTCATACGTAATCATAGTAGGGCCATATTTGTGTTCAGATACTATGGTTACTTGACTTTAATTAACGTAGTTTATTGGCTAAGGGAGTCTACATTAAAAATACTTGTAATTGAACTGTAGTGGAGCGAAGTGGGACAAGAACCCCAGCGTAATGACTGACTTCTCTCGTTTTACTATTTACTGAGGCAAGAACTTTGTTTACTTTTAGCTTCGATCTTCCAAAACAGATGTACATTGACGTATATTATAATTACATTACAAGATCACTGCGAAAATTGTTAATAATGGTAATGCCACTTCGTACATTGCCTTGGATATAAGGATGTTGAAGGTAATTACGTGGTGAACGCTGAACATGTACAGGCAGGTACCACTTTAGATCATTAAGGATCAATAAAAGATCCTTAAAAAGAACAGACGATTGCTATCGCAGGATCTGTTTTCAAAGCTGCTACTTTTAGTAAAGCTACCATCCAATGTTATTAGAAATCCTGGTATAACGGGCGTAATGTATTTGTTATAAAGTTCTGGTTCCTCTTCACTTTGCTGAAAAGTTTCCTGCATTGTTTTACTAGTTGCATAAGCGCTGGTACTCCATAGACCAAATAAAGATATTAAGCTACTTGGGTTTTGCTTTCCATGTGTCCGTTTTCAGATATTCCATGGTCTCAATAAGATCACTGAACATTTACCTTATCAATGTAAGTTCTATCGTGAAAACAATTCTGTGATCGGTCAAGTATTCTGCGCAAAGTTTAAAACACGTCGCAAAACCCTAAGAAAACAATTTGTACTATACTGTGGTCCAGATTTAGCACTCAAGTATCTCTTCACTTTGATGATTTTCAACTTTTAAAATATAAGCGATATGAGAAAATGTATTACCTTCAAATCAACTTACGGCCTTTGGGCCAGTGTTACTGATGCCAGCTATTTTGTTTAAGACCGTTTAAACTTAATTTTGTTCACAAAATTATTGTATTGATTTTTTGTATGAAATAATTGCCTTCTTTTATGTAAATAATTTGTTTTCCTGCCAAGCTCACCCATATGTGCAAAACAAAATGGAAAATAATTTATTTTCTTTTTTACTTATGGATATGACTAGGAGACTCTTATCTTTTTAGTACTCATACATATGTAAACATATATGTGAGAGCTTTTCCATGGAAATACATATTTTTATTTCAAATGCTGGTTAATTGGGTTCTTGTCTCTATTTCCTCCTAGAAAAACAAAACCAAGAATTACTATGGCATTAAGATATTTTTCATTTCCTCTTAAAATTTAATGTCACAAAAAACAAAAAATTAAAAAAAAAATTAAAAAAAACAAACCCATGTTCTAATTATCTATTGAAATAATGACAGTAATAGTCGAACTTAAAGTATGAAACGTGAATGTTCATTCAGTTCTTAGGAATATTTGGAATTGTTCTATATTAACAAGGATATAATAAATCTATTATTTAAGAACGCCGTTACTTAATATTTCTAGTTCAGTAATTTTTGACGCAATACTACTTACTTCACTATTTATTACTAGACTACAGAAATGTCGAATTTCAAGCAAGCTGCGCCTTAGTCTATATATACATACATATATATATTATAAGTTTCTTTATAAGTGTATTTGTTTTTTTTTCATTCAACCCCTATTGAAAATTGGAATACAGATAGACTTGGCTAACGAAAGTGATATAGGATAAGTTCTTTTCAAAATTGGAACTGGACGAAGTTGAAATCGGGGAAAAAAGGAACAAATTAGGTTCATCTGAGAGTTTGGCATATTTTTTGGCTTCTAATTAAAATGTTTTTAACCTTACAAATTTTGTTTAAATTCTGAACTCAGATAAATCAGCAAATGCCAGTGTACATTTTTCAAAAAAAATTGACACAGAAGGAGTTCAAATCAGGAGAACATGGGCAAAATAACTGATTTTTCCTCTAAATTTAATTTCTTTGTTCTTTTGAAAAAAGAGTTCTTTGTTCACTAACATTCCGATGACATTTGGAACGCGCTATCTAACGAAACGTACTATCTAACGAAAGTACTATAGCGCATGTTTTCTCTTTAAATTTGGATCAAGGAGAGGTTAAAATTGTGAAAATATGGGTCAAATTAGGTCATAGAGAATTCCGTTTATTCCGTTTGTTAATGAATGAATCAAGCGCAATTACTGCATCGATTACATATGTTGAAATTTGCAGCATAGATAAATATGTTCAGCTAGCGAAATTGCAGTGGAGTGCTATTTTCGAAAATTGGATCTTGCGGACGTTAAAATTAGGGGAAAACGGTCAAATTTATTGACTTTTCTTTTGAAATGTCACATCTTTTTTTTTTTTGGTAAAGCAAAAGTTAATGTTTGCCAACATTCATGTGTTGCACAAAAGTACATTTTCAAAAGTTGCATTTTGGGCAGGGTTGGCAACCCACTGGATAACCCAATTAAACATTATATTTAAAAGACCACGGGTAGGTTTTTTTATTTAAAGGTTTTCGTAGTTTATTTATAACAAAAATAATTAAATTTTACATATTGGGAGTACATTTTTAAAAAGTAAAATTTATCGAATGCTTACTTCTTTTCCTCACCTCTGAGCCAATGTCCGAAAACTTCTCGTCTTTTTAATCGATACACTTTGAAGATGATTTTATATTTCTTTTTAGTAAGTGCTTCGGTGACATGTCAAAAGATATTGTATCCATCGAAACAGACAATATTCTGAAGGATCAATATTTGGATATCACGGCGGGTGTGGCATATGATCATTTCTAAAACTTGCTTGGCAACTTTGGCGACGTAAGACCGTGTGTTGTTATTCAAAAGGAAAACTTTATCTGTCTGTCTCCTTTTATATTGTATTACGGCCCTTTATTCATAAAGCACGAATTAAACGAACTAATTACAGTCTGCTCTGATCACCGAGTTTTAGTAGCTAATAGTACACAATGATGTCTTGATGTACTAGTTGTACTAAAAACAAAAAAATATTGTTGACTTGAACGAAATATGGAGTCCGTTATAAAACCCAATAAAACCCAAAAAAATCCATCACAAAACCAAAAAACACCCGGTGGGTCGGGTTTTATTTAACGAACCCAGGTTTTTGCCAAAGAAGAGTCAATTCCTATGAAACACGGGACTATTACGGTATAACTTCTTAACTATTTATAAAAGACAGAGAAGTCGAACTTTCCACATCCTGCTCTATAATCAAGATGCACATTGAAATTAAAAGTTAACTTGATAGAAAGACTGGGCGTGGCTTCTTCTATCAAAAATAGGAATTTTCGTAAATCTTTATAGATATTCAGTGGGAGAACACAAAAGTTGTCTAAGCATTTTTTTTTTAAAGACAGACAGATGGCAAAGAAAATGCATAGGACCGGGAAAGAAAGGAATTTATTTCCCATCTACATTTCACATACATATATGCTATATAGACTTCCGGGCAACGTCGGATGAATAAAGCTAGTAGTCTTTAAAACATTAAAGGGAATTTAAGTGAAAGAATGGCTTGATGAGTACTCGTACCATTAATCTCAGTATTTCAAAAATACCCCCTCTCTCTATCTCTCGCCCTTTAATTCGCCTTCTTCTTTATTTTCCAGTTTTCTTTACTCGCCATTTTATTTCAATTTTTTCACGTTCATTTTCATCATTTGCCTGCTTTTGATGACAATAAAATCTTAACAATGATTATTGGCTTATTTTTCATATTTATTTTTTATTTTTTCTTTTTATTGCATAAATTTAAATTGATGTGTGAGTATTTACATATGAATATGTGTTTGTGTGTGTTGATGTGTATATATTTATATGTTACGCTCACTTACATTTGATTTCCTGACAACATATTTTACAATTCGAACTCATGTGTAAAACATAAGAGTTAAGAGTTTATCAAAAAATTATTACACACAAACACACATTTTATCACTTCCACATACAAATAGTGGGTATTTTTCATTTCTATAATCATTTTTTATTTATGCGTACGTATGTATGCATGAGAGAGAGAGAGAGAGAGAGGGAGAGAGAGAGTGAGTAAGGCAGACACAAAGTATTTTTATTTATTTATTATAATTTTTTCTTTATTTTTTCCTTGTTTTTATGTTTAAGTGTTGATATATGTTGATATGTACAGGGTATGACTTTAAGACTAACTCATGTTGATATACTTGTGAATCGGTTTTGTCAATAAGGTCCAAACATCCTTTAAAATGATCTGATTGTTTCGTTTTTGATCAAGTATACCCAGTGGCAGCTTTCACCGAACGCAGGTGCTGTTGTATACTTCGGCCACCACCCACACTTTAATTTTTTTAATCGTCTAATATCATTCTCTCGTCTAACATCATTATGCTAAAATTTCGATAACAGGGGTAGTTCAGCAAGGTATTCCAACTGTATAACTGTAATACCCTGTATCACTTTACATTATGACATTCAATTACTTGTCATACAGTTGCTGTTTGAAGAGTGATTGTCTCCATAAAAAAACTGTCATAAATTCAATACTTCTCTCACTTTTTATCTTCTCTTTATATATCCATTTATATTCATATTTATTTAATAGAAATTCACAAAAAAAAACATGTTAAAAAATTACAGTGTAAGTTATTCGTAGTAGTGGTACTATTCTATTCAGTGCGACTACTGTAAGTATGGACGGTGTTGACCTAACTTGGTTTTTTAAAGCCGGGTAAAGACAGCTGTGTAGTACTGCAGAAACGCCATATGGGACATAGAAGAGTCATTTGGCTGTTGTAGTCGATTGTTAAACCAATTCTTTCATATAGTGGGTTGTCCGGAAGAGAGCAAATCCATAGTGGTAGCTCCTTGTCTTTTTCTAAAATGCTTTAATACCGCACAAACACCAAATATGTTTTACAATGTTTTCCCTGCACAGAATCTCGACATTGAATTTGAGACTACTCCCATTCTTTCAAATGTTCATTCGTTCAACAATGCCTGGTCAATAAGCCGATTATTGTTCTCTGCCCATTCTGAGATAGTGTGATATAAGACTGAAATCTTTTCCTATGGGTATTTTGAATAATGGCTATCATGATTAAGAGCGTCATGCCATTTACACCTACAAAAAAGCTTTTCGCCATGCTTTGCTGGCTTCCAATGAATCTTGTGGACAAAAGGGAGAGACTTCGTACTGCGGTCATGATGTTTTGTTCAAGACCACGCTGTCATCCTGAATATGGTAGATTATGTTCCTGTTTTTCTGGATTATTGCTTACCGTAATCTTATATATTTCGCTGAGACTTTTAATATCTCTTAGTATATACGAACACTTCGAGAAGGAGAAGAAGAAGTGGCTTCGGTCTTTTTGTCGAGAAATTTTATTTGTATGCTCCCGAAGACTCCTTAAGGCGAAAATACCATTTCATCTTCAGATGATCTCCGAGGATATTGGTGTATTCACTTCTTATTCAGAGACAACCCGAAGTAAAAGATTTCTACTAAAAATCCGCTTGGACAAATTTGCAGTTAACAAGTTTCGTAGCAATACGATTTGTTGTTGTTACTTCTAGGAAATTTTAAACCGTCCATAAACACATAATCATTACTGACTTAATAATAATCAAAAAATCTATCAGTAATATCCCCATAACACCATAACATAATAGGCCTAGTCTTTAGAAAGGAAATCAGTTCACTGTTTCATCTGTAATATTTTAATAAAGGAAAACAAAAATAAATGTTTAAATTGTTTCGTTACCCACTGTTACTTTTATAACATAATGCTTATCATTACTAAATAAAATCTCTTATTTTTCTCTTCCTTCGTTTACATCAGAATTCGGCAAAAAGCTGCTCCTTTCTTCTGTTTTCACACGTACGTAGTTACACGCATACGCAAAAAAAATAAGCAAATAATAAACAAAGAGTAGTAAAGAGAAAGCAAGTGAAAAAACACAGTGCAAGGTGGCCTAAGTGATAGACTCTCAATCACTACCACAATTTTAAAATGCATTAATATTAGTTTGCCGAACACTGCTTTACACAAACTTGTTTATGCAAAAGTCAATATGATCTGTTTAAAATTACTTTTGTATTGGCATTTCATTATTTGTTATCATTTGCAGTATGTTTTTCCTTTCTCCCCTCTTCTTTTCCTGGACTCTTCCATGTTCTTAACACGCAATCGATAATGTGTGTTTGTGTATGTGAGTATGAATCTTATTTTTATTTTGAAATTTCTTATAAATATTTAACAAACAACAAACATTACAAGAGTATGAGTGAGTATTCATGTTTTCTGTTCTCCACTCCCTCTCTCCTGTTTTTTTATTTATTTGCGTACTCACACACATACTTACTTACAATACTTATGATGTTAACGGAAATTTCTTTTATATGCATGTACAAGAGTTTGTGTTGCGAATGTATGCTTACAAATTTACAGCTTATCCTCAATTGTTCTTGTTTTTTGCAGTAGTATTAGTGTAATATCAATAATAGCACCAACAAAAACAACATTAAGCAATAGATTAGTATAGTAGAGGAAAAGAAGTACCATATGAATCGAGTATTTGCTTGTTATAATAAATGCTTTTGAATTTATCAATTTCGTTGGGGAAAATCTGTTGAATATCCACGATTTGTATCGTTTTAGTTTATTTCTTTTTCTTCTGAAGTTTTTTCGCTTCCTTTTCATTTTATTTTATTATTTTCTTTTTTAATACCGCCCAAATGTAGTCATTATTAATGTTTATTGAATCTAAAAACAATTTATTTTTCTTTTGAGGAGAAACGGAAGCATTAAACAAAATGTCTTATTGTAAAGATATTATTTTATGCAAGACCATATGGGCTTTATTATTAATACTTTAAAAGAAAAAAAAAAAAACAAACGGAAAAAACATGGACAAATTTTTTTCTAAATATTTATATCAATATTAAGAGCAATAGGTTTTGGTTCGGAAAAAGAATGTGGTACACTATACCTTAAGCTTTTAACAAGTTTGTATCTCAGTTCTACTGAATTAACGAAATTACTGATTATTTTGTTACGAATACATAACATCAGGCGAACACACATAATAAAGGGTGCGCAAATTTAAGTTTAGAAAGTAAATTGGCATAAAAACACATTTTTGGCAAATTCAGTGTTAATCATACCAAATAAATAAAATAAAAATATGGGAATTAATAATGAATTATGATGTCGGGCAAATGCCCACCTCTAACACGTCGACAGACGTCCGCTGATTTTACAAAATTGTAAACCACATTTTTCAACAAAGTTTCGCTTATCTCGTCAATGCAGCACCGAATTTCATCTCTCAGAGTGGCAGTTGGCCGCCAAGAAACTGCGATTGGACACCGTTGGACTATTTTCTGTGGGGCGGCATTAAATACAAAAGTTATGCCGATAAACCAAAGACAATTGAGCATTTGAAGGCCTACATTCGTGATGCCATTTCCGAAATACGACCTCATACACTCAATAAAGTTCTCGATAATTAGTCCGATCGAATAGGGTACTGTGAGGCCAGCCGCGGCAGCCATATGAATGAAATAATATTTTTTTGCAAAATTGCAAACGGTTTTTTTTTGAATTTTTAAATTTAAACTTTTAAATGGTCCACCCGATACATAATTAAATTTTTTTACAAAACATTAAGATTTTTATATTATCAATACAAAATACATTTGTACAGGTACTAATAATGCTAATGAGCCATTCTACTAAAGGTTTGCTGTTGATATCACAGGAAAACCATAGAGATGGGGAGATTTGCTGCCACAAATTGAGCGACGGGTAAGTTCTATAAGTTCTTTTTCGTTTTCGAATGATCTTATTATCGAATGTCGTGGATATATGTATGTACATCAGTTTACAACAACAAGCATAAGCAAACCATTGTGTGTGGTGAATATCTACTGCACACAAGCTATAACAAAAATTACGAGTAAAAGTTATCACTTATTTGTTTAATGCGGGCACCTAACTTCGCTTGGGATCTGTTTTTGGGCTTACAAATCAATCCTGGATCTGTGCAAAGAATCTAAAAAGGAATAAACAGATAATAATTGCTCTGCTCTTCCCAAAGTGATCGAAGAAAATAACATTGCGTGCATACAAAAAAATTTTAGCCATGAACTTTTTGGTCCATACTAACAATTTTTGATATACGTTTCTTCCCACAAATCAACTATTTGTATTGCTTTTTGGTCTATGGTATGTTGCTTTATATTTTATCTTTAGTTAAAAAAAGCGCAATATCACGGCCATATTACATTTTACTTCACGCGCTTCAATCGCTGACTCCATTCCGTGTTTAAATTTTTCGTGCAAAACAATATGTTGCCACTCGATTGATATAAAGTCTCAGGCAACTCACGCACAGCCTAACATTCTCTGTCCAATATCATTTCAAAAATTTTTAAACTTTTTCTAGCTTGAGGACCATCTCTTGAGGATCATATTTGGTATGATTGTGGTGGTGCCAGAAGAAACCACTGTAAACCACTTTTAAACCGTTGAACTAAATGGTAAGTTGTTCCAATTGTATGACTATTTATCAACATTCTCTTTGCTTTTGGTAATAATTTCTTATGCAAAAAAATACTCATCTGAGTCAATCTGCACATGAAATTTACTTTTTCTGGTCGTCAATCTTTGCATGAATTTTACTTTTCCCTGGTCGTCTGCTTTCATTAGCTGTGTCGACCATAAACTGGTCGAAGTAGAGAAGTAGAGAGCTGCATAAAGATAATAGCCAATATATATCACCTATTAGTGATAGGTTGCCGATAGTATGTTCAATATTACGAGTAGAGCTTGACAGTATACATAGTTTAGTTATCGAGAACAAAGACGACGTTTTATTGTAAGAAATTGTCAAAAATTCAAATTTCCAGTATATTCGTAACGGAAATGTTAAAGTAATTTCTCCAGTAGCCTCAGTTAATATAATACAACTTCCTCTTCAATTTCATCAGGTAATAGTTTGGAGCAGTTTCCTAGAAGTAGTTGTAATTACTTATCCTAATGATAACCACAGGTTTTAATCTTTTACGATAACATATGTTACCTGCAAAGCAACTAAAGTTCTGTGAATCTTCTAGGCAAAGATAACTTTGTTAAGCTTTTAAAATATTCTAAGGTTTTACGGACTGTTCGAAAAAAGTTTTGAAAATAGTAAGCTCATAAGCTTAAGTATTTAAGTCTCAGTCTTTAAAAAAATATATTTTTTTACTTACTTCGTGCTGTTTAATTGCTTCATAACTTTACAATTTTTTTAAATGTTTTTATGACCGCTTTCTCTCTTAGTGGTGATGGTTTTTAATTAATATCTTCAACTGCTTTCGTGCAATTTCATCGCTGCAACATCTTGTTGTCAGCCACAAAACAAACTGTCATTTATACACACACACACACACAAGCACAAACAAGTATTTTGGGGCAGCGCTTACTTCATTTACCACACTGCCACTTAAACGAGTGGCACTGCAACTATTGCATGAACTGTTGAAGTTGTTATTGTATTGCTTGCTTTTTTAAGAACAATTTTCTGTTTTTCTTTTTTGCTTTTGTTGCCAAACAATGATTCATTATGACAGTGACCATAATTCTCTCGTTAAATGTCCTCAACAGAACAAAGTGTAGAGTGTCATATACAACAAGAGCCAGTAGCCACGAAACACGAAAAAAATATGAAACAAAAAATGGCAACAAAATTGTTAAAAAAAAAAATAATAATAAAATAAATAGCATTGTTTATAATTTAGTGTGCAACAAATTGTGGCCAGATAAAGTCAAAGTATATTTTTCATACACAAAATAATTAAACACATACACACAAACACACGTTTTGTTATTCTTAGTGGTTTAAACTGCAGCATTTCTACTGCAGCCATTAAAAATTTATTAAAAAAAATACACGATTTTATAAGTTTTAAATTCGTTTCTTGACATATTTTTTTAAATAAATACATAACAAGTTTTTTTTCCAAGTGTTCTCTTTCAAAAGTAAAAGCACCTTTTCTTCTTCTTTATTTTATTTATTCTCATACAACCTATGAAGATACTTTGAACACAGTTATTTGAAGTACATTTAGTTTCACACTTGAAATGTGGTTTCCGTTTTCCGGTTTAATTTAATTTCCATTGTGTTTTTTAACTATAATTCAATACAACAGCCCCCAATATCAAAGTATTATGTACACCCAACATACGTAATCTAATAATTATAACAGCGGCATGAACAAGGATAAGAACAGCAATAATGAGCGGAGGACTTACCCCTAAGACTTCTACTTTAGTGAAGTGTGCTGTATTTGTATGTACACAGGGAAATCTCTTTACATACACACAGCACAAGTAAACAAACAACTCAATACACACGGATGATAACGAAAAAAAAATAAATGAAAGAAGAGAATGCATAAAAAAATTAATAAGAGAAACCAATCAAACATAACACTCTCGTATAAATAATAATAATAAAACGTTTAATGCATACAAATTACTTAATACCAACACAAACGCACACTCACACCCACACCCACATAAGTTGTTACGAATTATAAAAAAAGAAATATTTGTATACACACACACATTAATGCATAATAAAGGTACTAAAAAAAACAAAATATATTTTTCTTCAGAAGACCAAACAAAGTGTATGTTACGCAATTGAGTATACAGTGGTGCCAACTCTTGGAATGCTGAACACGTGAAGACTTAAGGAAAAAGGGCTACATTGAAAAAATGGCGATTTTAGTACATTATCATGGCATTTCTTTTTTTTTAAGCACAAAAGTGGTCTTAAATAAATTTTTTTTAAGTGCAATACCAAGAATTTAAACAAAATAATTTATTAAAAATATTATCGAGAATGACATTACTTTGCATTCAACTGCATTAAAGTACTAATGCAGCTTTATTTACAGTCTTTTAAAATTGGATTAATTACACAAAAATAGTGTCAGTAATTGCATTCATACATACCTTTATCAAGAATCAAAATAAAATTTTGGAATATTTTTAATCTTTCAGTCAGCGTTACCGTTGAGTTTTTTCAAATAGTGACACAAAAAGATGCAATTTAGACAAAAAGTCGCACAGTGTGTTTTATCGTTTTTATTTAAATAAAAAGTTAAACAGAGAAAAACAAAAATAATTCAATAGTTTATTAAATAACAAATAATTCATTACTAATGTTAAAATTAAATTTTTTATTATATAACTTTATAGCAATATGTATGTATAAAACGTATTTGTAAATAAGAAAGTTTAAATGCACATACATGTAAAGGGTCAAATAGCTGCGTCGGCTGGCCATGCAGTAGCCTACAGGATCGGTCCAATTTTTAAGCACATTATCGATTGTGTGCAGCTGTATTTCACCAATGGCTTTACGAATATTGTCCTTTAAAGCGTCAATTATCTCTGGCTTTTTGGCGTAACACTTATCTTTGACGGCACCCCACATATAATAGTCCAACGGTGTCAAATCGCTGCTCCGAGGTGGGCAAACGACATCAGCTCTGCGGCTGATAATACGATCTTCAAAAACAGGGCACAAAACATCGAGTGTAGCTTCGGCTGTGTGGCACGTAGCACCGTCCTGTTGAAACCAAATGTTGCTAATATCCTCCTCTTCAATTTTTGTGAACAAAAATTCGTTCAACATGACCCGATAACGATCACTATTGACTGTAACGGCCACTTCTTGCTCATTTTCGAAGAAAAATGGCCCAATTATGCCTCTGACCCAAAATCCACACCAAACAGTGACTCGTCTTGGGTGTATAGGCTATTCAATGTATGCGTGCGGGTTTTCTGTGCCCCAAATGTGAAAATTTTGCTTGTCACATACCCGCCAAGATCAAAATGAGCTTCATCTGAAAAAAGGTTTTTTTTTTGGCAAAATTGGCATCTTCTGTAAGTCGACCGCATGCCCAGATTCTCAGCGTTTTTCAAGCGTATACATCGTTCAGCTAAAGGATAAGACTAATTATCTGTCAAATCAAACATGAGCTGAGTGTTACCATTCACGAAATAATTGCTAGGTGAAAAAAAAAACGTTAGATGGCGGACACTATATATAATAAATATATACTTAGAGCTGCAAAGCAATCGATAGATTTTTGTTTTTGGCTGCCCATCGATAGTCTTTTTTTTTCACTATCGATACTATCGTCAAATCTAAGAGTAAAATGGAGGTCACTAAAGGTACATAGTCAAAGTCACATTTGCAAAAATTTGTTCGACGCAGGTTGTTAGACGTCTGTAATATATTATAGCTACATAGGGACATAGTTTAACAGTTTCTTAAATTTCTATTTATTAAACCCAAAGTATGAATTGTAGCTAAAAAGTTTTCGTACCTACGATTTTGCATTCGTTCCTAACAAATTAATCTTCATTTCGTCAGACCATAGCATCTTGTTCTAACTATTCCGTGGCAGATGTTGCTTCCGTTTGCTGAGAAATAATACATTACGAGGACTCTTACCCATAAGTCCAGTATCCATAACTTTTTTTTATTGTGCAACTTGAAACAGGAGAATAAATTCATTTTTCAGTCTTTTCGATGACTTGAAGGAATTAATCTTTGAAGTACGAATTAAAAGTTTATCAAAACTTACAGTTTTTCTACGTTTCTTTTCAAAGTCTCTACATTTTCTTTCTAATTACTTTAGTTTTGGGGCACTTCAATTTTCGCTATATGTAAGGATTACTCTTCCATTAAAATCTTCAATATATCAAATTTTATGACATACTGGACAAAAATAAAGTGTCCCTATTATTTGTTTCAACACTGTATATTTATTATTATTCTTTCCCTTTCACTTAAATTCTGATATTGTTGCCACAAGTAGAACTCAAAAGAATCCGATACTATCGATAGTATCGATAGTTCTTTTGCAAAATACCGAAACTATCGATTGGGCCGACTATCGATAGTTTTGCAGCTCTATATATAATATATGTATGTATGTGTATATGTATGTATTTATATATACTACTTTTATTGATCTTTTTAAATATAATAGTTTTATTCCATTGAAATATTTAATTCTTTTTTCGTTAAGAAATAGTAAAATATCGGAAGAAGAAAGACCATTAAGTGCAATAAAAGTTTTTTCATTATTTACGTTTTATTTTAAATAATTTTTTTTTTTTTTTTAACTTGATTTCTATATTTCATATCAGAGTTCACTATTTGGAATCCGACTTTCTATTCCCTTATCTAATATTAATACAACATGGACGCACAAGTTTCCGCTTTTAATCTATTTATTAACTTATTTTTCATAAGGCCTAATTTAGAAAAAATCTCGTTCAGCGCTCAGCGCCGCTGTGAGTGAACATACGCACAGTTATGTTGTATAAGTTTAAGTACAAAGGTTCATTCAATGAATTTTTAGTTTACGTGTTGTGTGCCAAAAGTGTTCACAATTCTTAAACTTAAAATTGCATTCATATTGTTCATCTTCTGCCTTACTCTCTAATAATTTATATTCGCTAATAAGAGCCTCTAGAACACTTATAATATGGTTAAATTCTGAAATGAGATCTATGTAGGCAGTAACTTCAGTGCTTGTAAAAAGGTCGTATTTGGAAAGAACTTAAAACGTTCAGCCTTTTATTATTGATGTTGATACAAAATAATATTTCGCCACATAGTTTTCGGTAAAACTTAAAAATATTTGTTTTTATGGCTATACATTCTACATCCGATATATTTTTATAATTTATTGCTATTTCAGCTTCATGGCCTATGTATATATTTGTAATATATTTTATATTAAAAGTATCTTTGTAATTAGTATTCTCAGTCCTTGTTACTTTAAAGTATTCTATTTTGAAAAATTTGCACTAAAATTTCTTTTGTGTAACTTAGTTGAAATATGATTTGTGATGTTTCACTCTCAAAACATTTATTTAGTGTGTTCATTATACCTGATATATGTATAGGACACAAATTTAATATAAACCAGAATTTCAAATGTTTATTAAACCTTCTTGAATAGCACAACATTTTTCTAACGTTGATATTATTTATTAATATTCTAGCGATTATGAAATTTGTTTGTGAATAATCCGATTTAACGCTGCTTTCAGTAACTGCTTGACTAAATGTGAAGCTAAAATAATCGTTATTGTATTCACACATTTCGTGCGAAGGCTTACTGTTACTAAACGCCTTCTAACATGTTTCTGCCAAATAGTCTATTTATATAATAACAGCATATCCTCACGTTTCTTTTCTGCAACTACTGCCGCTGGCTGCTGTAAAAACTATTTGTTGTGGTACTATATTAGCATATTTTATAGATTCCAAAGCTTCTATAATGTATACGCTTTATACTAGTCTTTGCATGACTATATCCACTTCTTAAAAAAGGGAATTGTTTCCCATATTTTGCAATAGCTTTGAACGTAGCGCTCCATCTAAGAATTACACACTATTTATTTTAAGCACACATACGAAAGTTAGATACGCCTAAAGTCTAAAATTTAATTAACTTCCTAAAAAAATAAATTTCAGAGCAACAGCTTTTATTATAATCGGTGAGTTCAAAACTCTATATTGAGAAAAAAATAAGAAGTGTAACCACACCGAACAAAGATTGAAAACGCTCAAAAAGGGTTTAATAAAAATAGTAGCAAAAAGTGCTGAATTTACACGTTTTTAGTTCATGGCTAAACAAGTTTTTTTGCGTCTGGACTGCTGGACTTAATCCGAAAAGGGCATCACTGCGAATACAACTCTCATAATTATTCTCATCATATGCACAATCATCGCTAAAGCCTTCTACGTTATCATCACTAACATTTTTATTGAATAAATCTTAAGGAAATAGGAATAAATAGGAACAAAATAGGAGTAAAGGTGTAGCAGAGAGAGAGAGAGAGAGAGAGAGAGAGAGAGAGAGACAGAGAAGTACGGTGTGTAATAGCATAAAAATTAATACAGTCAAGGGCAAACATGTTAAGACTACTTTAAGAATTATTCAAATAAAACTTAAATTTTTAAGAAAAAAGTAGAAGCCAAGGTTTTCTTAATTGATTAAAAAAAAAATTTTATAACTTTTTATTTTTTAAATATACTTTTTTAAAGCGTAGTACTCTTTAAATTTGTAAAAGATGCTCTACTACATTTATTTTGTGGCATACAATTTTTGACAATCAAAAAGTATAATCCACTTGTGTTGGAAACCAAAAAAATGTTTTTCATAAAAAAAAAACATTATAAATATATACTTGAGTAATACTCCCCGCGCTAATAGAAGGCTTTGTGTTGAATACCTATAAAATGATCCTCAGGATAATTTATTTTTATATACATAGTTAAGAATACGTATATAAATGGCTTTTACCCGGTATGCTTTGCGCAACACCCGCTGTCCCAATCACTCCCGCTTTTTGACTGATATGTATAGATCATGAAACTTTAACAAGTACTTTAACAAGTACACATGCATAATTCCATGTTTAGTATGAGTATGGGAGCTGCCACGCCCAGTTATAAACTAATGATGTGTGCTGGCTAGGGAGATCGGAAGGTTATTATTCGACCGGTTTTAACCGTTTTTTGTTTTGTCGGATGCGGTTTTTAAAAATCTTCATTTTTCGAATACCAAAAAAACCGGTTAACTTAACACGAATAACCGTTTAATTTAAATAAGTATTGTTACGTTTTTACCTTTTTAAAAACGTGTTTTTATGAGTTCGCAGATTGTAGTTAAAATAAAATAAATCTTGTTTTTAGTTTTAATTAAAAATCCTTTATTCAACGCAGTTTTGTGCACCACTGTTATTTATTCTTAATTACTCCGTCTGTTTACAATCTTGTAAACAACGACAATTACTCGACAGATCTTTCTATCTAAAGATCATCCAATCCGATCGTAGTTATAACTAAGGTTCGATCACAATCTTTTCAACCAGAGGTTATCCACACTTAACTCTCTTTACTGAGTTAGCTCCAACTAAACAGATTTTTACTTCACTACTAGCTTCACGAGTTTACTCCTTATAAACTCTTTTCACACAAACTGTACTCACTGAGTTTACTTTACTTGAACTGATCGTTGTTCGCATCGATATGCTTTTTATATGACTGAGTAAACAATACATCGAAATCTCTCGAACCTCTCAATATTTCAGGTAGATTCCATTTCATTCTTTTAATTTCTTTTTATTTCTTTTGTAGCCATGCGTATGTTAACATGTATCTCTTTCAGCCCTTAGTATTTGTTGTTGCTTGTTTATTGTTGTCACTTGTTTTCTTTGCTGTTAGTTTTTGTTGTTGCTGTGTTATTTTTATTTACTTTATCTCTGCTAATGTTTGTTGTTGTCGATTCTGGTTATTTATAAGCAGCACGAATAGTTAGTTGTTCTTTCATCTTCTGTTTATTTACTTTAGCGATGTAATAAACGCAGGGATGCCCAACCTTATTTTTGTAACACTGCCGCCCACTTAAGCCTGTTCGTCCCGAATATGCTCACTACCTTTCTTTCTTGTTTCAGCAATCGGTCTAGGTGCACCGTCTTCATTATCGTTCTTGGGTTGTAATGCCATTGCATATGATAATTAGCCTTGTTCATTCTTTTGGTTTTTTTGCAGGGTCCACTCCGGTCAGTGTGCAATTTATCAGACAACCCTTTCTTTTGCTATGAGATTAGTTGCACCTTACGCAAACCATTAGTTTTCGCTGCTTGCTCGTACTTAGCCTTCGTTCCTCCGCCAACCATCTCCGTCCGGCCTCACGAAAATACTTGGCCAATAGACATTTCTCCTCTCCGCCTCAACTTCTAGATTACGTATCTAGTGTACATATTGGTGGCTTTGATATCGTGCGAGCTGTCTCCTGAGCCAGCGCGAACGACATAGTATCAGCAAAGGTCGTCTTTTGTGCTGCACATGCAGTTGGTTTAACATCAGGGTCTCGTAAGCCGTTGACGAAGGCTTCGGTCTTCAGATGATCTACTAGTTGGTGATCTTCCCCTGGATTAGTTAGCTGCACCAACCTCTAGACTTCCATTGCAAAAGCTTCTCTTCATCATTCCATCCATTTTTACTGGTCGAATTGAAATTTAATTACCGCCAAAGGTGTACTACCATCAAAGTAAGGTGTTTTTATTCTGGTTCGGTTTGCTGGCACTGTAAACTATTGATTTTCTCTTCTATTATGTTAAATTTTTCGTCAACAGTCTTCTTCTCTGTTGTTGTTGCACTCGACGCTTGTTAAAATTTCATTTAAATTTTTGTCAGAAAATTCCCACTCTCAGCTTTAAATATTTCTTGTGCACTCGCCAGAGTATTAATTTTTTCCACAAGTTTTTCATTATCAGCTTTAGAAGATTCTTTTACCTGGGCCAACAACTTTTCATTATCAGCTCAGGAAGTTTCTCGTACGTCAGCCAAAAGGATATTCTCTGTAGTTGCATTTATTCCATCATAGCGGCAGGCAGTGCATTGGTATCCATATTACTTTTAGCTAAAAGGGCACTCACATCAGGCTATTCCTTATGATTAAATACGTGAATATCAACGTTAATGCCCCGCGTGCCGTGAAAACCAAGGTAGATCGAAAAAGATATGCACTCTTGAGCAAAAATATTCTTTTTCACCTTCTGTAAGCAAATATTGAATTTTATATATGGAAAATGATCAACTAGACTCATTGAGAGGCCACAAACTGACAGACGCCGGTTCCGAACGGCAGATGTTTTAGTTAGTGAAGTTTTTCACAGCGTAGAGACACATAACTAGTCGCTGTTGTGAGGTGATATCGCTGTTGAAAATTGTCGGATGGTGTAGCTTGATATTGAACCGTCTATTTCTTGGTTAAAAGGTGGATTCTTACCTAACATATCACAGTGACACATACACTATTAAATACGTGGTGCATAAATTTACACAAAATGCTGCTCGAAATCGAAACAAATTTTCTTGTCGAGGTAATTAAGGACTCGTATATGACTAATAGATTTATTCAAAGTAAAACATTTAATTTTTGTTGTCTTAGGCACTTTATATAGTTACGATTTGTGGCAAAACCTTTAATTCTATTCTCTACTAAGTAATACAACAAAAACGAAATTAGCTCCTTGAATAGCTGTTCGAAACTTAAGCTTTTTTCAGTATTTGAGTTTGTTTTCTATGGCCTCTGCACATTCCGTTTTGGCATAATTTTTGTTGAATTAACCAACCAGTTTTTTTAAAAAGTGCTACTTTTAGAATTATTCGAAAATCGGTTTTTGAAAAAAGTCGAATAATCGATCTCCCTGGTCCTGGCCAAGAAGTTGTATAAACCAAACTTAAAAACTTTTACTATTGCCGTTCTCAAGATATACAAAAAATAATAGTTAATATGTATAGGAGATGCCGCACACACTTATACAATTCCTCCCACTTTTTGACTAATGATTTTTATTGATTACCGAGTCATTGAGACCAAATTCAGAAACTTCCACTATAAGTGTTCTCAGGATATACAAAAATCAACATTTAGAATGCATGAAAGGCACCATGCCCGCTGATCCCATTTTTCAGCTGATGATTTGTATTGACTACCAAATCGTTTAGACCAAGCTTAGTAACTGCTATTCTAACCGTTCTCGAGATATATAAAAATCAATATTCATTTTGTATGGGAGGTGCCACTCCCACTTATCCAATTTCGCCCACTCTTCTTTTAAAATGAGAGGCCTAAGCCAGAATGATCTTTAAACTATGATTTACAGTATACTGAACAAATTAAGTCTGCCGTGGTCACAACTTAAAAACACATCGGAAAAATCAAATTACATTTAAATTCATTTATTGGTTTGTTAACATACTTTTATCAAAAATTAATTTTATCGATAAGTTTCTAAGTTGTTACCACGGCAGACTTTATTTCGTTCAGTATACCGTAAGTCATAGTTTAAAGATCATTCTGGTATAGGTCTGCCATTTTAAAAGAAGAGTCTGTAACTGCTAAAGAACAATTTTAAGAAATCTGCCGAAATAATGAAATTATGACCGATTCTGTTGTAACAACAGAACAATCCTGAATACACATTACGCATTATAAGATCATATTTTGAAAGCAATAAGTCCCAAATATGGTAAAGTTTGTTGGAATGATCAAATTTGAAGTGTTTTGATAAAATATCATCAGTTCGTGACATTAAAATGCGAAGTGTTCTTTAATTTATAAAAAGTCCATAAAAATTAATTTTTTTGTATGTTGTATATATCAAAATAGATTTTTATTTTTCATATTTTTCAAAAATATCTTAAGTGGTTTATAATTCTTAGCAAAATGATCAGATGTATATCATATATAATATAATATATACTTACATACATATATATTTAGGTATATATTTAGGTATATACTGTTAGCGTTTTGAAGATATGGGCACATAAATATTTTTTGTAAGTATAGCATCACTCATTTTTTTTTTTTTAAGAGAATCAGTGTAAGAAACAGTGAGACCTTTCCAATGCATGGATTATTTTAAAAATTCAAACCAATGTTATCTTAAGAGAATCAATGTTGGCTATCTTTTACGACAAATCATGTCCTTTAAAACGGTCCATAGTTTTCTAGAGTGGTGTACTTTAAAGCTTTTAAGAGCAGGGAATGGTTAAGTAGTTCAACTAGAACTTCCAAAACAGTTCTTGGTACACTTTGGCAAAGGTTTTGACTTCCTATTCGCAGAAATCCAAGACAGTGACCCCAAGGTAAGTCGCACCCCGTCAAACCATTACTAAAGCTGGAGGATGATCACTCCACAGTTAAAACAGACAAAATTTGGTATTTCGATTAAGAGCAGGTGTTATAAGGGTTATCTTTCATTAACCAAATGGTAATAAAATGGCATGTTTAATATTGTAATAGTATATAACACGATGACAAGTGATGAAAAGTACGCGTCGTACTATATCCTAGTGTAACTAAAACGATGCTTAAAACTTGTTGCATTTGATAGTTATGTTGCCATATACATCTCACAAGTTTTTCTTAAATAGAACAGAAGAGTACAGCTTTTGCAACATTATTTTACAAACATTTCTTCCAAAATACCAGGCTTTATTTTTAAAGTTTTTCACATTTTTACCATCACTGTGTTTTGTATATCGTTTAGTTATGGCAAATGTTTGCAAAAAAGAAAAAAATGAAAATATTTTTTTATGCAAATTACTGTGACTATGTTTGATGATTTATTTGTGCATGATTGACATTCAGATCTTTGTATACAAAACATGTTTTTAATATGCTTCACAGGAACAAAAAAATAGAATAAATAAAACTGAACACACATATACACTTACGCCTTCAATAACTTTAACACGCTCTCATGCTCTCTATCTCTTTCTTACAAAAAACAGTAACTCAGTCGCACAAGCACACACATATCTACACATAATGCATTGTTAATTATAGAAAAATAATAAAACATTGTGTCTCTACATTGGTATGCATGACAGATTCATAATATTTTTCACTCACACACACCCGCACACACACCCTCACACACAGTCGCATTTAAATGCCTATTCCTACTCTATTTTATATTGTAATTTGTGATGGTGATCAATATTTTATTATACTTTTCGTATATGAATAATATTTTTTAGGATTACCATCCTATGGATGGTAGACAGACAGACACATCAAAATGATTTATTGATGGAAATAATGTTCAAAGGAAAAGAAGCAGAAGAATATCGATACATATGGAGGAATATGTGCGAAATATAATTGTTTAGAAGGCAGAAGGAGAATCAATTTGAAATTTAGATGTAAAATATGAAAAAAACAAACAAACAGTAACTGTTATAAGCTGATAGTCAGTCAAAATTTCATTTTTGTTAAGTGGGAAGTTTGATAATTTGGTTAAGTGAGATTCGCAGCAAAAATGACTGCAAAAGGGCACAATTTGAAGCCCAAGAGCGGTTATCAAATTAGAAATTATAGATAAAATATGTATAACCAAACTATACGTCTAAGATCTGTGCCTTACTTCTGCTTTTATTTGTGACCAAAAAAAAATAATTGAATTTTTAAATAATGATTTTAAATTATAAAAAACAAAAAAAATATATAACAAATTCGTTTTATGCAAATAGTTACTTATGTCATAGCAATCACTTTGAATGCATAAATAAGGTGTTAGAAAATAATTCAAATTACGTAACTTTTATTACAATCCATATGTCTGTGAATTGGTGTTAAAAGGGCAAAGGTCAAAACTTTTACTTTTGAGAAAATTGCAAATAAAGTTTTTATTTCAATTCATAATTAATATAAATTATCATTCAAAAAGTGGGCGGAGTCGGATAAGTGGTCATGGCATCTCCAATTCTTGAGAACGGTTAAAGCTAAAGACACTGAATTTTGTCTGAATGACTTCATAGTCAATACAAATTATCAGTAAAAAAGTAGGCGATATTGGATTATTGGATATGGCGCTATTATACATATTAATTCCAGCAATATTCTATGAAGGAACATGGGGACTTCTCTCAGTCAATGAGCTGCACCGAAATCTATTTTTAGATTCATTGAAAGGGACCTACAGTTTAACGCCAACAAATGCGTTAGAGAAGTTTTCAATAGTAGTAATACTCATAACCATTTACTACCTAATGTTATGAGGTGATACCGTCGTTGAAAAACATTTTCTTTGTTCAAATGATCTGGCCTGGTATTGAGAACCAAGGACCTTCTGGTTGGTAGGCGGGTGTTTTGTCTACCATACTACAGCGGCGCTATAACTTCATACTAAATATAGAATTTTTATATGTGAAGAACAACAATTAAAGTTTCGCTATCTATTCCCAACAGCCAAAAAGGTGGAAAGATTGAAAAAACGCGTATTCAACAAGGCACACTGAGTCCTTAACTATTTATATATGTACATATGTATATAGAGTGGCCAATTTGAAGTTGAAGTTTAAAAATATAATAAAATAAATAAACAATAAAACAAAAACACTTTGAAATTTTGCCAAATTTATTCTTTTGTTATGAAGTGCAATTGTCCCGGTTAGAATCACAATACGCCACTCTATCGGACCAATTTTCGAGAACTTTTCCAAGTATATGGTATCGTATCTCGGCAATGTCATCACGAATATTGGCCTCCAAATGCTCAATTGTCTCTGGTTTGTCGATATAACACATGTCTTTAACGGCGCCCCACAGAAAATAGCCCCACGGTGACAAATAATTAAGCGGTCACCGAATGTTTGACACCATAAATCGATTGTGGTATGAGATGGGTGACAAGTTGCACCATCCTGTTGAAAACAAACATCGTTCACATCAATACCATGAAGAGCGGGCACAAAAAAATCGCTTATTATGGCGCGATATGTGTCTCTATTTACCGTAAACGTTGCGCCGTCCTCATTTTCAAAGATATGTGGGCCAATGATGTCTCCGCTCCACAACCTTTGGGTTTTCTGAGCCCCAAATATGCAATTTTGCTTATTATCGTACCCACTAAGGTGAAAATAAGCTTCATGCGAAAAAATGATTTTAAATGATAATAAATTTCATTTCGTTCAGAGGAGATAATGTACTGAATTTTGTGACAGAATGGAATGATATAAGTACCAGGTTCCAAATAATCGCTGGTTCAAATTTAATCTTTTAAATTGCCCACTCTGTACTATATGAAAATCAATGTCTGTTTATTTGAAGACTATGCATCTAAACAGGACATTTAATAGTATCTTTCTGGAAGGAACTACAGGCTATCTTAAATATTTGGGTTTGAACTGGAAGGGAATAAAATGGACAAAAAGAGTACAAAATGATAATTAAAAGCGTTGTTAAATATCATAATTATTATAAGGGTATCAAAATACGCCGGGCTTCAGCTTGTATATTATAAATATCTTCGTAAGTTTGTTTGTCATTCCAAACGACTTTATTGAAATTAGGGACGCAGATAGGTCTAACTAACGATAGTGTTTTTTTTTCAAAATTTGAACTGGTAAAATTTGGATCCGTTTGGGAGTTTGGCATACATTTCAACACCTAATTAAAATGTTTGATACGTTTAATCTTACAAATTTTGTAGAAATTTTAAAATTTGATGATTAGCTAATGAAAGTGTACATTTTTCAGAATTTAACGCAGGAGGAGGTAAAATTGTTGGAAAACGGACAAAATAAGTGGATTATCTTTTAAAACGACATTTTTTATTCTTTTCTAAGCAAAATTTTTTGTTTCCTAACATATTGATGATAAATGGAACACACAGATTTAGCTAACGAAAGTATTATGGGGCATGTTTTTTTTTTTAATTTGACCGAAGAGAGGTTAAAATTTGCGAAAAACCGGCCAAATTGGGTCATACGACAATCAAAAGATATAAAAACAATTTGTTTATCACGTGTCCATGACTACATCGATAGATCCAGATACATAGATCCAACTAACGCAAGTATAATAAGGTGCTTTTTTAAAATTGGATCTCGGAGAAGTTAAAATCAGGCGAAAACAATTTAAAATAATTTTTTTTTTTCTTCTGTAATGCACACTTTTTTCTTCCTAAAGCAAAGTTGTTTTGCTTGCTAACATTTAGCATCCACTAAAATGTTATGCTCAAAAGTACATTTGCAAATGTTGCTCATTGAGGGGCTAATAAGTGGTGAAAGTAAAGTCTTTGGTTCATAGTACATTTCTACGAAACACGCAGTTTATACGGTATATCTTGGTGCACGGTGTAATAATGTTCTTTGTATTGTGTAAGTGTATTTATTAATAGTCCTATAGACTTCAAGCTTTTTAAAAAGCCTTAAAATTGTAGACGACTTTTTCGACGAATTATTTCTAATTTTTATTTATAAAATTTGGAGTTCATATACTATTCTATGTTTCTATGTTTTCTATAATAATCTTAATCTATTTGCTCTGCTTATTCAAACACAATCTATGTTAATATTATTTCTATTTCCCCTAATTATTATCTGTTTGTATTTTAGCGATTCACATTAATATCATGCGTAATATCATATTATGAACAACGCTTTCCGAGTGACACATATTAATCAATACAAGTTTCATGAAGTTGCATACAATTTCTATTTTTATTTCTATTTCGACTTTTGTGATTTCACTTGCGATTTGATTCCAAAATTATTTATGTTTAATTCATTTCTATTTTTGTATATGAACGAATACATTACAACGGTATCTCTATAAAGTCGTCAAACCTTTCACATGATATTCTGTTATCAAGTTGCACATTAAGATCAAAAATTAACTTCACAGGAAGAGCGGGCGTGGCACCTTACATAAAAATTAATATTTATTATTGTATATCTCAATAAATATATCAGCGAAGGACGTCAAAAGTCGTCTTAGCAATATTCTTTATAGAGACAGAGAGGTGACAAAAAATAGGATATGATCGGGAAAAAGGGAATTTATTTCCCATTTATAATACGAATATAATGAATATACATTCAGTATGTGACAAAACATATGCGCCAGCTTGTACTTACTATCACATATCTTCATAACACAAAAAAACTCATTTGAATTTTAATTTGATTTTTACCAAGAAAAAACCAGAACTAAGAAAAATAAATTTGTAAAATTTTATGTTAAAGTAACCAAACCGCTATTTTGCATGCGACAAAACAATAGCACGCAATAGATAGACAGTTAAATTACCAACGACAAAAGTCGTCCATTAACAAAAGCGATGATTTAGGCATTAAAGGAATAATTAGAGAAAATTTGAACTCCTTTAGAATCGTACCGAATCTATCAAACTCTGTCCCTAGCCAACAATATCTTGCAATATTCTACAAAAATGGCTAACGGTAAATAGCAATTAGAAGAATTGATAATAAATGATAATAATGAAGATGAATCAGTGAATGAATCAATCGCAAACAAATTTGGAGTTGAACACAGTTTTATTTATTTAAAAAAGTAAGTAAATAGACGGTGGTATGGTCAGATTTCAATTATCAAAGGAGCAAGTAAACTTGGGTATACGTTTAATGGAAGATCGTACTCTTCTCTGATGAATCTAATTGTAATGTGAGACATCCTTATGGATTTAGACTGCTACGCTAAATAAAAAGGACAAGGACACGGTAAAACATAAAGAAGGTGTAACGTATACGCACGAGATTAAAGATGTAGAATTCAACCTCTATAGATTCTGTCAAATATTGTGAATTGAGGACTGCAGGAGCCATTACGTTGCTAGTAACAGTCGGTGGGGAGGTTCGCTCGTTCTTCAGCGAATCTCTTACCATCACATAATTTTCTTATTCTAGACTCCTTCTTTAATAATCAGAATACAAAAGATGTAAGGGCCTAAATGACTAGCAGACGAAAGAAAAAATATTAACCCTGCCCCTAACTAGTCATTATAGTAAATTTTTCTTTTGTGAACAGATTCATCAATTAATCCCTCTAGCATCTCTATGGTGTCGTCCAGAGATGCAGCCTCGAAACCCTCAGTCTCATCTGGCCTTAGTCTCATCTGGCCAATATTCCATGAAACCCCTAAAAAAACAAACCTTAATCTCGAGTTTCATCCTTACATCCCTTTAATGAAAACATCTTTAAATTTTTGTTCTAATATTATAATATGGAACATTAGCAAAAAATAGTAATTAAATTTAATATTCTAACAGTATTTAATTATAGAAAAAATATCTTTCATTCAATACAATATTTAATTAAATTATAATATTGATACAAAAAAATATTACGAAACTAGATTTATTTACAAAAAAATATTTTTAAGATTTTATACAGAAAAGATTTATTTTGTTAAAAAAAGAATATTAAAACATACAACAACATTTTGCTCGCATGAAGGCCCCCTCCCCCCCACAGGAACAGGATGCACTGATGCTAGATAAGGAAAATTGAAATACATCCTGCGCTTTCTTTTCTACTGATTAAATTTGTAAATATCTTTTCTGTTATAAAATTCTGTGATATATTATACAAAAGAAATTAATTCAAACCATTTAGATTAAAATGTAGTTCTAATTTTAAAATGTGTCTAACATTTAAATTGATTAAAATAAAAAAAAACTAATTCAATAATTTTTAATAATCTTACATGAAAGGAGGTTATAAATTTAAATTTAATCCATAGTAACAAAATGAATTCTGCTCTTTGGTTAATTTTATTAACAATTTTTATATATGTAAGCCTTTCAAAAATTTTTATTTAGGATTTAATTTTAGCTTCGTTGCAAAAATTTCCTTCAAATTTCCTTCAGTAAAATTAATCCTTCAATGAAACTGCGTATAATTTTCTTTTTTTAATATTGAAACAGCATTAAATTAATTAAGGGTGTATGGTTATTCCTTAGGATGATTATCACTTAAATTTTCTCTCAAACCTTTTCTTTTCCTTTACACTTTCCGTTGGATCAGAATTTGTGGCCTTTCACAATGAAGAGTCTTCCGATTCAGAATTTTAAACGAATTTCCATACGATCATATATTCTCATGTATGTAGCCTCTGTAGTTTTCTAGAATGGTCTTCACATTCGTAGATTTATTATTGCGTTTTAATCTATTTTGTGCATAAATTATGGCGTTTGTTGATGGAATTCTTCGTTGATAAAGTCTTTATATGTAATTGAATTCCATAGTTGGAAATATAATAATTTCACCAAATAAATTAGTTTTCAGATGTTCTTTCAGTTAATTCTTTTAAATACACAAAAAAAAACTTTTTCTTCTTTTAATTTTTTATCTCTATCTACACCATTCCAATTCTAAACACCAACTAACTCTTCCTCAAAAAAAAAACTTTTCAAAACTTTTCTAAGTTTTGACATATTTTTCAGTGAAACATATTCATATAAAAAAAGTATTAAAATATTTTTCATACAATCTATAGGGTCCGCCATCTAACGTTTTTTTTTCAACTAGTGCTTATTTCGTGAATGGTAACACTTAGCTCATGTCTGATTTGACAGAAAATTAGTTTTATCCTTCCGCTGAACGAATATGGTTGTGTATACGCTTGAACAACGCTGGGAATCTGGGCCTGCGATCGACTTACAGAAGATGCCAATTTTGCCAAAAAAAATCATTTTTTCAGATGAAGATCATTTTGATCTTGGCGGGTATGTAAACAAGCAAAATTGTCACATTTGGGGCACAGAAAACCCGTACGCGAGTCACTGTTTGGTGCGGATTTTGTTCCAGGGGCATAATTGGGCCATTTTTCTTCGAAAATGAGCAAGGAGTGGCCGTTACAATCAATGGCGATCGTTATCGGGCCATGTTGAACGAATTTTTGTTAACAAAAATTGAAGAGGAGGATATTAGCAACATTTGGCTTCAACAGGACGGCGCTACGTGCCACACAGCCGAAGCAGCGATTTGACACCTCGATAAGTGTTACGCCAACAAGCCAGAGGCAATTGACACTTTAAAGGATAATATTCGTGAAGCCATTGGTGAAATACAGCTGCACACAATCTATAATGTGCTTAAAAATCGGACCGATCGTGTAGGCTACTGCATGGCCAGCCGAGGCAGCCATTTGAATGAAATTATTTTTCAGTAGTTTTTTTTTATAGCATTTTCAAAAAAAAAAAAAAAAAATTGGCGAACCCTTTATAAGTAATTTTTTGAAAATTCATCACACTACCTAAACATTTTTTTTCTTCTTCCTTCTTCTTGCTTGCTACGATCTACATATTTCCTATATTAAATACTATTACTTTTCTAAACATGACTACTCTAATCTCTTTTTCTTTTTTTTATGTGCAGGTTGTTTAATAGGTATACAAATATGTTTTGTGATAATAAATTTGTCTAAATTTTATAAAAAATTATATTTCATGTAAATTTATTTTTCAAGACCTGTAAATTAGAGAACGACCATTACAAAGGATGAGTTTTTGTCTAGGAATGCATTTCTGTCTTTGAAATTGGACCAATACACAAAATAAAGGGTGTAATGGATATGCAGAGAAGAAAATGCCACTTGATGGAGATATCTATAGGACAACAATCCAAAGTGCACAAATAAATGAGTGAAAGAGTGTTTTTTAAGCAAACAAATCAATGTTTTTAAATGTCAACGGAAATCGCCCAGAAAATCTATGGGACATTGAAGATCTCAAAATGAACCGTGATAATTTCAGAAATAAGGACGAACTTTAATGCCAAATGGAAATTACATTGAATGAAATATCTTGGTGAGATATATCCGAATCTAATCAAGTCCATAATATGAATACGTAAAGAACTTTCAAGAAACAAGGGATTTGAATTTATTGAAGACCCGCTTGTGTTTTGTCGCTTTCAAAAAACTGTGTTCAACGTACACAATGAATTTTTCTAAGTCAATGCGGAATTATTTATTTTTTAGTGAATTTAGATGATTAACTTTATAAGTAAATAAAACAGTTTAAAACCTAAAAGTGTTTGCTTTTGTTATTGAGACCTCTTGGATAACCCAGTAGTTTATGCATATGTTTTGTCGCACACTGTATATAGGTTTTCCCTTATACTTATCTCCTCTCAATTTAATGTCCATGTGTGCTTGTTTGTGTGTGTAAAGTTGTAAACAATGTTAAATTTATGCTTATATTACATTACAGCACTTTCATTTTTTAAGCCATTTCCATCGGATTTTTTGCGGAATAATGGCTGTCGACAATTTTTTTTTAATACTTTTCTGTTTCTCTTTTGGTTTTTTATGTCTCTTCTTCTTTCGCTGCCAATGTAGCCACACTCTCAATGTGTCACAATATTTCTGTGTAATGAAAAATTCTTACATTTCCATTTTTCTTCCTCCCTTTGTTAATAATTACTCACCCGCTTACGCTTACAGAAAGTCTTGAATAAAAAACAAATATAAGCATACTGTTACGTTTTAACCTTTTTAAAACGTTCGAGTACTTTTTAATTACGTTAAAATAAAATTAAAGACTACTTTGTTGTTGTTTTATAGATTTTATTCTCTCACTTTAACTTCTACACAGTTTGTCTTAATACAGCAAATTAAGATTCGTTTATGAAACACTTTTGACTTACGCCGAAACAGACTACTTTATGACAGCCAAACGATACCTTCTACTCATTATTAGTTTCGAACGTTCTAGTAAAAACACGAACCTTCTTGTCAGCTACGTTAACTCAAATAGTGTAAAACCATAATATACCAAAAAGAACCAAACTGGCAACAACGTTAAACATGCAGATGGTAGCACTCTTAATTGGTACAGGTACTTATGGCAATTATAGAGTCTTGACACAACCGGTAGAGTTTATAGCTAAAATCTCAAAAAAGTCCCTGGTGTGGTGAATATTCTCTTCAGCATTTTCATTTCGTAACAATCCAATTTAAAACCTTTCGCGCTATATTTAGCGCGTTTCAACTACTGAAAAGTCACATTTCTTCTCATTAGCGGTTTTTTCAAAACACTCGCTAGATAAGCGCTTTTTTATTTTCATTTTTTTTAGGAAATAGAAAATCACAAAATTCAATAAACTATGGACTTAAATTGCTTCATATTTTGAAAATTACGTTCTTCCTGATAATATTTGTGCAAAAATTCATAAAAATACTATTTGTTAAATCATGGAATCAATAATCAAGATTTATAAGTTACTTTAACGAATATAGAAAAAATGAAATATTTTGAAGAAAAAATCTGGAAATTTTAATTATTTAATAAAAGTACTAAGCTTGTAGGTTGTTGTTATTGGATACTTTCAAGATCCCAAGTGGATCATGGGGCCATAATAAATTCTTTCCATCCATGCCTATCTAAAGCCAATGATCTATTCTGATTCCCGGCAAATTTATGGGAAGCAGCTCCTCTTTCTATCTGTCTTCTCTAAGAATGGGCTTGTCTTCAGATTTTTCTGCAACCCTGCGAGTTCCATTTAGTTGCCCCTTTCACTTAGCCGTAGTTTAGTTATGCCAGAGTGTGCCCAATTACTTTCACTACAAGGACTTGTTGTGAACTGTTGATGGCCAGAATATTTTCAAAATGCCCCGTAAACAGTGGTTTATAAATGCCTGAATGGAATTAACATCAACTACAGTCGTATTTGAAAATTATCGGATAGATAAAAATAGACTTCACACAAGAGTTAAAGATGCTAATTTTCGTTTTTGGAAATATATGTGGCGAGCGCCTAAGATCAATCTGTTGCGAATATCAGCACTGGAACCGCCAGACATCGTAAGGCTCGGCAGTATCCTTAGCAAAAAACGGAAAATCTCCCAAATTTCTGTTTCCAATTCAAAAGATCATTGTGTTATTAGTGTGGATTCGCATAATTTTTGCTTCGGAGATGTTAATCTGCAAGCCCGCTCTGTGTGATTGTGCCTGTATAGAATCTGGTTTTCCTTCCATTTCGAAATGTCTGTTAGCCAGGAGATAGATACCGTCTGCGTAAGCCGTGTTAAGTCCCCAGGATATACCACTTTACACCACATAATGGAGAACAACGTTAAACAGCAGTGGACAAATAACAAAACCTTGCTTAACACCAGCTCTGATAGGTATTTTCTTTGTTAGTGAATTTGAATCCAAAAATGAAGAAAAAGCTTTTAAGTCTGTTGAATAGTTGAAATTGCTAGAAAAAAAGTTTTTGTAAAAATGGAAATTTGATTAAATTTTCTTATTTTACATTTTAGTAATATTTTTTTTTTTAATATCATAATCGCTTTTTTCGAGTGCGTTTTGATTATGAAAAGTAACATAAATTAGAATTTAGAGCTTTTTAGTGCCTTATGCTTAGGTATGCGCGTTTTGATCATAAATGCACACATGCCTGAAAATATAAAATAAAATTGGTTTAAAGAGAAGATTTCCCATTATTTTTTAGTTTTTTTATTTAAAATCACAGATTTCTCTTTGTTGGCTTACTTTCCCTTTGCAAACCAATGCTATTAAATCCTGTGCATTAAGTGTTACTCCTATCGTTTTTGTTATTGCTGTTTTACTTTTGTCATTACAGTTATGTAAAACTCCATTGAGCCACATTAATTGTTGAATATTTAATTTACTACTTTATGTTTGCATTTAAAGCAGTCATGAGCTTTTCATGGGACTTTTGTTCCCGATCAACTCACACGTATTCTTACGTTCTTGCTTTTAGTCATCAAAGAGACAGTGACGAACGCACATGTATGGCAAATGTTCCCAAATTTTTGTAAAGCGCAGACAAATAATTAAAAAAATCTTTCGTTTATTCTTGTATTTGTTACTGAAACAGCGACTAGTGCACCTGTGCAACAGATGTATGTTGATTTGTTATTAATTTTTTTAATTTTTTTAAAACATCAACTTTACTCTCCCTTAGAGAGTAATTTCCATGTTCTCACTAACACAACTACATTTTTATATTTTGCACATCACTGATTTAAAGAACTGCTTTCTCTCACTCTATCTCTCTTTGTTTACAACTCTCATTTTTTTCTTTGCGTGTAATTTATTACTGCATTGTTGTGTGTATAAATATACATAAAAGTAGTCACTTTTTAGTATTACTTTTCTTTCCCTCTCTATTCTGTTTTAATCGCCATTTTAATTAAAAATTAAAAGTTGGAAAATGAAAAGACATAAAGTGCTGATTTAAAATTAAATAAAAGTGAGTTTATTTTCAATTTATTAATAGGTCTATAAAACGGCCAACAAACTATATAGTTTGGTAAAGTGTCATGCATTAAATTGGAAATTTTGTACTCATTAGTCTTGTAGCAGTGGCTTAGACTTGCACCTACGCGAATAATTTTATATCTTAGTAGCTTTGAAAATAACACTACTCTTGTTACCTGTTATCTGTACTAAACTACTATATTATTTTGTGGTAAGTTGCGTCTATTTGACAGTTATTAAAAGCGGTCTGGAACAAACAATTGTTCTAATTGCGATGGAAATAGGAAAAAACATGTTTAAATCTATGTGAAGAACGTGGCATCGTTAAAAGGTCAACTACTGAATATGGCTGTGACTAAAAGTGGTCGTTTAGCCTGAACCACTAGTAGCTAATAAATTGGACAATCGGAGAATTAAAGTAAGTGTGGTAGCTGAGGTTGTAAACCATGTGAGTGTATTACTCTTTGCATGCATTTTTAAATAAGGAAAAGCCTTACAAGCGACGCAAGCTTACACCCGATCATAAATGGAATCGCGTATTCATTTCAAAAGAGTGTAGTTGTCAATTTATCAGAACACACTAGCGACTTAAAGCACAGCAATAAAATTATTTTATATGGGTGACAAAAGAACAAACCTCTCTAACCGTATCTTAACTATTATCCTAGTTTTTATTTTTTACTCTTTTTTCCCACTTGATATCCTTCCGGTCTAACTTCAAATATTTAAAATAGCCTATAATAGTTTCTTTCTAAAAGACACTGTAGAATCTGCTTTTTAGCTACATACAGTCTTCATGCAAACACACATTAATATTCACATCCATACATAGCTTTTATTGTTTTCCTTGCACAAATTAAACAAATACAAGAATATTGTTAATTTTGTTCATTATTTATGGTTAATTGCCTTTAACTCTGCAACACTAAACAAACATTTTTTGTTTGAATTGAAAGATTGAATAGTTGTTTACTCACTTTAGTGGAAAACCGTATGTGTATTATAAATGGAAGATAAATTTTGCGTTTTATTATAAAAAATACTACGAAAAGCTGAGATGTACGATGTTTATTATGATATAAGAAATAGAAGGTAGTTCCGCTCAAAATCGTTTGACAATAAATGAGATTCTTAAAATTTGTTTTATATGTAAACATTTAAAAAAATATTGTCACGTGCTGAAAAAGGATCAATATTCCCAGAAATTTTACACAATTTTGTGTAATTTAATCAAGATTTTAAATTTAGAATCTAATTTAGAATTTTGCAGCATAAGTACCAACGTTAATTTTGAATATATTGTTACGTTTTTACCTTGTTAGAAACGCGTTTTTATGAGTTCGTAGATTGTAGTTAAAATGAAATAAATCTTGTGTTCGGTTTTAATTAAAAATCCTTTATTCAACACAGTTATGTGCACCACTGCTTGTTATCTTTTTACAGGCAATAACAATTTTTATTCTTAATTACTCTGTCTGTTTACAATATTGTAAACAACAACAATTACTCTACAGATCTTTCTACTTAAAGATCTTCCAACCCGATCGTAGTTATAACTTAGGTTCGATCACAACCTTTTCAACCAGAGGTTATCCACACTTAACTCTCTGTACTGAGTTAGCTCCAACGAGTTTACTCCTTATAAACTCTCTTCACACGAACTGCACTCGCTGGCTTTACTTTACTTAAAACTGTACTCGCTGAGTTTACGACACATAAGCTGATTGCTGTTCGCATCGATGTGCTTTTTATATGGCTGAGTATGCAAGACATCGAAATCCATTCATTTCTTTCTTTTAATTTCTTTTTAGTTCCTTCGTAGCCATGCTTTTGTGAACATCTACCTCTTTCAGCTCTTAGTATTTGTTGTTGCCGTATTATTTTTATTAACTTTATCTCTGATAATGGTTGTTGTTGTAGATTTATTTATTTGTAAACAGCACGTATAGTTGTTTTTGCAGCTTTTGTTTATTTATTTTAGCGATGTAATAAATGCTGTGGTGTCTAATCAAAAAGTCCACTTCGAATTTTTTGTAATTTAAGGCTTTTTGGATATCAAATGCCGATATGTGGCTAAGTTTATGTAGCATTTTCAGTTTCAAGTTAATTCGTAAATAGTGTGTTTCCTATATAAATTGGATGAAAAAGGTGTTTGCTTGAGTAATACACCAAGATTCTTCAAGGCTACTAAAACGACATATATTTCAGTTTAAAAGCTCTATTTTTCTTTTTTCCAAATCCGAAAAGAGTCTGAGGGTCCGATTAACCGCTTTTTTACCCGTAATTCGAAAATTCCAAAAACAGATCCTTGTTCTACTCAATTGCACCTATAAGAGAGACAGTATCACTTGCCAGGTTTTTTTTGTCACACCGTGTAATTTTTAAAGAAACTTTGACATAAATAGCGGTTACGTTTCTTCGTCGTATAATTGACAAATGTGACCATAGCTTTACTGCCTTCAAAGTATTTTAAATTAATTAAAAGTGCTTAGAGATTAATTAATATCGAGCCTTTAATACTGTAAGGAGACCAAGTAACTCTGCTTACAGTCGTAAATAGATTTTTAGAAAAAGCGAACTGCATTTCAGTAATGGGTTTGTTAACATACTTTTAATCAAAAATTAATTTTTCCATTGAGATCACGGCAGGCTTAATTTTGTTCAGAATATTGTAGAGCATAGCGGAGTGAGTATTATGGCTTAGACGTGTTTTTCAGAAGGGAGCTTTTGTAAAAATCGATGGATAATTCGCATCTAATATGTGTAGTAAAACCTTTCAGAAAAATTTAAGGAAATCTGCCGATAAATCAAATTGGATTCGATTGTCTTCTAACTGGATTTTTGGAAAATATTAAAAATGTAGTATGGGAGTGTTTGTCTTAGCTATCAGATTTGACAACTATTGATAAAATATTACCAGTTGTGGACATTTAAATGTCTTTAGAAAGTAGAACTAACATCATAAGCTTCTGAACAAGTCGGTCAATAGTACGCCAAAATGACTTCGAGGTGTCATTAAAAATAAAAACTGTACTCGGAATAAATACTAAGTAATTACAAACTTATGTAGGAATTCATTTAATTTTAAATGTTTGATTTTATACTTTCAGCTGTATTGTGTGAAATGTATTTTAATTTACAAAAAGTTCCTAAATATTAAACTTTTTCAATGGTCGAGCTCACAAAATGTGTCGTATTATTGTATCGTAGTATGCCATACAATTTTTATATATATTTGTTTTTGCTTTCAAAAATTACAGGTTCTGAATTCGGCATATGATGTATGTTTCGAAACTTTTTTTATTTTTCAGATACGTTACAGTTTTATATTTTAATATTAATTTAAAAAAATATATATCTCAAGTGCGCTTTTATTCTGAGAAACGTGATCATATTAGTTATGAATTTATATTCTCAATTGTCGCCTAGTGTAGATAACATTTTAATTGTATAAAAATTAAAAGTCTTTTTAGCGATGCTAGGCAGTTAATAAAAAAAGCTCTTATGACAGTCTTTCTTATAATGAGAACTTCACTAAATAATTTTGTATTGTTCACAACTTTGAGGATTTCAGCAAAATTAAATTGTTAAAATAATATTTTTTAGTTTTTCAACTTTTCACTGTAATAAATATGGATTTAAAGGCAAATTTTTAGATCTCTGCTTCCTCCTTCCAGGTCATATAAATTTCCATTGAATTTTAATTTTCTTTTTCAATTTTTTCTCTTATTACTCCTGCTTGTGTGTTCCATAATTTATGCTGTTTGCCAGCTTGTTCAACAAATTATTGTTTGTCTGATAATGATGATGACAACGATGACGATGAAGATGATGCTACACATGGTAAATAACTTTTGTATACAAGCAAACAAATTATAAGCATAACGTGTCTACCAATTGAGACTTCCGAACTTTGATAGTTAATAGCAGCCACATTATTGAAGCTACATCTGTCGAATTATTTGCTACTTGTTTAGTTAGTTTTTCAATTCACTTTGGGCGGATATAACGTTTAACAACACGTGCCAAATGATAAAACCGTTTTATCAAAATGTGTGTTTTGTAAAAGATAAAATCTTCAGCAATGAGACGTATTGAATTAATATATAAAATTCTCGGACAATCCACATAAGATCCAAGAGCGTTCAAAAGTTTAATGTGGAAAAAGTCAAAGTTTTATGTGGATTTTGACCTGGCCATCATCATATATCTTTGGGACCTACGTTGGCCAGCCCATCATCGTCAACCACGAGTGCTATAGGCAAATGATTACAAACTTCGTTTAGTCCGAATTCTATAATACAGGCACCAACGACATGTGATTTCAGCAGGATAGCGCTACGTCCTACACAGCTCATGCCACATTAAACTCGAAGGATTTGAAGTCATGGAAATCTCCGGTATAATGGTAATAATAAGCCAAAAACCGACTCCTATCCTGAAAGTTATTTTAAATGCTAAACCACGGTAGAAATTTGCGCAGTTTTATATTCCATACATACGGGTGGCGTGGTGTAATGTTCAGAGCGTAGGCATATGACACAAACGGCCCAGGTTCGACTCCTAGCAAACACGAAAAAAATAAATTCAATTGTGGCTTCGAGACTTCACGCTCCCTCGAGACAAATCCATCTAAAGAAGCCCCCTGACCTTCCAGCTTACCTCTTGCGATGATGGCAAACATCAGATGAATTATCAGGAGATAAACGCCACCTATTGGAAAAAAATTACACCACCACCACCACAATTTAGCAAAAACTTTTACCACTACACACAATTATATGAAGGCGAGCCACAATAGATTAATCATCCACTTAGCTTGAAAATCAGCTTGATTACTGAGACTCGAA
Organism: Wohlfahrtia magnifica; assembly: GCA_023159175.1. NCBI lineage: Eukaryota > Metazoa > Arthropoda > Insecta > Diptera > Sarcophagidae > Wohlfahrtia > Wohlfahrtia magnifica. Next base: position 5,459,533 of record JAKWBJ010000541.1, read on the forward strand.
CAAAGTAATGGATTCGTTGTGGAAAACCAATATGGTCCCTAGAGGAGTGATGCAAATAAAAATATTCCAAACATAATTGCATTGATAGACTTTGCATATAAATAACATATTTCGATGATATATGACACACAGACTTTGTTCTATTTTAATTTAAAGATGAAAGCGCCTTATGAAAGACCCTTTATAAATGCTTAAACATGTATGTTGCCATTGTATACAGAGATAGAGAGAGAGAGGTAGGGAGAGCTCTATTGTAAAATGTTTACTTTTGTATAGAAAACGGAGAAGAAAAACAAAATCAAAAATATTATAATAATTTATGATAATATCGTTGCAACATCGATACAGTCAGGTGTAGAAAAAACGGACACTCATTGGGAAAAATGTACGTAAAAGCATTAAAAATTTAAAATTCCAAAAACTGGTATCTACTGTTCCATACTATTTTTCATGTTCCGTCAATATTTGCTAAACATAAATTTTCTTAAGAACTATTAAAATATTCAACTGATTTTCTATTAAACTTAAAATGGTAAAAAACGGATGTATATGAATGAGTGAGAGAGAGAGAGCGATTGAGAGAGTGAAAAAGGAAGAAAAAGAAAATTCGTAAAAACATGTTGGCATATTAAGACGAAGTGTAACGTTCATTTTTTTCGAGCAAAAACGCATTAAGTATTCAGTTAACCCAGCAGACATTTTAGCGATATATTACTGAAAATAATAAAAATTATTTAATTCTAGGGACTTAGACTACATATGTAAATAAAGGCAACAGTTCATGACTGGCGTGCGGCTATTCTTGAAAGCAAATGGCTTTTTCCGAAACCAGTTTTCCGTTGGATCCTGGCCGGTTTGGAACAGCAAATGGTTAAGAGCTCCAAGCTTTGCAAAAAACCCTTTTAAAAAGTGCCTGACTTTCAAAACATTTGCGGGTATATTTCACTGTCAATGGCATGCGAAGAGACAGTTAATATTTTGAAAATGTCTGATTACGAAAAAGTTTTCAACACTATTTTCCTCTTTTTTTTCTTGTTCTTGTTTACTGCAGATAATTTATGAAGTTTATGCAAAAATTCTTTTTTAATTTGAAATCAAAAATAATACTTAAAAAGGCGGCATGTTACTGGCAACGTTTTTTAAATGTTGTAAACTAAGATTAAGTATGTAATGTTATGTTACATGCATAACGTAAAAAGTGCTATAAAATTAAAACATTAAGCTCTTTAGTCTTTTAAAATATGAAAATTTACGAATTTATGTGTATAATAGGGTAGAAGAAAATTAAAAATGTTCATTTGCAACAGTACAACACAACACATTATGATTTTCATTGAATTGATACAATTTTTTAGATAAAGGCCTACATATATTTTGTTTATCAAAACTTGGATCCGTTTAAGCATCCGTGGTGTACTTGTTTGTCTATTGTTCAAATATAATGCAATACTTGCTCTTTGCAGCGTGTAGAAGCTATCAAATCATTTAACGTTTTTAATAATCACAGTTGCATTTCACACTTTTGCTGCCATTGTTGTTGTTATTTTAATGTAAGAGCATTCTAACTCTTCTTACAGTTCTTACTAACTGTACCAGAAGATAAGAGGTCTCGAGTACTTCCTATCAGTGCTGTCACGAACAATTTTATGGTTTGCAAAAAACCGGCATTAAAATTACACACAGAATTCTGTTTCTTCAAATATTATATACATAACGGTTGTGCTTTTAGCCGTTTGAATTTTGAGAATTAAGGACAACACAGAACATTTGCAAAAACGAATGAAGTATTTATTTGGAGCGATAAATTAATGCCTGCTACGCCATAAGTGTTCCATCAGATAGTTTAAGTTTTAGCGTACTTTTTCCAGCATTTCGGCCCCTATATCACTAATGGCAGCTGTAATGTTGTCTTCCATGGCTGGGACTGTAGCTGGCTTTTCAATATGTATACGAGATACTTTACGTATCGTCACAAAGAAGTATCCTTTCGATTGCTGTCGTGTGGCATGTAACACCGTTTTGTTGAAACTACTCAAATAAACAAGTTATTCTATGATAAGCTATATAAGAATTCTGAAATAACAAAGCTTGGTTCCCGAGATATAGACGCATTAGTTCTAATATTTGATCCGGCCATTCGATCAGCAAAAATGTCAATATGGGTATCAAATAAAAGTTCTAGCAAAGATCTTTTATTTAATGTGTAAAAAGTCTGGATCCACTAACCCATTGTGGACCGCTAATGAAAAAAGTGATTTTTCTATCTATTCTTACAAAATTGCCCTTATCTCGGAAACTAGCAAGTAAATCAAATCTCCGTCATATATGACCAAGAAGTGGCCATTGCAGTCAATGGCGATCGTTATGGGGCCATGTTGAACGAATTTTTGTTCACAAAAATTGAAGAGGAGCATATGAGCAACATTTGGTTTCAACAGGACGGCGCTACGTGCCACACAGCCGAAGCTACACTCGATGTTTTGCGCCCTGTTTTTGAAGACCGCATTTTCAGCCGCAGATCTGATGTCGCTTGGCCACCTCGGAGCTGCGATTTGACACCGCTGGACTATTTTTTGTGGGGTGCCGTCAAAGATCAGTGATACGCCAACAAGCCAGAGACAACTGACGCTTTAAAGGGCAATATTCGTGAAGCCATTGGTGAGATACAGCTGCACACAATCGATAATCTGCTTAAAAATTAGACCGATCGTGTAGGCTACTGCATGGCCAGCCGAGGCAGCCATTTGAATGAGATTATATTCCATTATTAACCGGAAGGATTGTACTTTTAAATAAAAAAAGAAATATGAAAAAATATTCAGTAGTTTTTTTTATAGCATTTTCAAAAAAAAAAAAAATATTTGGCGGACCCTTTATTAACTCAAAATTTTTTAAATTTCACTATTGCAAGAAATCAACTAACAACATCAATATTTATCTACTGTAAAAATATCAACATATTCCGATTGCTCTTCCATCTCGAAAACCATATTGGAGACCATTTTCGTCATAGTGTAGTTACTACTTTTATATCACCAACAAGTTATTATTTTGTGTTAATAAAAAAGTGGTAATAGAAATATATCGTATATTTTCATAAAATATGTATAATTTTTTTGCTTACTATTATTATGTATTCGAATTTTCAAATTTTCTAAAAATATAATCACAAACAGTTTTTCACCTCTACTGAAAATGTTAAAACTTTGAGTAAATACTAGGGAGATCGGACGTTTATTATTCGACCGGTTTTAACGGTTTTTTCAAAATCTTCATTTTCGAATACCGAATAAACCGGTTAATATAACACGAATAACCGGTTAATTTAAATAAGCATAATTTGTATACGTTTGTATATTTTTTTTTTGAAAGTATGCTTATCGTTTAGCTATTTGTATAAATTCAATTATTTTTGTGTATATGACAATCTTGAACATCGCACAAAGAACGTGAACACCAAGGTAGATCAAAAAGGATAACCTTTTTTCACCTTCTGTAAATAAATATTGATTTTTATATATGGAAAACGATCAACTAAACTCATTGAAAGGCCACAAATCTACAAACGCCGATTCCGAACGGCAGATATATTAGTTAGTGAAGTTTCTCACAGCGTTAATACACATAACCAATCGCTAGTAATATTGTGAGGTGGTATAGCTGTTGAAAATTGTGTGATGGTGTGGCCTCGGATTAAGCCGACGACTTCTTGGTTGGAAAGTGGGTGCTTACCAACACACTCTATTAAATACATGGTGCATAAATTTACATACAGTGCTCCTCGAAATCTAAGCAAATTTTCTTGTCGAGGCAATTAAGGACTCGTATATTCAAAAAAACAAACATTTAATTTTTGTTATCTTAGGCACTTTATACAGTTATTATTAATGGCAAAACCTTTAATTCTATTCTCTGCCAAATAATACAACAAAAACGAAATTAGCTCATTGAGTAGCCGTTTGTGTAATAAACTTTGTTTCTTATGGCCTCCGCACACCGTTTTTGCATAGTTTTAATGAGATTTGTTAGAATTATTGTTAATATTGATTACCACTTTATTTTTAAGCTCTGCGTCAGCTTCGGTTTATATTTAAATTGACGTGGTCCAGCTCTGCCCTTCAAGAATTAAGAACAGTTTTGTTTATGTAAAAGAACCGGTTAACGGGTTATTTGAATAATTATTAACCGAAAACCGCGTTTTTAAAAATCGCTATTTTTCGAATTATTCGTAAACCGGTTTCTGAAAAGAGTCGAATAATTGATCTCCCTAGTTAATACCCTCTTGGTGATCAAGTGCGTTATGTATGTTGAACCAATTAAAGCATTTAAGTAATTTTTTATCGACAGATAGATAATATGTTTGTGTCTATAATTATTATACATTTGATACGAATATTGGTTGCAAATATTCCAAATCTGTTCGGAATTATTTCTGTCCTCTAGCAGTTCTTTGACTTCTTCATCTAAGTTCTTAAGTTCCACTTTCCATTGATGTCGAATACTAGAGATGCACGGATCTGACGTTGCCAATAATATATTAAATAGAATTTCATTTGCGAGATTTCCTCAAATTTTTCGAGTGTTGTGCTCTCTATAAGATCTGTAATCCTTATTCCTTTTTTCACGAGCTTCCTCTTATAGATCTCCAAGTGGCACCAAATGATATTTAATTACATCTTCTCCATGATAAAAGATTTTGTAAACTGTTGCGGACATATTTCTCCGCGGGTATTTGGTTGTATATATTTCTGCAGTTTCCTTAGCATAAACTCCAAACTTTGTAGAGTCAATATTTTGTTTGCATACAAGTGCTTCTAGGATTATTTTAAATCTCAAAATAATATTTGAATCAACTCGTTTTATTGCAGATGCTCTTTCTGGATTTGAAAAGAACCATTTCGCGGTATTGGCATCATTTGTATTGACTGATTCATGTTTTGACTGGTCAATAATCAATCCAAATTTACGATATTCATCTTGAACACGTTTCTTTTTCAAATTCCTCAACACCTTGTAGGTGTCATTGTTTCTTATCGATCTTGTAGATCCGAAATTCAAATCAAAACTTACTTTCAGATTATGTTTCATGAATCGTTTTCTTGCAGTGTTTAATTGCCTTGACGTTGCTAGGCATATGGTGCTGCTAAATACAGCCTTAGTGTAAGTCAAAGCCTAGTCTACTTTTCCATCTACCATTGATCTGCCAACTGATAGCTCTAATTGTAATGGCTTTAGTTTTGCAATATGTGCTTTTTGATGTATAGGTTTTCCAGACTTATTTTTGTTTGTTGTTTCTGAAGCGACAGTAAGTTGAACATCTAACACGTTTGCATTACGTAAATAAAAATGTTATTTACTATACTTAACTTCTTTGTAGCGTTTTTTTTTTAATGGTTTGACGAAATTAGATAATTGCTCCGTGCTACACGAATATAAATTTAACTTTATTTTGATGAAATTTGAACGTCTTTCGCTTTTTTGATTCTAAAATATTTTTCGGTAAAAGGTGACACTTTCACCTATCTTGATCGCTTTTACTCCCTAGTTCTATTCCACTAAAGTTGAAATTTTATAAAAATATAGTGGTTCAAAAAATATCGTAGAACACATCTAATATTAATGGTAGGGCTGTAACGACCTACAAGATAACAAACTTACCAACCTAGAAAAAAAAGAGCAGACCATTATCGATGAAAAAACTAAAAAAATTACTTTTTGTTAATAAAAACAGCAGTTGTGCTTAACAGCTTGCACTCCCATAGTTAGCAACAGTTTGACCTAATTTTTTGGCTATTTTTATTTGGATATGTCAGCTATGAAATGTCGTTAACATTTTATAAGTCGGTGAGAAAAAATGTGGACTTTTGGCCAGTGATATCAAATGAAATGTGCTTCGTCACTAGAGATACTTTTTCTAATTTGAAAATTTTTCTCACCCCACGAATTTTGACAGAAAACATATTATCGAACGCGGAAATAAACAAGAGCTAACCAAGTCCTGATTGATAGCAAAATACTAAGGAGGAAATGGGAGGTAAATTCAATTCTTAAATGCGCCAATTAATTCAAACTTTTGATAATCCAATAAGCTATATGAAAGGTAATTAAATAAACTAATAAGAGAACAATCAAAATCTTGACCGATTTAAAAACTATAGTAATTTGGATATTCATTCGATTACAATTTCGCATGGGTTTTGGTTTACAGAAGATATCCGATAATTTATTTCATAGTGTATTTTTTATTCAAGCATAATGCAACAAATTAAATGTTTTATAAATAAATGATATGATATAATGGCGCTGTGATCGAATTTTACACGTTTTTTTGTGTTAATTACTGATACAAATAAATAAATTCAAATTAAAAACCTGTTTTTACACATGCAATTAAAAATGTCTTGCAATCTGGCAAAAATCGATGCAAATTTTGAATTTGAATAGTAATTTTATTCATTTCTGGATTAACATTGTATATATAAAGTGATAATCCACATTATTTTTATTTGTTTATTTGACTCAAGCTTTTTAAAATTAGTAAAATTTATAAAAAATTGTATAAATTATACATTTTTAAAAATTCTAAATTATTTTAGTTGTACGACAAAATTGATTATATTTTTTCTTATTTAATAGCACATGTTATAAAGTTTCAAAAACTGAAATAAAAAATGTATTTTTCTATATATATATTTTTTAATACTCCTTCCAGTGTTAGTAAATTTAAACTTTCGTGAGTTTTTCAAAATGGAAAAAAAGTAAATACAAAAACGAAATTTAAACCTTTTTGTTTTCTATTTTGCTTATTATATTATAAAGTAATTGAAAAACGAAAGTTCTAAACATTTCTTAAACAAATGGAGTTCTTACAGCTATTTTTTTGAAGCAACAAAAACACATTTTTTACATAGTATTTTTTATTAGAAATTAGTTGAGTTAAGCGCCCTCTTGCGACAATATATAGAGTGACCGAAAAAAAAAATGTTCAGTATTTTATAACCTTTCAAAAGATGTATATTTTATCAATATCTTTGATATGTGATTTTTAAATTCTTGTCAATGCGCCAACGCACTATGCGACATGTTATCCGGACTCGAGTACGCTGAATCTAGTGTTGCGAACAGTTCTTTAAGTTTAGGTTTTCGAGATATAAGGTTATATATTATATTAGAGCAAATCAAAAATGATCGAGTTTATTGAATAAACCAAAAAACCAACATTTCTCAATGAAATTAGCTTTAAAGAAAGATAAGAGCAGTGGGATGACATTACTACGTAAGTACGTATGTATGAGTGATACATCTGCTTCACTAATAAAACATCAAAAATTATATTTCTAAAGCTGGGATCAAACGATTGTCACAAATGTACCAATATAACACAATTTATATTGTGCTTCATTGACGTTAGATATTAAAATTATCGCAGTTTATCTTGCGAAAATTTAAAAATTTTAAAAATCAAAATCGATTGTCGCACAAGAACACAATAAATTTTGTCGCATTTTTGATACTTTTGTTGCCGCATTATTACAATTACTGTACCAGTAATTGAAAAATGCAACTTTCTTTCCTTCGGACACTGTATGAATTCTCTCTTTCTTTGTGATCATTGGTAAAAAAAGGATAATTACTTTGTCGCATTAAACAATTACGAGTAAACCTCACCATAATTGTGGTGATATTCTTATTTCACAAATTATAAAAAAAAAAACAAATTAAAAATTAAAAACTACAAAACCTGTACAATTGTTCAAGCAAACTTATTTTTTAAACTGCTCTATGCGTGAAAAAACTGCAAAATACAGATAAGTCCGCATATTTGGTACAAACCTTACCAGTATTGATATTGCGAAACCAAATCCCAGAAACCAAATCCTGGATATGTTTTGTGGACTAAGTAGAGATTATGCTTAATAAAAAGCTCAGCGTGTTTTATTTGCAGTGAAAGCATGTCTTTGATTTCGAACAGAAAGAATTACACACCAGCTGCTAAATTAAACTGCAAGCAAGTTAAAAAATGACTTATAGGTATATAAACAAATTTCTTAGAATGGTTTTAGTTGACCTTCAGATCAAGTTCAAAAGTCACGTCGGCAAAACACTTTTATATTTTAAAACCGACAATGCTAGTAATACTTTCATATTAAAAGTCACAAACTTAAAAACTTAAAAGCCCTTTTGTTAACTAAGAAGCAGCAATTTCCAACTATCTAACAAAGTGCATGTGATACAACGATACGCACAGAAAGTGAAAAGCAGAGAATACAGCTGAATTGGCCAAGCTTTGAGAACCTCTCCTCAAGATATGTTAAATTTGACAATTGACTGGAATCCTCTATGTGGTCTGGTATAATTATGTACGAAATAAAACTGCAGGCGCAAGAAAACGAGATCTAAATCTAATCTAAATGATGATCCTATTAGGACTCTTTACTCCACTTACATGCCATAGAATACGTTTTCTTATTAAAATTTGCCGGTTAAGCCATAAATATTTTAATACAATGACTTTAATTACGATTAAAAACTTAATAAATGTGGCTAAAAATTTATAAAAATAATTAAAAATTTATTCCTGTTCCTTTTTTTTATTAAATTTATTTCATTTTTATTTTTAATTTTAATTCATTTATTCATTTTAATATTTATTTTTTCTTTTGTTGTTGGAAATTTTATTCAGTAACCACATAAACAAGCAAATAGCACACACATGAGTAAATGCACATGGAAATGTGTGTATATCCGTGCAAGCATTTAATGCTTATGTGTGTCTGCAAAGAAATTCAAAAACATAACAAAGCAAATAACGGGGAAAAGAGAGAGAAAGAGAAAAAACCAGGCTTGTAAAACATAAAACATAAAACAAAAAAAAAAAAAAATAATAATTCAGGGCGAATAAAAAAATTATACAATTGTTTACATAATAAACAACAACAATACCATAAAAATAAAATATATAATAACACGTAACAGATGAGAATTACAAAACACAATTACAGCAACAATAACAACAACACAAAAAACTGTCTATATAATTTTTTAAACACAAGTAATTGCAAGAAAAAAGGAAAAATAAAAATCAAGAGAGAGTGAGAGAGCAAAAGATAGTGTGCGAAAAACATAAAAATTAACTGTAAAAGCGTCAACATGCCGCATAAATTGTTCTTGTTACTTGTGCTTATTGCTTTTGTTATTATTATTGTTATAAAATGTACAGTTTGTGTGTGTGTGTGTGTGTGTGGTGATTATATTTGTAAATGTAGTTTGTTGTGAAATTTATTACCATTTACTTCACTTTATTATTACTTTTGCTCATGCTATTTATTGAGAATATTCATCCATGCATTTGTATGAATGTATCATATCAATAGCCATGTTCAACATAAAAAGGCTGCTGTAGTGAATTATTGTTCTTTAATCTGGCAACTTTAATACCGTATGTACGCCCATTTAACGGCTGTTAAATATTTCGAGTGCATTATTCAAAGTGATGCAAAGTGTAACAGTTTCTAAAAAAGCACTGAGTTTCAACCTTAAAGTTGCCTAAAAAGAAATAGTTTTGGGGATGCATGGTGCATTGAAGAAACAGCTATGCATTTAGCGGTTAATGCTTCCCTTATATTTGAACAGATTAATAATCCTCAACATACGGTACTTATCGCAAAGAAATGGCTACAGTGTTACACTACACAACTGATATTTGGTTTTTATTCACCGGACTCTAACCCATAAAGGCACATTTATGGTCATTTAGGCCAGAAAATACGAAAACAAGAGGTGAAAGGCAGATTAGATATAAAAAATTTATAGTAGAAGAATGGTTAAACATTCCCAGCTCTGTGATGCAAGAGTTGGTGGATTATAATGGAGTGTACCCTGTTAATAATACATTGACAAATTTGTTTTTAATTTTTCTGTTTAAAACCATAATATGTTACCTGTTGTTTACTTCCTCTTGTTATTTTCATTCAGGGAATTTTATTGTTTTACTTGCATCAATTAAACAAATACAAAAATATTTGCAATTTTGTTTATTAATATTGTAAAATGCTTATAACTCTACAAAACTAAAATATTTATTTATTTACTTTTTTTTATTAACTTATAGACTTTTATTAAAAAGAAATTTTTAAATTGAATAGCTGTTTACTTACTTTAGTGACTCAGCGTATGTGAAGTATTTAACGAAATTCAGCGTCAAACCAAAATACCCACAAAATACCAAAATACCAAAATAACCACATATATAAATGACCAGCATATAAAATGGTCAATATATATGGGCAATATATCATCGGTAGGAGCCCCATTAGTGGGGATCCACTCTGCAGCATGAAAAATGTTCAACACTTCGGCCTAAAACACACTGCTGTAAAACATCAAGGTTGAGCTTCTTGGAAAAATTTTACTACCGACTCTGTTGGCTAGTCTGGAACCGTCAGTATTGACATCCACTGAATCGCTTGGGATGAGAGAGCCAGAGACCCAATTATCTGTACGAGGAATCATGACGCGGAATCCTCTACACAGTTCAAGTCCAGATGATGCATATCTCACCGCTACATGTGTGGCCTGTTGCCTGACAAGTATCTCCGAAGGCAGCCATATAAGCATTACCAAAAGAACCTTTGTAAGGGTGTTATATAACGCACCAGTAATCTGAATTGCAGCAGATCTCCCGACCTTATCAAAGAGTTTGAAATTGCAATCTTTATCAAGGGCAGTTCACCAGAAGACCACGCCTACAAAAGATTCGGTTCATTAACCGCCGAATAAATCAGCGAATAATGCTAGGACTGAAACCCCATTTCGCACCCACTGCTCTTCTGCAGCAGTAGGTGGCACAAGCTTTGAAAGCCAAGTTGGCTTTCCAACTTAACTTGTGCTCAAGAATAAAGCCCAGATATTTAATAGTAGGACTAAAGCTAAGCCTGAAAATTGAGGTGTCCTATAGCTTCTAGTGAAGAGCATTGTATCATTTTGACAAGTGTTCACACTAAGTCCAAACTCCCTACACCACCCAGATACAATCTTCAGGGAAAAATTTTGCGCCGCAAGGTTCCATAATAATGGACGCAACACAGATCCTTGCTCTCAGAAATAAGGTATAGGTGTCAACAGTATTATGTCCTTTTGTATATATATGACATCCTGTTAATTGTGTGCAATTACAAGAAAATTGGTTCATTCTGATGGATTTTTTATCTTGTTTTTTGCAATAATTCTTTAAGTAATTCTTCAAATGATAAAGAGAAATTAAAAATTTATTTTTTTAATTTATAATTAATTTTCTGTTCTGTTCAGAACGTATGATTATTTTATTTTCTCTTGTACTCAAGAGTGCTTTTTATTTATTAACAAACATTGATTTACTCTGTCTCTCTCTCTCTCACTCTCTCTCTCTACAATCATATTTATTCATGAATTCTTATCCATTTTTTACAATTTCAGAAATAAATTGTTTTCAAAGATTCGCAGAACAACCAAAATACACAGAAGTAAATCCAGGTCAGGACGCTCTATTGACGTGCAAAGTAATCGATAAACGTGGCACATGTTCATGGCAAAAGGATAATAAGGTAAGAGTACAAAAAAAAGGATACAACACAATACAAATGAAATTCACAGGAAAAAATAAAGTTTTCGATGTGCATTTTTCGTTGGAACTTAATGAAAAATGCAAGGAAAACTTGAATGTTGAAGGAAGTGGTACCAGCAGTTGCTTTTATAATTAAGGTCCCCATATAACAGCAGCTATTGTCGTCTGACTTGATAACTTTATAAAATTTTTACAACTTTTTTGCAATTTCTCGTTACTCGTTTATTATTTATTGTCAGTTTAATATCGTTCCTAGAATTTCATTGGCAGCAAAAATGGCAAAAAAAGTATGGGGACGGAACAAAAATTAAAAGTTAACAAGACTAAGTGGAAAAGAAAAATATAAAAAATCTATGACTATACATGCCTGGCTTTGTTATACCCTACACTTAGCCGCCTGTTTTTAAATAATTTAATTACAATTTAAAGACATACCAGGTGCGTCACTTGTGCACAATACAAATCAGTATTTTCATCGATAATTATCAGATTATAATCTGTACTTAGAAGTAAAACGCCGCTGGAGGCAAATATTGAGGCCTAGTGAGAGACTAGTTAAGATGGCTGATGAGTGCATCAGAAATAACAAGTGGAGGAACGTCAATACTTCTCTCATCAAACTGACCGGTGGTCTTTGGAAAAAAAAACGAAACAGAGTAAACGAGCAATTATTATTTGCTACCAATCTTTGCTACAAGTCTAAAATGATGCCTCCTTACTAGATAAGCGGGCATTTTACCATTGTATTAGACTCCAAAATAGTAATACCCGTAGAAGATATCAGAGCGAAGATGAGTGGGTCACCAGTTCGGAACTATTTTGTGTTCAACTGTTAGTAGTGACTTGAGTCAAGTCAGCAAAATTTTAATTTTGATAAAACCTTATTTTACCACGGTGGGTCGTAGAAAGAGAAGAAGGTTAGTTTCATTAAAACCGGTAACTGCGGAAATGTGAATTAGACCTCGAGTCCTAAACAATTAGAAAATTATTTTCAAATGCTTGGTTTCAAATTGATACGTACAGCGTTGTAATCATGTTTAATATGGTGCGTTGCAGCATCAAATGTTTTTGAAGAGACTGTGTGTGAAACTTTAACACGTTACAATCTTCACCACTGTCACTGACGGTAACAACGCGAAGCTTTTCTCCACCGGAATAGTTAGGTTCTTTAACTCTCCTCGTACATGTTTACACACATGTTTACATACTTACAGAGTTTGAGAAACATAACCATCACATAATTTGGAATATGCCCTTAACTCGTCACTGAGTCCATTGTAATTGCTTACTATTATAATGCCAGTTCTTAACTGTCACTTTCAGTATCTTCAATCAGGTAGTGATAGCAGAGACAAAACTGTGGAAATATTATCTGTTCGCACCGTGTCCATTTAAAATTAGATCGCATAATACTCCACTTCACCGTTCTTTGTACCCATCAATATATTTAGATCAGAGGGTCCATTTTTCTTTTCATGATCGAACTTCTATCTTCGTCTTCGAATTATCCCCGATATGATGAATATCGCTTAATCAGATATTGTTTTATATGCGCAGTATACCCTTAAAGCCATTGTACCCTATTCACCCGTGCTTTTGGGCACGTCTGTCAACTTGACGATACTCTCGTAAGGAGTAATATGGGAATGAAGAAAAAACAGCGGAACATTTTGTTAATGACTCCCCAGCTTTAACAGAACTCATTTTGAAAATCAACTCGATGAATACTCATTCCGGAATAGCAAACAATGTTTTGATTTCTGATAAGCTTTCTTAAAAAGCAAGACTAGGTCACTGAAAAAGATTGAAAAAGGCACGGCCCCACTTGGTTCCAATAAATCATAGTCATATCAATCATAGCAGAAGATAAAGCAGAAAGATAGGCGAGAGTGTGGAGAAGAAAGTCAAAGGTGGAAGTTAAAGTGCTTGTGCAAAACATTTTTTATTTAATCTTGTCTACGCCCAATAGAGATTAATTAATAGAGATTAATTAACATTTAATTTTCATCTTTTAGTAGTAAAGTTTCCAGGAAAAATCTATTAATACCACAAAAGCTAGTGTCTTATTGCTAGTTTTTTCACCACTTTTTGCATTTTATGGGAGGTAGAAATTCATTGGGTTTTTAAATTCCAATATTGATCATCATTAACTTATCATGCATACCACGTGTTTCCTTATGCCATTTATACAATATTATATTATCCATTATTATCTGTTTATTTAAATTGTATGAAAACTAAAAAGTATAAATCGAAGAAAGTTTGTATCGAAAATTTCCAAGAATTTTTTCCATAATGAAATTTAATTATTATGCCATTAAATAACGACAAACAGCAATTACAACAAACTAGAAAAAAATTGTAAACTTCTTTCAAAATTTATTAAAATCTAATAACGACGTGTAGTAATATACGAGGGCAGTTTAAAAGATAATGCCTGTACAGTTCGAAAGCACCCATTGTTGCCCAAACTACTTAAAACTTCCTCTCGGAATCGTAAGTTTCCACGTTCGATTAAAAAAGTTCAGTTTCTTACCTTAATAGTAATTCTCTTCTATCTCCAGTTTTTGTCATAACATCTATATGCCGATCAGTAAAACATCGCTTCCATTTATAATGCCGAAAAAATGCAACGAAAATAAGGTCGAATATGCTCAATGAAATCCATGAAATGATATTGAATGATCAGAAAATTAAAGTGGTTGGAGTTATTGAAGCCATGGACTCCTCAACCGAATAGGTACATAACATTTGACATGAGTTTTTTTGAAACTTCAGTGCTAAACAAACGATGAGTGCTGCTGATTGGAAAATACCATTACGTCCAAGTCTTTTTGAAACGTTTGAGTACTTTTGAATTGCGTTAAATAAAACAGACGAAGCGAAGTTATATTTATAGTCTTTATTTATCTTTATACAGTCTCCAATTATTTAACTTCCACTTAATACACAAATTACCTAACACTTTTCCTAACACTTAGCGCGACTTTACTCTTTGACTGTTTAATTATGACTGACTGACTAAGAAGAAGGTGGCGCCCTTCTACAGTAAATTACCATTAGTTTCGAATGTTCTAGTATATTCCACAACCTGCTATTCAATGTAAAGCGTTCAATTAAATACAGCCTTGGCAGGGTGATCGTTGCCAGTAATGGAAAAGAGTACATTTGTTCGGTATCAAAAAAAATTTTGAGAGTACTTTTCTGACAACAAAGTGTAACAAATTTTATAAAACAGAAAGATTTTTTTATGAGTGATTACTAAAAAACTGAATAACTGTGTCATCTTCTTACAGGTTTTCAAAATCAAAGACGCATTATATTCTTAACTAAACATATGTAAGTTAGGTTAGGTTAAGTTGGCAGCTTCCTTCAGCTCATTGGTTACAACTTGTGATCTTGTTGTGCTACCAAATGTCTATTACTGCAGCATAGTTCTTCCCAGCTTCTGTCTGGCAGCAGTTTGGTATTCAGTCGTCGTAATGAAGGCAAGGATTTTATAAAGATCGTATATTAGAGGGTAGTCCTTATCGTCGAATCTATTCCGACCAAGCACAGAAATGACCTCAAATGGTCGAATTCTGTGCAATGGCAAAAAAATTGTTCCTAAGAATCCTCCTGCTTCTCGTCATTGTAATTTCAGCAAAGATTATTCATTATATGGGATTGCTATACTTTTAGTATGTCTGCTAGCGGCCTAACGATCAGTAATAATCAAAATAAGGTTCCACATATGTGTTCAAGATTGCATCAGCAGCTGCCCCGTTTTTCAATCACCCAAACAACCAAAAATATTTCAAATATCCTTTGGTCTCAAAGTAGGTGGGCGTATTTTCCCATCGTTCGATGGGTTCATTACATGAAGTGGTACCTGCCTGGCCAAATACATGCGGCATGTTCTCATGTCCATGATTACCCTATATAGCAGAATTGGCTCTCCTTGGGTATATTAAAAAAACCTGGATGTGTTTTTTAATTATTTTGCATATTTATTAAAACAAATTTAAAAGTTTTCACGGTTTATTTACAAAAATAAATTTCAATTTATATATTAGGAGTACCAATTAATTCGGTGCGTTTTCTTAGTCAAAAAAATGTATTTACTTCAAGAGATAACTAATTAATCAAAATATTGTCTATCACTGCTTGGAACTTTTCTCCACACCTCAGATAAATTTCTAAACCAGTCTAAGTAAAACTTTTAGTTTTATGAGGTGAAACAGCCAGTAGTCAGAAGGAGCAATATCCGGTGAATGGAGCGAATGCGGTCGCGCCGAGTTTTGCCATGCTTGTCCGGCCGTTTTACTCGTAATGCACGCTTCAAACGAAGTAATTCCAGTCTTTACCAATCACCGAGTTTTAGCTCATTGTACACAACGCTCCTTGGTCCCACTGAGAGCGCAAATTTGCATTATATGTAAATAAGAAAAGAAAATAACGTAATTGTGCTCCCCGTAAGTATGTGACGTGGTGTAGTAATTAAGTTGCACGCATAACAACACAAACGTCCAAGGATCGAGCCCCAGTGGAGGACATGACGAAGAAAAAATTTAATTGTAGTTTCGAATGTTTAATAAGAAAAAGGCTTCAACTTCCCTCCAGACAACTCCATCTAAAAAAAAAATAAAAAAAATAAAGAAAAAAGCCCTCCTGACCACCCTCCCACATACCGTTGGCGATAATGAAAAACATCAGACGAATGATCAGGAAAAACACGCCACCGTCAGGGAAAAAAATTACAGTGCTAAAGTAAAGATCACCACCAATTAGCAAGCATCGTACCAGTGAGAAAAAAAATATCATATGAAGGAAGCTACAGCGGATTAATCATCTACTTAGCTTTAAAATAAATGGCTTTGTGGAGGCCAATATGGTCCCTATAGGAGTGACGGAGAAAAAAAAAAAAGAAAAAGTTGTACTAACAAATAAAAAATATTGTCGAATTGCTATAAAACCCAATAAATTCCAAAATTCCCAATAAAACCAAGTGGGCTACCTTAAAAAAAAACCGGTTCTTGCTAACCCTGCTATGAATATCCCGTAATACTGCAATACTGCTTATAAGTGCATGAGGATACGAAAAATCGGTTTTTTACTCATAACTCAAAATTTGGAGTGTTTTGAATAGTACAAAAACGGATTCTTTATGTACCCGATAGCGCCCATCACAAAAATAGAGTCACTTCACAGGAATTTTAAATTTTGTTCATTTTTGTGTCATAGTGAAATCGAGTTGCCATTAGCACAAAAATAAATAAAATCCGGAAAATGCTAATTCAAAGGAATGTAACAAATTTGGAAATAAGAAAATATTTGTGAGATCACCAAGTCTCTTAGTGGAGTACTACGGTATTTTTGGAAGTTAAATAATATCAAAAAACGTGCAATCGTCCAATCCATCACTATTTTACACAGACCAATAGAATAACTTCCATAATAAAATATATGGGTTTATATGTTAATACATCTTTTTAGGCGATTTTTTATTTTCGTAACAATACTATTTCATCCTAACAAATATGTTTTAAAATTCACGCAATTATCTAACACTCCTCGTATTAACAACAATTCATATATTCTTAACACAAGTAATAATATAATCATTGTTGTTATTGAAGTTTAACAACTTTAAAGACTTTTGGAATATTTGTAGTTACTGCTGTAAGAATATACTTTCAAAGAGATAAAAGAGACAAACTTGTAATTAAATATTAATTTAAAATACTTCCAAGAATTTCCGTTTAAATTATATGTACGCACACAAGCATGTGTACACTAACACACACATACACTCTTTTTCTCTCTCTCTCTCTCTCACACACACACAGAAAGTTTTGAAAGTAATGGTCGGATTTACTTACAAATACAACAAAATCGGTTTTAATAACATTTCTTACATGAATAGATATTTCCGTTTTCCTGTAACTAACGCTTCCTTCAAACACCACTCCACCCACTAACTGTACAAACTTATTTCTTGTAAAACAAACCACAAATTTAACAAGAATTTTAATGGAAATTTAAAACAAAATTAAAATTTGGAATAAAAAATGTTTGAAGCAATACAACACCGTATTCGTTAGAATGATAAAGGCATTCTAAAGGGCTTTGGGAATCTTAACAAGGTGCGCCATCTATAATATTGATTTGTTAATCACAGGGCCCAATAAATGTGGGCTAAAATTTATAATTAATAAAAATCTAAATAAAATTAAATAAATATACTCACGTACAATAATAACAATACACTTAGCTTTCATACACCTAAAGAAATAAATATATTATTGTGAAGTTATAAAGTTTAAATGAAATACTCTTCTCATAATAATAATAAATAATAAATAATTTTAACGCAATATCTTTTCCCACTCCAGTTTCAGTATATTAGCTGAAACCTCTCGTTCAACCCTCGTAGAAGATAGTTTGTTTAAAAAATAACGAACCGTTATTTTCAATTTGTTTGGTTTTAACAAAAGAGGGAGTTAAACCATTGTCGCAACTACTATATAGTGCAGTTGTTGTAAATGAACTGCTGACTTGCTTAAGACCGCCCGGAAGTGAACAACTTTCATTATTAAGAGACCATTCGTTGCAATTGGCAATCCCTAGCAAAATAACTTATTCATTTATTTCGAGACGGTCTGGAAACATAAAACGCAGCTTGGTTTGTCATCCTAATATACCATCAAAAATATACACCAAAAGCATACAATTTTCATTTGTTTGGTGAAATCTTTACTTTTGAATAAATATCTTTTTACGGAAATACATGTTTTAATGTTGGCTAAATTATAGAATATTATTCATAAAATTGTGATATCGGCCTTGCCGGTCATGATAACTTGCTACCAAAGTCCAATTTTAATGTTAATTATTCGAGTGGTTATTGCTGCTGTATTTGAAGCGACATTGACAGGTAAAAAGGTTTTCTCTCCCTCTCTGTAATAACTTTTAACTTCCAGTGGACGATCCCTCTTTTAGCTGTTCATGTTAGACATCGTTTTTTGAGCATTTTGTTTCTTAATATAAAAACTGTAAAAAGAATATACTTTTGCTCGTTTTACGAATAGAGACTTAAGACTAGAGATCTACCTGTTGAGTTATAATAACATAAAATCTGCATAAAATTGCATTTCAAAGAGTCTTAGAAAGTCTGTATGCTACCATTGCCAGAGCTCATGTGGTGTAATAGTTTAATTTCTCTCGTTATTCCGATGGTAGTCTATCGTCAATATACTTACTGAGTATCCTTATTACAGTTATAGGTCTTATTTAAATATAGGCAGTGAAATAACACATGATTTCTATTTCCCTGCACACACACGTAGGCTCGGCGTATATATATGTACAGATGTAGGTGTGTCATTATGTTTAAATCGGAGCAATTACACCATTGAACAAGAATTGCATTAGTTTGGGGCTTTCCGTGAATATTTCAATACATTTTTATGTTCATCTTCCTTTATCTTGAACGTATCAGGCTATTTTATTCCTCCTTATTTCATCGGCTTATATCTTGGTGGGTATACGACCAGCAATCGTCTTAAATGCTTCTACCGATATTGCCTAGAAAACGCTGATTATGAATGATGAGCTGAGTCTACATGTGAACAGCAATTTTTTCCTTATGCATTGCACTTTCATTGCTTACGCCAATACTATTAGAGCGTAAAATATTGCTGATAATTAGATAATAATCTTAAAATATTACCTTCTGTGGTTGGATTCTAATTTCCATAAAGCTAAACGGTATAAAGGACAGGTTCAAGGATATACGTAATTTCTGCACCGATTCTAAAAATTTTATTAATGACTTGATTGGTTTTATTAAAAAATACATACATACATACAGCATACTACGAGCCCTAACCACTCTTGATTCGTACAGCAAGGATTTTTTACAACAAAAATCAACATTCAAGGCTATACATTTAGAAAACAAAGGTTATATTTTCTGAAACGTTATTTTATTATCTTTTAATTAAAAAACAACAACTTTACATAATAGGATAGATATTTTGAAAATACAAACTAAAGCCTAATTTCATTATTTTTATAAAAAATTACTTGACCACTATTACTTCGTACAGTGGCTAATTTTGCTATTTAAAATTGAGTTATGCGTCCCTTGTTTTTTATTACGGCAAATAGCCGCTTTAGCATTGTTATAAAAGTTTTGCAGGCTTCAGGGGTTATTGAGTGTCGTTGTGGGTCCTTTCGCAATTTTCTTTTTATGAGTGCCATAGATTTTCTATTGGGTTGAGGTCTGGACTTGACGATGGCCAATCCAAGACTTCAACGCCGTCCTTTTGAAGCCATTTTTTTGTGCTTACTGCTGTATGAGAAGATGCACCATCGTGTTGGAATATATATTCACCACAGTCAGCTAGCTTTGACTCTGATAGAAGCAGATTTTCTTCAAATGTAGTAACATATTTTTCCGCATTTACTATCCCAACGATGATGTAACGTCCAACGCCCTTTGAAGGCATGCATCCCCACACCATAAAGCTTGCTATGCCCCTATGCTTTTACGAATAACTCTTCCCAACACATACGTCAAACTTCGACTCATTTGTAAAAATTGAACATTTTTCTTTGCCATGATAAGCGTTTTTTCTCTTGGAGTGCTAACTAGTAACTAAAGGTTTTTCGTTTGCCTAAAAAAATATTAGTCATCCAATCGTTTTTGCGACACGAAGTAAATGTTGAACATAGTCTATAGAAACCATAACCTATATTTTTCATTTGCTGACGTGTTCATTTACGATTGACGGGTTTTCCAATAGTTTCAGACCACTTTGAAGCTATATCCTTACAGTGCTCCGTGGTTTTGTTTAATTATAGCCGATAAAGCTCTCTTGTCGCAGAAAATAATGTCGGATACACGACCTCTGTATTGCAACATTATTGCAAATAAAATAATTTTTATTTTCCCCAAATTTTATAACAATGCTTTGAATTGTTGATCTGGGCAGTTTTAGATCATACTATATTGCCCCATAGGTCTTGCCAGGTTTAAATTTATTTATAATTGTCATTTTGTAAAAAAGGTTAAATTTAAATAAAGGAAAATTAAAAAGATATCCTCTCTTTTGTTCTCTTTTCATTCTTTACATTGTATTATTTACGCCACAGTTTTGTTTTTTGATCTTATTTTTCGTATTTTTTATTTTACGAATTAATAGTGGTCAAGTAATTTTGTGTAAAAATAATGAAATTGGGCTTTAGTTTGTATTTTCAAAACTTTTATTCTATTATGTAAAGTTGTTGTTCTTTAATTGAAAGATAATAAAATAACGTTTCACGTTGTGGCGCAATCAATACTATTTTTCTAAATGCATAGGCTTGAATGTGGATTTTGTAAAAAAAAATTTTTGGTGGTAATAGTGGTTAAAGCTCGTTTTTAATACATCTCGTTTAATATCTAAAATTAATATTAATCATACGCCACCGGCTAGAAAGTTTATTCGAATTCTTCATTTTATTTTACCATAATTACCCAATTTAAGTCTGAATTAATTTTTTGTTATTAAAATTTGTAGAAAAGTTTGTTATTTTCTAAAAAGTACTTTGTTGCTATTAATTCTTAAAAGCAATTTTATACATGACTCATCAGATAAGTTTTGAAATCTTAATTAAAATTTTTTGGGGTTTTTATCACTAAAATGTGTAAACAGTTATTTATATAATACTCGTATATACCTACAAACGTACACACATATTAACTTATTCAAGCATACATATGATAATATTTCTTTACTCCTTATTTTTTAAAGCTATTTTTGTTAACTTTTGACATATTTCAGTGACATTTTGATTGCTTTGCTGTGGTCACCTGATTGTAATTTATTAAAATGTCATGTTTGTGGCAAAACTTTTTAATTTTTATTTTACTTTTTCATATTATAAAAGCATACTCTGTTGACTGAATGAAAAAAAAGCAAATGAAACAATAAAATAAAAGTAAAATAATTTTCTGTTGAAGTTAAAAACAAAACAAGTTTATTTTCGAGTTATTCAAACATTTCAACAAAGTAAAGAGAAGAAAGTTAAAAAAATGTGTTTTAAACGAAAAAGTTGTTATTTTAATAATTTATTTATTTCAAAAATAATCTGTAAATTACCCAGGCAACACAATAACTTTTAATTGAAAACAGCTCTGGAGCAAGCATATCCATTAGCTTAGCTAATTTGCCCTCTTTTATAACATAATTTCATTCAAAGCCAAAAGAGATTAACAATTTTAGAATGAACATAAGTTTCAATATATTGCGTACATATTGGAGCGTATGATTAATATTGATTTCAAACTTATTTCTTTTAAACACTTTAAGCAACCAACTGCTTTAATTACACCATGCAACAAGTGGAAAAATAAAAACTGTTTGTTGTAATTTTATGTAATGGGTTCGTAAAAGCGATACTTTTTTTCCCAAAATTCATAAATATCAACATACGCTCAGTGGGATTTTCAGCAATTACAGCAAAAATTTGTTCTTTCAAAACTACGCACTTTTACTTTATTGGGAATAAAATGTGTATTTAGCAATTGATTGTGATGAATTATGGTTTATTTTATTTCTATTATAGACAAATTTTTGAATAAACAGTGAAACTGGTAAATACTTGCTGCTTTCAATTTTTTCTGAATTTTTAGAAATCAAAAATGTTATAATTTTTCAAAAAAAAAAAAAAATTCTAATATGTTTCCCAATATTGAAATTTTTTAACATATGGCTTAACGAAATCGAGTAAGTCATTTCAAAGTTATCTTAAGATGTATAAGGCTGCCACGTCAAATATCTCACATTTTACAAAAAAATTCTAAAAAAAACTTATCCATAGAATCTGAAATGCTGATGATTTTTGAAGGAAGGCGACCATAGCGCATCAAAAAATATAGTAGTTATCCCAGGTATTTTTGCTTGTTGCATAGTGTTATTTTTAATTTTCAAAAAAAAAAAAATAAAATAAAAAAATAAAATAAAAAAATAAAATAAAATAAAATAAAAGTATTAAATGAAAAACTGTAATTAGAAATTTTTCTAAATTAAATTGGATTTAAAAAGTACAATTAATTTTTCTTAATTATTTTTTTTTTAATTTAGTCTACTCTTAATGCCTTTAATTAAATTGTTTATTTAAAAAAAGAAAACCTTTTCCAAAGCCTTTTTGTAAGCCAATTTCCATTATTTGCTTTTGTATCCGTATTTTGTATTTGTACGATAACTTTTTGTTCACAAATTAGGGATTTTATTGGCACAAGTTTCACTTGAAAAAAGTCCATGTTTTTATCTGTATTTTCTGGGCTTTGTTATGGGAAAGCTGTTATTTACTTGTTTGGTAAAAAGTTAATAACAGTACGCGACAAAATGAGCAAAGTTGAAATTCCAGTGAAGTGCTATTATTTTTTTGATATGTGCTTTCCAATATTGGGTGATTTTTTAAGAGCTTACGGGTTTGATTAGAAGAAAACACATAAAATTAGAGAAATGTGTGAAATTTAATGCTTAGGGATGTTTTCATGTAAATGTTGACCGCGACTACGCCTCAACTAGTTCATATGCGTGGTCTGATTTAGGCATACTCTCTATCGGCCGGTATCTCACGAAAAATTTATTCAATAGCATCTTTCAGTGCGTCAGCTGTTGCGGTTTTGTGCCAGTAGACATGAGCCTTAGCCTTGCCCCACACAAAATAGTCTAAAGGATCATTGTTTCTCGTGCTGTGTGACATGTGACACCCTCTTGTTGAAACCGCATATCAGCCAAATACAGCATTTTTAATTTGGCAATAAAGATTGTAATAACCGCACGCTAGCGCTCGCCTTCGTCGTCTTTGAAAAAGTACGGTCCAATGATGTCACCGGCCCATAATGCAAGCCAAACAGTGCATTTTTCTGGATGCATTGGCAGTTGTTGCAAAGCTTCTGGCTGCTCTTCACAACAAATACGGCAATTTTGCTTGTTTACGTACCCGTTCAACCAGAAATTAGCTTCATCGCTAAACACAATTTTCCAATAAACATTTCTTAACCGAGCACGAGTTTTGATAATAAAATTCAATAATCTTCAAGCGTTGTTCGTTTGTAAGTCGACTCATTTTTAAATTATAGACCAGACGGAATATGATTGACAGTAACATGTTAGGCGAAAAGAGTTAATCTGTCAAAAACAGTGTTGCCGAAAAGCTGCTAAATAATCACCCGATAAAACAACTATCTGCTTTTGAGATTTTTCAAACGCCTCAAATTTGAAAAGAAGAGGGACAGATGTTTTGAGCGGTAAAGTGTGATTTTTCCCAATTTATTTTTTCAGTGTAAATATTTTCAGTGTAGAAAAAAAGTTTTCAATCTTACCATTATTAGATTAACAAACAAACAACGTGCTTATGAAGATCTATTTTTGGCTCAATGGGTACGACATTAATTAGAATTTCTGACTTTAGTGTGAAGGGTAGTCAAAGGCAGTTCAAGAGCTCCCAGAGTACATTGGATGCGGTTTGTAATTGAACCCTACTTTTTCAAGAACGACTATGGTAGCTTGCTTACCATGTTGGCTCATTGGGGGAGGTGGCAATGTAATTTGTTACGCTGTTGGCCTCATTACAACGGTCCGTGGGAAATATGAGAGTACGTTTGAAGATCTCATGGGGACAGCCCTGAGCGAGGTGTCAAATTGGTGCACTCAGGAAGGGCTCTCGGTAAGTCACTCGAAAACGGTTGTTGTATCATTTACAAACAGATACAAGTTATCATGTGGCCGTATGTATTTTATGGGAAGTACCATCAACTTTTCTAGGGAAGTTAAGTATCTATGTGTCATTCTGGAAGAGGCTTAGTTTTACCTCGCATATTGATACCGTCCAGACCAAAACGATAAGGGCCTTTTTGGCAAGTCGCTCCTATATTTAGATATGGGGTCTTTCGCTGAGAATGATACGTTGGATTTATACCGCTATTATTGGGCCCATTATCACTTATGCGGCGATAGATTGGTGGAGAGGTGCTGAAAAAGCAACCACCATGAAGAAATTAGGCAGAGTACGGAGACTAGCTACGTCGGTATAACTTGGGCAACAAGAACGTGTCGAACAGCAGCCATGAGTTTTTGATTGGTTTGGCACCGATTCATATATGAGATGAGGGTGGCGGCATGTTCGGCAGCAAAGTTTTTCGTCAAGGGATCCCGAAATGTGTCGGAAACTCTGTCTGTTTTACGCAGGGTGATCGAAGACCATCTTCGGTCCTGGATGTTATGCCTTTGGATCTGTGCTTTGGCAGGAGATTTAAGGTTGTATTACCAGACAGGGATAGTTGGTATAATATGGACTTATTTCGAAGTGAACTTGATCTAAACTGGTACATCGATGGCTTCAAAATGAATGACTGTGTCGATGCTGGTGTCTAACCGAGACTTATCTATCCCACTAGGAAGATCGCTAAGTGTGTTCAGACTTAGATCATCGCCATTGCTATATGTGCACAGATCAATCTAGATAATGGGCTCAAGGGTAAGGGCATTAATATATTTTCTTACAATCAATCTGCCTAAAAGGCTTTTGGCTCGAATCGAATGACATCTAGACTGGAAACTGTGGGAAAGATGGTAATGAAATGGATGATGCATTGGTCAGAAAGTGTTCCATTACATGCTATATCGGTTCAGAAACTTGCTGTGCGGCACCACTCAAGGATTTTGGAATTGCTACTTGCTGGAAACACTGATATGCTCAAAGCGATTTGGGCATCGTCCACTTTTAGACTAAGAGCGAATCTGAAAAGAATGGCGGTCACAGATATGGATGTTTGTAGACTGTGCTCACAAGCATCAGAGACAGCGGAACAATTAATGTTTGAATGTGAGGTTTTGATAGGTTGAAGTGGAGGTGTTAAGGTAGACATATGGTCTTAATGAGTGGAGTATACACCATTATGGTTTCAAATCAGCTGATATTCATTAGGAAGGCATCAGATCATCTGAACAAACTATAGGCCGGAAGGCGTGCTTGGTCAGGAGAATGATAATAATAAGAACGACGAAAATCTCAACGTTACAGTAAAATAAAAAAGGTACCATGAGATGATTACCGACTTTCTTTTGCCCAAAAATTAAAAAGTTAGACTTGGTAGGCATGTGGTTGAAATAGAACGGTGCCACATGACACATGTTACGCGATACCTTAATCCTATTGACAGGCAAGCTTTGCTCCACTAGACTCTTTTTTTGTATGCATACATTATACCTTTTCTGTCTGCTATAATTACAGCCCTGGAATACAACATTACAGCTGTCACTGGTAATATATTAACCGAAACGCCGATATTCCACTGATTTACATTAAGTAATAGCACCCTTTACTGTGGTGTTAGAAGACTAAAAATCAACTTAATCTGCATATTGTTGAGAGATAAAAAGTAATATAAAATATCGTATAAAACTGGACATTTAATGAGACCGTAGTAAAACCATTCAAACATATGATGGGACTGTACAATATGGCGTTGAGATGAAACTTCCAAGATACTATTTTTTAAATAGTTTTTAACTGGTCTTACAACATATGGCCGAGAGTTGCCAGGATTTAATACTACAGCACAATGTCTTGTCACATATTCCGGGCATCTTTCAGTCAATGCTCGTTTCAATCGTATCAATTGTGTTCAGTGAAGGTCCCTTGTTATCGTCTAGCCCTGTCTCGTTAACTCATATATATATGGAATATGGATGATTTTTGGTCCAATTGACATTAACTTAGAGCCATGGTTTTGGCGTTGATTTGTCAGGTAGGCCGCACTTCACAAGTGATTTCGTGGCTTTAACTTATTATGCGTTTAAATAAGTAGAGAGAGTAAACCAATTGAAATTTGTTTCTATTTAATGATTCTTTGCAAAATATATGCAGCAGTTGTCGCAGTTTTAATAAAAATGGCATTACACCTGAAAAATTCACACAAAAATTTGCTCCTGTTTTGTAGTCGTTTGGCCCAAAGACAATCACTTAAAATTTCCATTTTATTTGGATGAAAGCAACTCTCTCTCATAATGTATGCAGTATGCGTTGCTGCCAGGCTATTATGATAAGGTATTTATACACACACACACACACACGCACACACACACAATACATACACATAAGTGAGTATATAGAAATATTTATTAACTACACACATGTTTGCTTAGACATATACACTGAGAAAAATATATGTATTTTTTATTTGAACCAAAAGCCTCTTGTTGTAAAGCATGCTCGTTTCTCACGTAATATGTAAGCTAACCATTTACGTTTTACAATTTTTAACTATTTTCCATTCAAATAACAGCTCTAAAGCTCTTTTTTTCAGTGTACTTATGTTTGTATCAAAACTCGAGTATGTGACATATTTTTCTACCTGTCATATAATAAATTTTTGAAATTATTTTGTGTGTGTGAGTGAGTGTTTTTTTAAGGACCTGTTGGGACTAGAGTTGATGACCTTTATTGTTACAGTTATTGGCTTAAATACACAATGACGACTTAAACAACATCAAAAGTTAAAATATATATACAAAAAAAACAACACATTGTTAAGCTTATATTATTATAGATTCTAGGGATAAAACAGAGTTTTTATTTTTTATTATTTTGGTTTGAAATCAAATTTAAAATTCTTTGCACAAACGACCAATTTAATTTGAAGTCCAGGTAAGAAAATTGAAAACTTTTTCTGTGACAGAACTTGGCCATAAATACGAATTGTAATGAAGGGATTTACGCAAAACGAATCGAAGAATATATAATAATATTTTGGTCAGTCAAATCCAATTTTTGATACCCTACACTACAATGTATTTGTAATATATGGTATTTCCGACTTTTCAAGAAATCATTTTATCAATTTATATCAAAATTCCTGTGATGGCTCCTGTTCTGCAGAAGCGGTGTATGACGATCTTGCTGGTTAATTAAACTTCACATCAGATTGATAAATCAACGAGACGGTTCGATTAAGGCTGAACTCGGTTGACTAGGTAGCTTCATTGTTTCCCAAAATTGAACTACTTTCTGAAGAATTGGAAGACCAGGAAGAAAGAAGAAATTTGTTATGGTCCTATGATCCCCTGTAGAACGTTAAATTGATTCCATGACTCCCCAGAATACAATGTCCTGTATTTGCTCCAACAACGACGATGAGTGTACCCCTTTGGAGTTTAAGCAGACTTTACGTACGTTCGTGATCCATATTTTGTCAGATTTGGTGCGCCTTGACGGTGCCTATTACCTCATTGTAAATACTAAGCATGCAAGTTCGAAAATTCGCCAGTTCCCCAAAATATCGCCGTGACTCGGTACCCAACTTGCTTAGTTCAAAAATGTCCTAATTTTTTATTAAAAATATCGCAACAAAACTCCACTCAAGGAGATCAAATAGAGTTTAAGCCAGAATATGTACCGATTTTACTGTAGTAAGTTATACAGGGTGTCCGACAGGAAGGTTTACTACTTTGTTTTTTATAATTTTTGATTATATGAAAGAGAATGGCAATTATGTATGGAATACAATATCAGCGCCCTTCTGAGCACATTTTTCACTACATTCTCACACATTTTACGCGGTATTTCATTGATTTCATCACGAATATTTTGTTTGAGTTGCTCCAGCGTTTCTGGTTTGTTTGAATAAACCTTGCTTTTTAGATATCCCCACAAAAAGAAGTCCGGAGCAGTCAAATCAGGCGACCGTGGTGGCCAATCAACATCACCATTCCTCGAAATAGTTTGTTGTGGAAAGAAGCCTCGCAGTAATTCCATTGTAATCCCGGCTGTGTACGATGTGGCACCATCTTGTTGAAGCCCCATGTTAGTCAAGCCCAAAGCATGCAGTTGTGGCGTTAAAATATTTTCAATCATATCATGATATCGCTCCCACATTGACAGTTACCGTTACCCCGTTTTCAGTTTCAAAGAAGTATGGTCCAATGATTCCTCCTGACCAAATTGCCCACCAGACTGTCACATTTAATGGATGCAAAGGTGACTGATGAATAATTTGAGGGTTTTTCATTACTCAGAACCGACTATTCTGTTTATTCACATAACCATTCAAATGAAAATAAAATTTCACATAACTTTCTCATCGTCACAGTAATCGATGATTGATTTTGATAAAATGTTTTAACAATTAAAACCAGCGAGTTTCACGACTTCCAATTATGAACTGTTGAGACTAATGTTTACCAAAATAGCGGCAAAATAAGTAGTATACATTCCCGGCGGACACCCTGTGTAATTTTTCTGATTTGAACTCCAAAAGCCCAACTTTGTAAAAATTGTAAAAAAACATCAATTTACAAAAAGATATTTGGAGACCATCCTACCCAATATTCTTTCTGCTTTCATTAGACAAAAAAAAAAAGATGACATGTGACTCCATGTCGGTGTTGTATTGTTGTTTTTATGCACTACAGTCATCAGCTCAACTACTTATGGTGGTATAGTGTTTAGAAATTCTTTTAACGAACAGATACAAGTTGGAAAAACAGTAAGTGCGAGTATGTATAAAAAATATTTGCAGATTAATTCAGAGATTTCAGAGAACGGTATGTTTTTTAAATTTTATTAATGGACCACTTGACTGTAGAGCACTTTTTGATAATGCAAAAAGTGAACAACACCATCCTTGAACCAATAAAAGGTTTGAGAAACACTATACAACAAAAATGATTTGAAATTTTGCCAAATTTATTTTGTTGTTGTGAAATACAATGAAATGAAATATTATCGATCGGACCAATTTTCGATAACTTTTTCGAGGATATGGGGTCGTATCTCGGCAATGGCATCTCGAATGTTGGCCTTTAAATGATCAATTGTCTCCAGTATGTAGGCATAATACTTATCTTTATCGACGCCCCACAAAAAATAGTCCAACGGTGTCAAGTCTCAGCTTCTTGGCGGCCAACTGACATCACCAATTCGGCTAATTAAACGGCCATCAAGCGCTTGACGCAATAAATCTATTGCGGCATGAAATGTGTGGCAAGTTGCACCATCCTGTTAAAACCAAACATTGTTCACATCAATACCGTAAATAGTGAGCACAAAAATCGGTTGTCAAATACGGCAATTTTGCTTATTAACGTACCCACCAAGGTGAAAATGAGCTTCAGTCGAAAAGACTTATTTTTGAACACCAGCTATGATCGGGATTGGTTATATACGATACGTTAGCACGAGTATGCAAGGATGTTCAAATCCTGAAGCCTGCTTGCGCTTTGTGTAGCACTGCATTTACAGGCGGTGTTATGAGATAACTCCGAACTAAAATTTACACTGTGCCAGTTCACCCTTTTTCGAAATATTTTTGATTACTCCTTTCAATATATTACATAACCGATTCAATTCTTGGAACTCTTACTTGGCCAGGAGCACTTAGTAGCTCGAGGTTAATGTAGTCTAATCCTGAGGCTTTGCCGTTCTGAAGAATATTTACGGTCATTTACATCAATTATTTTGAAAATAGTAAAACCGTTAACGCCGAATTTAATTGGGAACTTTTCCACGAACACAATATTTTTTAAGGAAAAAGTTCTGTTCTGTTAGATAAAGCATGGCTGCGCCCGTATTTAGTCGCTACAGCAAATAATAGGCTATAAACTGTTATTTCTTTGTAGCATAACTTGAAGAATGGTTTGGCGGTAAGAGAGGTTATCTTTAAGAAATAGCTATCTTAAGGGCTTTGAGAAGTTTTAATCGTTGTTTTGCCTTTAACTTTGCACTATAAACGTAAGTTAGGTCTGTAGTACATCACTACACTAAAAAGAATGAAAATATCAAAAAATTGTTTTATTTTTGAGATCTTAAAAGGACGATCGAAACAACGGCTTCAGTTCAACATTTCAATTAGAAAGACTGAATGTCATTGTAGATATAAGATATTACGATACATGGTTTGGAAACTTTTCAAGTGACAATAAATAGTCATAAGGGAAAATGGAGGGAATTTTGTTGATATATGTTTGGGAATATATAGGAAAATCTAAATACCATATCTCCAGAACCATTAAACCGATTTCGTGCAAACTTTATATGGTTGAAATCGGTCGTAGCGTTTCCGCAGTTAGTGATGACATCAAAGTGTACACTTATTTATATATTTATAGATTTAGTTTTTATCTAAAAAAAGAATGAAAAAATTCGTAGCCTTTTAAATTGAATAACAACCTGATATTGAATGACTTTTCAAGTACAATATTTATGAGTCATTGTCCCAATATTAGTATTAAGTTGCAATTTTCATGAAATTGGCGTAAATGAAAAACTTCTCATGACAATAACAGAAAGAAAGAAATTCTGTTTGACAACTTCAGTGTAATGTCACCATACTAAAGAAAGCTGAAATTAATCGACAATGTCTGTTACAAGTCCACTTAATGCTGAAATTTATCGACATTTTCTGTTAGGAGTCGACTACATGCTGCTCGTTGCATGATTTTTTCGTTTTTTTTTTTTTTTTTTTTTTTTTTTGTTACAATTCTCCCGTTACTAGGGGTATAGAGTGCCAAATCAAATTCTGTCATCTATGCATATTTATACAATTACTTTTAAAAGTCATGTATTACACCAAAAAACATTCGTCGAAAGTCTTCGCGGTTTATACGTTTGAGCTAGCAACACGGCTTTATATGTCAATCGATAGTTGCTTTTTGTTTAGTTTCGTTTGATACGAAAAGCAATAAAATTTCTGGCCTTTAAATAAACAATATGGAATATAATGATTCGGATGCGCTGAATTCAAATCCGTTTTAAGTTTTTTCAATTGGGCTCAAATTTTTTTTATGGGCGTGGCAAAGTTTTCGCCCAAAATATGGCAGTTATGTCAATATATTTGATCATAACTTGAAAACGATTTGACCGATTTCAATGCAATTACCACCAAATGTTCAGGAACTATGAATCACCTTAATAGCTTTTTTTTCATAATTTAGCTGCGAAAAAAATGTTTTTTCGCGCAAGATTAGTGTAATTTTTTCTTTTGAAGTCATAAAAAATTTTCCAGAAAAAAAATTTTACATGTTGAGCATTTAAAGTAAAGCTGAAAATGTTGAGAATAAAATAAACTATTAATCATGAATTTAGATTGGCTATTGGCGATTTTTTTCAAAACCTAACTTTCACCAAATAAGCGAACTAATCTTTTCTCTCAAATTTGGTGGATTTTTTTTTCCAAAAACTTATAAAAAAATTGCTAAAATATAAATTTTACTTTTTAAGCATTTAAATGAAAGCCAGATATGTTGACAGTAAAATAATCCATAAAGGCAGGTACCTTACTTTGACAAAAAATGTGTAAAATGGCAACACACAAAAAGAATGACAGGAATAAAAACATACACAGATAAGTATACATGAAGAGAAACATTATTGTTTCGAAGAACTGGTCGTCGGGTAGATGAAATGTTCGTATATATGATTTTGTGCTTGCATTTTATCCTAAATCCACACATAGCAGTATTGCATAAATAAAAATCATGTTCAGGATTTTGTGGCTCACTCTACATAAATTGCATGATCTTACTTTTGCCGTCAAGCCAACCCCTTAAAATTTAAAAATTTTTGGCAGATAATATTTGTTTCTTTCATCGATACGAAGTCCAAAGTAATGTTTATAAGCATTCTTAATTCGGATAGTTATTGTATGGCGCTGTGATTTTAAATTCCCCACAGATGTGGCAGAACAAATCTGAAGACTTTTTGCACGTTCAAGCCCTTGACATACTGTATTCTAAAACAAAAATCCATTATAAATAAGTTAACTTTCTTTGTAGATTTTGTAAAAGATTAACCAAAATAAAAATATATAAAACGGATATAGTCCTTAGAGTACTTCTCAATATTAACTTTCGGTCTTGATAAAATCAAATATCGGATAGGATTTGTCTTTTCAGTTTCTCAAACATATGTTGATTGATGAAAAAATTGTGTTATTCTCAAATGTGCATTTTGTACTGGAGTTTTTGCCACAATAATAAAAAAAAATCTCAATCTTAAAATATTTGTTACCTACCACAGCCATAAAAATGAACAATTTACTTTTGTCAAATTTAGGCACCTGTGTTTATGGGTTAATTTAGTTTCAACATATCTGGCTTTCAATTAATGCTTTAAACACACAGACGACAGCAGGCTACCGAGCTCAAACTACAAAAAATAAAATACACACGTTTATATGAATACTATTATTTTGGCAGCTACATAACTACATGGCTACACGACTATTCTATTTTATCTATTTTTTTTTTGCATAAAAATTTAAAAAAATTTTTCAATATACAAAATTTAAATGCTGAAGAACATTGTTAATTAAAAAACGTTAAAAAAGTAATGTACTTGTTCGTGCGTTATGACTATTCTCTATATTTTATAAATATGAATGTGTGTATGTTTGTTTTTACAGTATCTTTCTGTACGTCTGGAATGATTTTTAGGCTATATAAGTTTCAAAAATTCCGACTTGGCTGTGTCACGCTCATACAAAGTTAATATTTATTTGTCTATATCTTCAAAACGAAACAGAAAGATCTTACAAATTTGACCCAAATAGATTTATAGTCAATAAAAATCATCAGTCAAAAAGTGAGTGGAATTGGTAAAGTGGGCGTGTTACATTCCATACAAATTAATTTTAGTATATCTTAAGAACAATTACAGCTAAGTTTTAGAATTTGGTCTGAATGATTTGCTTTTCTTTTCTCCGTTACTCCTCTAGGGAGCATATTGGCTTTCCAGGAAGCATCTATTGCTTTGTTTCAGTTTCTTAAATCAATTTGATCTTTCAAGCTATGTAGATGATTAATCCGCTGTAGCTTCCTTCATATGATTTTTTTTTTTTTGTAGTGGTGAAGAACCTTGCTAATTGGTGGTGAGTTTTACTTTAGCATTATAATTTTTTTCCAGTAGGTGGCGTGTTTTTCCTGATCATTCGTCTGATGTTTGTCATCATCGCCAGAGGTATGCGAGAAGGGTCAGGTCAGGGGGGCTTTTTTCTTTATCTTTTTTAGATAGAGTTGTCTGGAGGGAAGAAGTCTAAGCCTTTTTTTTTAGTATTAAACATTCGAAGCCACAATCAAATTTTATCTTCGTCATGTTGTCTGCTGGGGCTCGAACCTGGGTCGTTTGCGTTGTTATGCGTGCGCTCTAACTACTACACCACGCCATCCCGATTAATGATAGTCAATATAATTCATCAGTCAAAAGGGACAGAATTTGACAAATGGCCATGGTATCTCCCATGCAAAGTACATATTAATTTTTGTATATTTTGAGAACGGTAATGGTAAAAACTCCTAAATTAGTTTTAAACAACATCGTGAACTGTACACATCATCAGTAAGTAACTAGGCGAGATTTTTTAAGTGGCTGTGGCACCTTTCATTCATATTAAATTTTGAATTTTGTATATGTAGAGAACGACAACTACTTAAGCTTCATTATCTATACACATTAGCCAAAATGCAGGTATTGCAGAAAACGCACCGGGCAAAAGCTATATACATACACATACATCTTTATATAAAATTGAATGTGTGTTAGTTTGAAGACTAAAAAAGCATAACCGATTATCTTGAAATGTTTACAGAAACTTTTTGGAAGTCACTACAGTCTATCTTTTATGTTTGAACCTGAATCGGATGGGGCTAAAATGGGGAAAAAGAATTAAAAGTTATTACATTATTATAATTATTATTATAACTAAGATAATGGTTAGAGATAATTGCAAAAATAGGGTTCGTGAAGCACGCCGGGTTTTAGCTAGTAAAAATATCAAGAAAATAATGCGTATTGAAAGAAGTTACTGCAATTGTAATTTAAAATTTTTTTTTTCGAAACGTAGATTTAATTTAATATTTTTTTTTTTTTGCGTATTATATACTCCAATATATTTAAGTTGCTGACTACACGACTACCACTGCCGTTAGCAGCATTTGCAGTCATGTAGGCGTCTATGTGTATATATCATAAATGCTTAAAATGTGGAATATATATAATAATTATATTTTGGTCAAAGTTAGGTAATTGCATTAAATTTTGCATAAAATTAGCAATAGCCAACCGATTTGCATGATTTATAGCTTATTTTATTCTCAACATTTTAAGCATTTTGTGAAAAAAACTGCTCTAATTTAGCGCAAAAAATATTCCTTTTTTACAACTAATTTGTGAATAACTCCGAAACCGTTGAAAATACAAAAAAAAAATATTTTGGTTATTTATAGGTACTTTGATGGTACTTGCATTCAAATCGGTCAAGTCGTTTTCAAGTTATGATGAAATATATTGACATAACTACCATATTTTAGGCGAAAAATTTGCTACGCCCATTAAAAAATTTGAGCCCGATGGGAAGAAAATGAAAACGGATTTGTATTCTACGCATCGAAATCATACATCACATATGGTTTTATTTAAAGGCATTTGTTGCTGGAGACCAGTGTAATTCTTTATGGATAGATAGACTTACACCAAAGCAATGCTTGCAAATTGTTGAAATTCTTTATTAAAAAAAATGATTCTGTTTGTCAAAAGTATCGTGCACTACGTCCATTTTAAGGCGCAAATGATCATCTTTAAGAGCGGCTAATTCAAATAATAATGGATTGGCCCCAAAGATCATGTGATTTAACCCCATTGAACTATTTTCTTTGGTGTTATAAGAAGTCACTTGTCTACGTTTATAAACCATAAATAATTGAATAACTGAAAATCAACATACTTAGAGTTATTGGCGTAATACGGCCTTATATGCTGAGGAAAGTTTGTTTGCGCATTGTGAACATTAATATCGTAAAGTTTTCTATCCAACAAAGCTCGTTTCATTGATATACAAATATATTTCTTTAATTTATTATGATTTAAACGCGTATTGCTATAAAGAAACACCCAATATTTTTCTAGTAAGTTTTGTCAAGTACAATAATGACTCGTTTTGAAACTTGCTATACACCTCAAAAAAATTTAGTTGTGAGTAAAAACAAAACTCGGTTTTTGCTTACCTTTACGCGTTTTTAAGATTAAAAGATTATTAAAATATCAACCGATTTTAAAACATCGAATGTGTATTTCTTCTGCAAACACATCTATATAATTAACAGGCAAACATGCTTTTTGTAATTCCTTTTACAGCCGTTCTACTGTACTATATTGGAAAACATATTTGATTTAAAAGCTTTTCCGACACAGATATAGATATGCTTACAATGTAAATTCCATTTGAATAGGTTCAGTATTTTAGGAGTAATATGATTATCAAATTTTTGTTAACACCAGTAAGCAATATTCCTATTTTTTGCCGAGTCCGAGCCACATATAATACTTTATATATATATATTTTTTAATTTCTATAATGGACTTTCCTCCAATGATATATCCATTAAAAAAGATTTTTTTATTTTGAAAATGAGCTTGGCCGTGTCGAATGCTGAGTACTCTAGTGTTTTATTAAATATTTTTTTTTTTAATTCGGAAATATTTTTACAGTTTTTTTTTCTAAAGGAGCCAAAGGTTCCCTATGTCTAGTTGAGTCGAAAAGAGTCCGTTTTGATAAGACCAGCACTCGTCAGATTAATTGTCATATATGTACCTCGTAATCAGTCTTACCACTTCAAAATTGAGGGAATATTTTTTTTGTTTGGCATGATGGTAGACTAAATAGCATTTTAGTAGATTTTAGCAGAAGTTTGAAAATTGAAAAGTCACCATGCTGGCAATCCTATTTGTTTTCTGTAAGCGAAAAACAGACAAACAAGTACCAGAATATTCTACACAATTGGTTACAAGCTATTAGGAATAAATTTACTGTGGGCATAGGAATAAAGTGTACACCGCCATTTTCTACAATTGTTGTTTTGATTTTGTCGCTGTGGTATGGTAGGTAAGACATCCGCCTACCAGCCAAGAGGCCATCGAATCAAAACTTTCACAGCGGTATCATCGCCGGTGTTACTGCTATTAAAAACTTCTCAATTTCATTCGCCGTTCGGAAACGGCAGATCCCTTTCAATGAATGAGAGAAATTTCCGTGTTCCTTCATGGAATATTCTGGGAATTATAATTCTTATGATTATGATTCTTTAAAACTATTTAAGACTTAACAAAATCTACAAAAGTAACATAACTAAAGAATACTATCAACTTATAAAGTTATGCTACAAAAATGGGGGGTACTCTATATTTGAGGCGTGAAACAAAGTGTACAGAGTACCACTGCATCAATTTGACTATTTTGTATAATAAAATATTTTGTCATATTTTGTTACTCGTATTAGCGTTGTATTATTAGCGATAAATATTAATTATTTATTGGCTTAAATTATAGAACTATTTTTTTAATGGGTAAACTAACATCAATTGGTATTTGTAAACCTGTACGCTCTAATTCATAATGACTTACAACAGCTTTACAACAGGTTTGTAAGACAAAATCCAAAAATTTGTATTCATAAACGACAAACAGTGTTATAAAGCTCTTATAAACCAATAATAAAGTTTAAGTTTTTATTGTTTTTATTTTAAGTCTGTCATAAGTTTAAATTTGTATTTTTGTTTTTACATTTTTTTATTTTTGGATAGAAAACAAAAATACATTTACCTACCGTTTACCTGTACTCAAGTTAGACGCTAAAGCCCAGCACATTTACTGTGCCACTGTTTCTATCTGCTCTACATTTTCGACCAACTTACAAAATTCTGGCGAGTGGTTGTCTCATCTACTTATTATCCCCCTTATGAAGAAGTAACCAGTAATTATGCCCACCTTGACCCCTAAACCTTACTGATGCATATCCGAAAGAACCTTGGCAGTTTAGATCACAATGTCCTAGAAAGTTCACAATCAAATATATTCTTCCATTCGTGATTCATCCTGTTTAGAGTCCACTCCCTCATAGCTGTAAGTTCAAACGGAATTTAATAAGCTACGTTCAGCGATACGACTAAAGAAAATGCATAAAGGATTGTCCAACCATCTCGAACATTTGAAATAAGAAATTTCTTTTAATCTGGCGGATCAAGTGAGGATATTAACAACAACGTACAGAGCGCCGCAGATTTTGGTTGTTTAATACCAATTCCTCGTCAACGCATAAAGCTGGCAATTTGAACAGAAAAGTAAAAAATCTACTCTGCAATAAGTTGCTAGACGTAGAACGCTGCCTTTCGTCTTTACAAGATGTGACGAATATTCTGGCCTAGGCTGGTGTGGAGTAGCCGACTTTCGGAACAATCAACTATTACCATGGAAACAAAAAAAATGGCTGTGGATTTGGCCTCACTTTAATGCCCGTACGTGGAGGAAGTAAATTCATGTGGAACTGGCCAGAATGGGTAGAAGCTGGGAAAAGTTATAGCATTGGCACAGATCAGGGGTATATTCCAATTTATTTATATCATATGTATTTATGTACATATATACGTATGTACATATGTACATATATTTACTACATACATACATATATGAAATGTAGGCCATTCCGTTAGCATTATTCCGTTTTTATAATATAAAGGGTCCGCCATCTAACGTTTTTTTTCAACTATTGCTTATTTCGTGAATGGTAACACTTTGCTCATGTCTGATTTGACAGATAATTAGTTTTATCCTTCGGCTGAACGAATATTGTTGTATATACGCTTGAACAACGCTGGGAAATATTGCGATATTACTTTGAAAATCATGGTAATGTTGCAGAATGAAAAAAAGAAAAAAATCTTCTCTTCAGATGAAGCTCATTTTGACAATTGACGCTTTAAAGGACAATATTCGTGCAGCCATTGGTGAAATACAGCTGCACACAATTGATAATGTGCTTAAAAATTGGACCGATCGTGTAGGCTACTGCATGGCCAGCCGAGGCAGCCATTTGAATAAAATTATTTTCCATTATTAACCGGAAGGATTGCACTTTCAAATAAAAAAAGAAATTTGAGAAAATATTCAGTAGTTTTTTTTTTCTATAGCATTTAAAAAAAAATTATTTGGCGGACCCTTTAGTTAATTTGCTGTTATTAAACGTTTCTGAATAAAAATTTTTATTGTTGGTTTTTAAGACAAGAAGTGTTTATAAACTCATATATACTTTAAACCTAAAATAAGGTTTTATTATGAATTAGACCGCTATTCTAATATCGCAATGATGGTGAAACTTTGAAAACGATTTTCAAACTGTGAAAAAGAAAAAAAGACAAAAAATTTCGGTTAACAGGGAAATTTTTACTGGCCGAATATATCATACATTGCCCTAATACGGCCTATTGTGCGCCTATGTAAGGAAATATGTATCAAACAGTGATGTTAAAATAATAGCAAAAATTTTTGGCTATATCAGATGCTAGCATTAGAGCCAGTACTGTATGCAAATGGTTTCTGTGCTAGATTTTACGTGAAGAAGAATTTTATTTTATTTTATTATGCAAAAAATATAAAACCAATGATGTATCTTTCAGAAACGATATGGAGAACCATAAACGAAAACTTTCAGAACAAAATTATAAGAGTGTGTTCAGGTTGAAGCCTGGTGGAGGTTTTGGTAATAGCGTGGTAATGTACGGTGGAAGTTTGGTTTTCATACAAAGATGCCACTGCAGGGAAACAAACAAAATAACCTTGAAAATTTTTTATACATCGGTGGTACACATGGAAATCAACATGTTAAGTCTAAGCTAACAAGGTTGTATAGTATGTAGTTGTCAAGGAAACTGCATCTCTTGACAGATAACGTCGGGAATTCGCAGTTATATTGGAAGACGGTTTTTTCCTTTTTACTGTCATTGCAACTGCCAACATAGTCGTTGAGGGTGAGTCCAAATCGGCTCGCCTGCTTGCCTGACATCCAATGTTCAGTTATACAGCCAGCAAGCTTGTTACATACCTACTATTATGGGATGTAAGTTGTATAGTCCGATTCTTATTAAAAGAGGGCTACATTAACATAACTACCTTACAAGTGTTCTGATCAGGCTTTTGAT
This sequence comes from Wohlfahrtia magnifica, assembly GCA_023159175.1. Classification (NCBI taxonomy): domain Eukaryota; kingdom Metazoa; phylum Arthropoda; class Insecta; order Diptera; family Sarcophagidae; genus Wohlfahrtia; species Wohlfahrtia magnifica. The sequence goes on from JAKWBJ010000541.1 coordinate 5,499,137, forward strand.
GAATGAATATGAAAATACGACCTTTAATAAACCTCAGCGAAATTACGTCTGATAGCGCGTTGAAGAAATTCAAGGCCGAAGCTGAAGTAATACCAGACAGACGACCACAATTTGAGCGGTCATTCTTACACAGTCTGACTAATAGAGATGTAGTAGTGTTTTTTTGTTTTTTTTCGAGACTAGCACCCAGTGTATAACCCCCACTCATGCAGTACATTGTGCTGGTACTAGGAAAATAGATTGTGGGAAGGAGGATAAAGAATAGTTTATAGACGTTCGATTTACATTTATCTATGTCGTAAGTGGCAGTGAAGACTTCTGCCGGAGTTTGTTCCACAAGATAACATTACGACTAAAGGAAGAACTGTACGAGCAACTACAAAGGGATACGCTTTACGAAAAATATGAATACTATGTAAGAATATGAGATTAATAGGAATTAATTCCATAATTTTGTCGGAACACATTTCGTTATAGTATCGACAGAACAATGAAACACACGCCACATTGCGGTAATGCTCTAATAAATCGATAAAGTTGGCTACCCTTCCGTCATTAATGCGTAAATTCGCCCTTGTATTTCATTTTGAGTCGGATATAGGTCTTGTAAATATTAAGGAGATCAGATGGAGCGAGATACTTACTTCTTTCGGCACTCGAAATATGTGATCGTTTCAACAAACGTCACAGTGAATTCGCATGCCCAGACACAGATGACATCACAATACCACGTCTGTGTGTTAAAAAACATCATTGGGTCTTGCGTGCATTAAAATACAACCTGTTTGCACGACTCCATTTTTGGGAGATTTTCAACAGATGGCTTGTGAGTGTGTCGTTCATATTCATCCTTTTCGCCCCAATCTCTAAGAGGCTCGGGCTACGATCAAAAGAATATGAATGACAAACGTTGCTGTCATCTGCGAAAGAGAAGATATGGTTAGAAGTTAGAAGAAAAAAATAGTAAAAATAGAGCAGTAAAAAGAACAGAGGCTTACAGTACCCCTGAGTATATTCTGAACTCGTCGTATGAGACCCCATCTATAACCACTCTTATAGAGCGATCTCTCAGGAAGCTCGATATAAATCGAGATAAGTGACTATCGACACCAAAAGCATTAAGTTTAGAAATGAGAGCCTCAATGAGAGTCAGAAATTTCTAATTCATTCCTTTTTTGTCGCATAGTGTAATGCTATAAATTGTCAAATATTTTTGATTTCTATTTTTAATCAAATAAGATTAATTATAAGAATAACAAACACTCTTAAAGCCTCAATCATCTCTTTTATGTGATTTTAATCCAATTTGTGACATAATGGCTATTGTGTGTTTTTCCAACATATTTTTTTCTTTTGGATTTTAACAACCAATTATTTATCACTAGGCCATAAATTTGATAGCCTCGGTTTTATGTGTGTGTGTGTGTGTGTTTCTTTTTTAATTTTATTTTTTGAACTTAAAAAAAGAAATATTTTTTTTTACTTCTGAATTAAATTTTATCAGTTGCCATTAATCTTGTAACAATTACATGACAACACATAAAATTTTTTTTATTTTTTATTTTTTGTAGTTTTTATTTCAAAAAGCATTTTAACCAGCATATGTATTCTATATGTGACAAAAGGGATTTAAATATAAAAAATAGAGTAATTTTTCTCCTTTTTTATTCCTTTTTGCAACATGAGAATGCTTATCAGCTATTAATTTGTTTAAAAATACATTTGAATGGAAATGGTTGTTTGTGTTGCAATGACAATTGCAACAGCAACAACGGAAATTTCAGATTTAAAAACAGAAAAAAACAAATACTCGTATATGAGACAGTCAGATGCCAATCAAATATAAGAGTTGTAGAGTCAGTAAAATAAAACACTCGAGGGTTATTCGAAAGCAGTCATAGGCAACCATAGTATTTTTGAAGGTATTATGAAGAGACTACATGTGTATATAAGGTGGCTAAAAAATTGTGTTGCACATTGACCCAAAGGAACAAGTGATTACACTGATTTTAATTGCCTACAACATTTGATTAAAAAACTCTGTAGTAGCAATCATCAGGCCCATTGACATGCCCTATATGACAGCAATAAGCATAGGAACGCACAATCAAACAATGCAGACCATATCGTGCGGCCGATATTTTATTATTATCGAATGACATCTAGACTGGTAAAATATTGCTACGATACGTAGCAAAGAGTTTCGCTTGGAAATGAGGTCCAGTTGTTTTGGGTACCTAGACACTGTGGAATAGATGTTAATGAAATAGCCATGATACTATATATCGATCCGGAACATATCCGGATCCTGTGCAGCACCACTCTTTACCATCCTCAATCTCATTAAGGATTGGAAAATTGCCAAATGCCTGGAACAGTGGAATGCTTAAGAGACGGTGATCGGTCTGCAATTAGGGCGTTGTTCTGAGATTTACGGAGTTTCTTACGGACCACTGTAGACTAAGAGCGCACCTGAAAAGTTCACAGATGTGGCTATTTGTAGACTGTGCTTATAGGCATCAGAGACAGCGGAACACATATTGTGTGAATGTGGGGTTTTGATGGGTTTAGGTGGCAATTTTTGGATGAACATAGGGTCTCTCTGGGTGACATGTCTACCATTATGGTTCAAGTTCGGTAGAAAGACAGAAGATCTGCTGAACAAGCTATAGACCAGAAGGGGCACAATAGCTCCTATGGGTCGCAGTGTCTTGCAATGGTGCCTGGTCGATATGATAATAATAATAAGAACGCCTAAGATACCACTTAAGCTCTCGGTATCACTGTCCGCAGTACTCTTAATGTCACGAAGATTGTAGGCATCTAAACTCATTGCAAACAATTTTATTAGAGTCCCATTGGACCAATCCTGCTTGACTTACTAATGGTGCTAACAAGCAGTTATACCTGCTATGACTCAGCAACAATTTGATTTTCCTGCTATGTTGAAACGCTACCATTATACTATTTAAGGTTTACTTACCAATCTTACTTGAAATTACAATCATCAGGATGTAGATATTCATCTGCGACATCAACGATTCAACTCTGTTGCGTTTATCACTAATTTCGTTCCCCTATACGTCACCTAAGCCCATACTTCTGCGACATCCAAGTGCTACTCAATTGTAAATATTTTTGACCCCAACAAGTTGCACCGAAATCACTACGTTTGAGTCTTATTCTGCCGATCATGCTTAACTCAGTAATGACACCAACGAGCAGTGCGATGTATTGTTCGTCAAGTCGCCATAAAACTTTGCACTTCTTGTTATCGTGTACAGACCATAATAATCTTTAGATACTATTTAGCTTCCACTTACTAATCTCGCCCGAAATTCCAATCAGCAGGATATGGATATTCTTTAGACAGTTTAAATTAGTCCAAAATTTGCCCAGCCATGTTTCATTAATTAAACATTTGATTCTCTTAAGTGACGTAACTATACAAATTTTTCTTAATGGGTCAATATCTATTGAAAACGTTCAAAAAACAATAGCCACAATAGCTCCAATTACTATAAAAGAATAGTCAACCCTGTTACCATTTTAAGGGGTTACTATCTACGCGGACATAATCAGAAATTTAAGCTGCTTGAACAGCTTGGTGCCCGGGGTACTGATATTAAATATCTTACTATACTTCTAATTTGCATCTTCCTCTTTTACCCAGAGCCAGTGATAGGTACTCTTTGTGTGAGGGGGAAAATTTACTGTTCTTCTTGAGCTAAAACGTAAAAGGCTTAGAAATAAAAAGATCATTCGAAAATATTTTACCTATTTCTGCCTACGATCTTTGCGTTAATATTAGACCCCACAAGGACTCAAAGGTTTCTAGTCAATTAAAAGCCTTGATTACATGTTGAGCTGTCATAAACACTGTTGCCAAGTGTTTTCTATATAATATGGACCATATTGCCATATTTTTTTCTATTTATTGCTAAAACGAATTAAAAAATAGCTACAAAATAAATCAATTGCAATTTTTTTCATATTGTTAAGTTTTAACCTTTTTAAGACGTTTGAGTTCGTTTAAATTGCATTAAAATAAAACTAACACTGCTTTATTTATTGTTTTACACTAATATTCGTTTATACAACAGTTTTATTTCCGCTTTAACACAAATTTATTTGTTGACAGCCAAACGATAACTAACTGACGTGTAGGTAAAGCAGCCCCTTTATATACCTAATCGCCTAGAGTTTGAAAGATTCCGCAAATGTCTCATATCTTCTATTTGTATCCGTTAATTCAAATATAACATAAAGTTGCTCGATTTAGCAGTGTTTGTTGAAAAAGTGTCTAAGTTTCTGCACTTTTCGCATTATTTCGAAAACCCAGTAGTTTTTCGTAAACTCTAGATAAATAAAACAAAATTTTAATGGACTTAAATGCTAATTATTTTTTAAATACACTATGCAATAAAAGTTTAAAGGCGACTAAGAACTTCAATTATTTTCAAAAATTGAAATTTCAGAATGCTAGATCATGCACTGAAGTACCAAGTTACGTATTTATCTGATTCAAACTTCTGGAACGTAGTATGTGCATGGGTGAGTGCAAATTGAATGTTTCCAAAGGCAATGGAATAACTATGGTATAGAGAAAGACCAATTTTGCTTTAACTACAAAAAATCTAATTTCTAGTGGAACCACGGCGTCTGAGTCAAAGTATACTCACAAATGGAATTGGTAGTTTTAAATAATATTAATAAAACCGGGTATGCAACTCGACATTTTCGGGAGGAATATAATTTAAAATAGGGTTTACCTTTATGCGTGGCAATACTCTAAGCATTTTTCTTTACTGGAAAGGAAGTGGCTACTGTACAGCGTCAACTTAATCTCCCAATCATAACGTTATTGAACACTTGTAGCTGTATTTGAAGATAAAGGTACAATACATTTGTTCACCAGCCAAAGTTATTTCTAGTGAACAAATAAAAAAAATCCGTTAATGACCTTCTGAGATATATTGATGACAGTGTATCATTCTTGACAGTGTACTCGTATGTATTATTTTTGCGGATGATGTGTTTCGTTTATATAGTGCTTGTCGGGATAATGAATGTATGCTTGAGGCAAATATTAATTAAAGCTTGAATCGTTTTTTGCAGTGGTCGCCTCTGATCTCTTTGCATATTAATTCCTTTAAGACTAAGGCTGTTCTTTTAGGGAATCCCACTACTTCGTTCGCTGGCTTGAATGTTCTTATTGGAGGAAATGTTTGGGTGTTTTTGTTGATGAGAAACTAACGTTTGAGGGTCATTATGATTATACCTATTGCAGAATTGCTGGTATTTTTTATTAGTACTTATTCTAGTAGTATTTATTTGCCGTATCACTTGAGGTACAGACTGGCTTTTTCATTATTAACGCCATATATATTTTATGGATTTGGAGTAGTGTCTAGTAAGTTAGCAAGTGTTACTGCTAGACTTAATTGTATACTCAACTCTATTGTGCATTTTGTTTACAATGTTCGTAGATATATGCATATATCTGAATATGTTAAGGATTTTCTTGGGCGCAGCTTTAAAGAATTTATTTTACATCGCAATTTATTATTCTTATACCGGGTTCTAAAGACTAGCATTCCCACTCAACTTTGTGCGAAATTTATTTTTTCGTGTTCCATGAAAAACCTTTAAATTATTATCCCTAGAATTAGGTGCAGTTGCTTCGAGCGGTCCTTTTTTGTAAGGGTGACTCGTTGCTGGAATTATATGCCTCTTGACCTTCGACTATTTTCTCAGTTAAATAATGCATTCCGATTAAAATTTATGGCACATTTTTCTGTTCGCAACTACTCGTAGAACACTTTTGTGAATAGTTTTGTACTTTTCTTGATAATCTTGCTACTACTTTGGCCCATTCATACATATTTATCATTATTTTGTATTTGTAGAGCTTTTGTTATTTGAAGCTGTTGAGCCAACTTGTAGGGCTTGCAAGGGAGTTAAAAATAAGTCATTAATGATATTATTTTTTCATATATTTGCATATAATGTTTGTACTTGCTTTTGACTGATGTGGATAGATCAAGAAAGCTTTAACCGTTACCGTTCTCCTTCTATGGTTTGTATTGACTGCCTAATTATTTAAACCAAATTTAGAAACTTCAACTATAACGCTTCTCAAGATATACAAAAATCATAATTTAATTTGTATGGGATATGCCACACCGACATTTTCATTTTCGCCTATATATCGACTGATGATGTCTATTAACTACTAAGTTATTTAGACCAAAGTTAGAACCTTCCCCTACTGCCGTTTTTTTGTATACCTCCAAAATCAATATTTACTTTGTATGGGATGTGCTACTCCCACTCATCCAATTCGGCCAAATATTGACCACAAAGTTATTTGGGCCAAATTTAGAGACTCTTATTGTTACCGTTTTAAAGACATGGACATAAAAATACAAATTTTATATGACAAATAGTGAAGCCACACACCAAATGAAAGCGTATCCCAATTTTTTTCAGACTTGTGTTTTCAGGTAGAGTACCTCCAAGTTAAACTTTCCTCCAAAGCCCTAACTAATTTTTTTAAGAAAACAACAAATTTAAAAACAAAAATAGAAAAAAAGCCCAGCACTGAACTTATTGCTCGCTTTGAGCTAAAATTAAATATTTTTTCTTGAATCGGAAGTGTTTTTGTTTTTACAGCCCTTCCCTTCTCCTGTAAAATTAAAAAAAAATGGAGAAACGCACTTCTATATTAAGCCATCGATATGCTCTTATATACACAGTCTTAAGAATATTTTCTAATTCACACAAAGTTAAAATGCTGTAACAAATTTCGTTTTTAAGTAACACTTATGCAGTACAAAGTGGTTCACTCTAACATCAATAACAAACAATGGACCTACAAAAACCGCATTACATAAAAACATTTGAATTGATTTCACCTTTCATTTATGGACTTACAAAATAAAATTGGTTAGAGAATCCGTTTCAGAGAACATCAATTACAACGCATTTTATATTCCTCTATTATATATATAGATATAGATTTACATGTTTAGAGACTTTTTTCTTTTGTAATATATTTTTACTGACCTAGAAAGGTTTTGTACTTTGCATCGATTCGAATAAATAAATAACTAAATGAAATAGATGGTAAAGCTAAAAGAAGATGATAAAGCATCGCTTGATGTAATCAACCCCGGAGTTTTTTAAGGCAAAAGTGTTATATATTTTGTATTAAAAAAAATTAATTTCTATATCGTCCTTAGATTTTTGTGGCATAGATTAGGAAACATTTAATAAGTAAACAGACAACATTTGTAATCATAAGTAGCATTTTAGTCTATCAAAAATTCGTAAATTCCAAAACGTTTACCTTACGAGTAAAACTGCATCATCGATATCAACGAAACCATGAAGCAAAAATCGCTACATTCCCCGCTAATAGCTAAATCACACTTTTTCCCTTAAAATGGAATTAAAAATTGCTAGATTTGATGAAAAAGTAGCTAAATTAGCAATAGTGGCCGTAAGTACAAACCCAACATACATTTACCACAACAGTGTTGTAGCGCATAAAAATCCAATTTAATATATAACCATCTCCAGGCTGCTTTTTACACTACACACTCACACATTGTTTTTTATCATTACAAATACCCCTTAAAATATACTTTAAAGCTACTCACTGAATTTAAAATGATATTAAATTATTTGAAAATAAAATATTTCCTCCTCTTCCAATGCAAAAACGAAAGAAAAAAAATCGAATTTAAGCCACAAGGTAAAATTGAGTTTTTTTACTGCCCTGTTAACTGTCATAATGATACGCATTTACAATCGTGGTTATAAAGCAATTAAAAGCATATTGGGTTTCAAAGACAAAAGAAAAAAAGAAAAGTTTTAACAATAAAACCAAAGCAGCAAGCTAAAGTAGGTCAGTGATTAATGGCACTGTGAGAGATATAAAAAGAGAGCAAGAAGATAGAAAGAGACAGAGATAGAGGGTGAGTGAGTGAATAAGTAACGAAAAATATTTGCTTTACAAATAACCACCGTAAATCAATCATTTTGTTAAAGGGTCCCCAGAGCGTATGATTTGGAGTAAAATGTGAACAGTGGGAGGAAAAAATTAAATTTTCAGCAAATTGCTATAAAAAAAAACATTGAACAATTTTTAAAAATTGATATTTATCGTAAAAACAATTAAAATTATTTTTTAATAAAAAGAAATCTGAAAAGTAATATTATTAAAGCACTAATTAGTAAATATCATATGAATTACTAGTCTCACACTTATATCACATATATGTATGTATGTATGTGAAACCTCTAGAACATAGTTGAACAAATAAGCTTGTATGAGCCTTATCTGTATCTTACTTATCTGACTGAGAATTATCTATAGCGTATATATATATTATCTATAGCGTATATATATATTATTTACCCGTTTAATTTAACATTAACATTAACACTACTAATTTCTTGGCAGTGTTGCCATAATTTTTTTAGAAAAATTGAAAATTTTAAAGAAAAAAACTGATTTTCAGATGAAAAGAGTGCACATACTTAAAAAGTAAGAACAAATATGCATATGTCCGCATCGAGTACGTTCTGTAAACCGAAAACGAGAAAAATTGAAATCGAGTAAACTTCTTAAAGACAAATCATGCCTAATGCACCAATTATTTGAATCTTTTGATGATCAATAAAGTTATTTGAAAGGTAATTAAGTGAATTAATAAGAAAAAATATCAAAATCTTGTCTGATTTGAAAATTATAGCAATTTGAAGTTTTATGTGATTTATTCGGCTTACAGAACATACCCAATAATCCATTTCATAATGGTATGATATAATGACTGTGTTCGAATTTGACCCTTTTTTCCGACAAGCGGGACCCCCAGCGAATAGAGTTCTCTGAATCCAGTGGTCCTGACCATTTCTTATGTTAGCTCCTCTTTTCGAGATATAGGGTTATTTCGAAAATGGTAGAGGTTACACAACATATATTCGCGTAACTCAAAATCGGTTGAGTTTAATGAATAAACTAAAAAATTTAGAATTCCACAAGAAAATTACCTTTGAGGCTAAAACTTTTTCTTAATCTGCGTCGTCGTTTTAGAAATATTCAGAGGGATTACATTATACGAATATATCGTACGTACGAATGAGTGATATTTATTAGTTTTATTTACGAAGTATCTAATGTGATCCAGCTGTACTTTTACCAAAAAAAAACAAATCTTTCTTAGACATAAATTTGGGTATCACACACTGTGTGAAGTCCCTCTTTCTTTATGATCAGTGGTCAAAAACGGATAATTACATTGTCGCATTAAAAAAGGTACGAATAAACCTCACCGCAGTTATATTAAGCAAATGTGATGAAATTCTTACTTTAGAAATTGTAAGTAATATAACAAGATTGAAACTAAAAAACTAAAACGTTAAAAACTGCAAAATCTGCACAATTAACAGAAAAACTGATTTTTTAAACAAAAAACCGCAAATAAATCTGCACACCGATAAATCTGCACATTTTGCAACACTCCTTCTGGGTCACTCCTGCTTTATAAAACTATCCTACTTACATGCGCTTATACACACACACACACAATTAATTGCTCTTTTATTTCTCTGTTAAAATAAACATCGTGTTTATAATTCGTTTTTCTCTTTTTGTAAAATTCTCAAATCATGAACATAAACTTGCTCATCTCTCTCTCTCTCTCTACCCATTCTTCTCCATCTTTTACTAACTCTCTCCGTCTTGCTTGCTTTGTCATCATCTTAACTAAAATGCGTTTGTTTGTATGCGAGTGTGTGTGTGCGGACATTTATTTTCTTAAAATTTCTTGTATTTGTTCTACTCATTAAAGTTCTATTGTTTTTACAAAAGCATGCCAAATATGTAAATGTGCCTGCGTGTGTGTGAGTATGTTGTTGTTGTTATTTAGTTTGTTTACTAATTGGAAATTAAATTACAATTAGTGCTCAGAGCTAAACTTTAAAATTGGTTATACATATGCATGCAAGTACATATGTATGTATGTATGTATGTGTGGGTGTGTTCACTTAAGCATGTTTATTTATTCTATTGTTTCCTATAGACATTGTCTTTTAGTTATATTTCCTCTCTGTTCTCTCTTTCCTTCTCTCTCTCTTTCTCTCTCTCTCTGCCCTAGTGTATGAAAAACTTAGTTATTGTAACTGTTACTGTAAAAAGTTTCTTATTGTTGGGGTTTCTGTTATCGAAACACAAACACTAACACTCACACAAGCTTACAGAGACACTTTGTTTATGAAAAATTTTATCAATTCGTATGAAACAAGTTGTTATTTAAGAAACTTAACTAAATAAAACCAGAGATGGTTGTGAGAAATTGTCTCTAAATTAACAACAAAATAAATACAAACAAAGCAAGCAGCCAAACAATAACTTCAACTTCAAATACTCAATTCAACTCAATTCTTAGTTAAATATTTAACAACAACAATAATAGTGCTTGAGCTGCAATAGCTAATGCTGTTTTAGTTTAGGATTTTAGCAATTGCATTTCAAATTTTATGGTCCTGTGTTTACAATACGAACGACAACATCGTCATAGTCATCATCATCATCATCGTCATCAATATTATCAACGACAACAGTATCAGTAACACCATCAAATATTGCAAGTGTTGATGATGTTGTCACCAACAATGACTGCGGCTGTGGTACCATTATTTTTTAGTAAACATTGACTCGTTTGTGTGTAATGATTAGGCGTGGCTGCTGCATTGCCTTAAATGAGAAAATGATTGTTTTAAGTTAGATTAGTTTTTGGCTTAAGGATATTTTGAAATTAGAAAATTAGTGTACAATTTGAAGATGGAGAGAGAGAGAGAGAGAGAGAGACTGTTTAAATAGCATAATATTTAAAGAAGTATAAATGGGACGCCATGATTAAAACACCTATATTTTAAAACACCTTTGCATAGCCGATATTTTGCAGTTATTTGTGGATAGGAGTGGTTACATTGATATTTGTAGAAATTATTTCTATTTTATAGAAATGTTTGTTTTTTCTAATTTTTTTTCAAATTTAATTATTAAAAAATTTAAACACATTTTTTCGTACTATTATTTGTATTTAAGTAATTCTTGCTGACATAAAAGGAAATGTTTCCATAAAATAGCGGTAACGTTTTTTTCGTCAGTATTTGAGTTCTACTACAGGCTCATGGCTTACCTAAAAAATTGTTGAAGGTAACAGAATGCCGCAAGGATTTTCAAGGATTCTGCGAGATAGAGAGAAAGAGAGAAAGAGAGAAAGAAACAAAACAAATTTTTGAAACTGACACAAAAATCATCGTTACAGTTTACATTGCATACCATCCTGAAAAATTCACTCAATTTACCTCCGCTCAATATCTTTGCTGGAGGAGCTGTCACAAATTCACGTCTAGAGATTTATAAAACCAAATGAACTAATCAATTAGAATTTAGTAATGTGCTATTATTGTGTCCACATCTAAAATTTTCTTAGTTATAATACTTTTTATAGGATGCTACTTTTCTAGTCTTTCCGACTACAGTATATAATTATAAATACGATGCAGTGGACCTTCGCAGCTATTAAGATGCTTATTACGTTGTTTAAAAGACTATTGCTTTAAAAAAACTGGCTTATAATAGGATGTTCTCTTAAACGAACTTTACTGAATAGCATCAGCACATATTAATGGCAATTCATGTTTTTAGTATCCTTTTGGGAATTTGTAAATTTGTATATACTTTAAGTGATCTATTGCCCATTAAGTTTAAGCTACTTAGGACGGAGTAATATGTGCAGGGATAGGAAAAAAATTCCTTTTTCTTCTATGAGGTGCATTCTCGATAACACTATGCAACAAATAGAAAACAATTTTCTGACCTCGGATAACTACTATATTTTTTGTTATGCGCTATGGTCGCCTTACTTCAAAAATCATGAGCATTTCAGATTCTATGGATAAGTTTTTTTTAGAATGTTTTTCTAAAATGTGAGATTTTTGAAGAGGTTGCCTCATACATCTTATGATAACTTCGAAATAATTCGATTTCGTTAAGCCATGTGTTATAAAATTTCAAATTATACCAGCTTTAAGTCTTTCTTATATCATTTGTTAATACAACCAATATTTTTGGAGATATTGGGAAACAAATTATACAAAAAGAAAAAAAAATTTTTAATTGTGATATTTTTGATTTTTAAAAATTCACATCAAATAGAAAGCAGCAAATATTGAGCAGTTTCGCTATTTATTCACAAAGTCGTATATAATAGAAATAAAATACACCATAAGTCATGAAAATCGATTGATAAATACATATTTTATTCCCAATAAAGTGAAAGTACCTAGTTTTGAAAATAAACAAAAGTACCTAGTTTTGAAAATAAAAAATAACAAAAGTTGAAATAGAGCAGCTAAATCATTTTAACTTTTATGTTAGATGGGGGTTACGACACCCAAATAGTCACTAAGAAAGCATTAGAAACCTATTTTTATTAATAGCCTGCAAACACACCGCATACTATATAATGCGGACGGCTATATAGCTTATATCTGCAACACGTTAAATACAGTAATTACGATATAGAGCATGCATGGCAAAAGTCAAAATGTAATTGTGTTAGTGAGAACATGATTTTACTCTCTCAGAGAAGTAAAGTTGATGTTTTAAAAAAAATTTTAAAAAAAGTCAACAAGCATCCGCAGCACATGTGTTTTCTCTGCCAAAATCATCGTGCGTACGTCCTCTGCACATGCGCTTCCGTTGGTGTCTCATTGACGACTAAAGCAAGAGCGTAAGAATACGTGTGAATTGAACGCGAACAATTGTTCTAAGAAACGAACATCAATGATATAGAGCCAACTGTTGTTATAACGATGAAGTCAGAATTACTTAACAAATCGAATAATCTAATCAATTTTTCGCGTAACATTTTACTATTGTACCAAATTCCTTATACCTCTTAGTCATTTTCCGTCAGTCAACCATATGATTTTATGGAGGCATGGACATTTTCCGTATCGCTTAGCTGTTGTTGCCATAAAATCTACTTTGACCAAGTAAAAGGCTTCTGCTTAACTTCAAATTCTGTAGGAATAATTTAATGTCCGGTTAAAGCTCCTATGTTATATGGATAATTTAAATGTTTTCCTCGTTCTTTGGCCCTGACCTATTATCAGGGTCTAATAATACATGTGGTCACTTACCCAACCGTAATTAGCATCAGACTTTCAAAAATATTAGTTGTATATTCTTATAGGGAGAAACTCCTATGTCCATAATAGAGCCGTAACAATTAATAGTTTTATCTGCTCATGCAATTAACTTAAGTGTAAACGTCGAAATCATCGCCATGTCATGCAAAGACGTCCCGCATTCATGATATGTATATACACTCTAAATGGATCCGATGGCCACTTTGCACTTAGTAAATATGTATTTCTGTTGAATATTTCGTAATATTGGATATACTATACGACACTATTTTTGGCCATGATTGCGGTAGTAGTCTGGTAGTTTTCTAGACAAAATTTCACAATTAGCATTCCTTTACTTCTTCGACCTATTATTGTTTGTTCATATTGTGCACAGAAAAAAATACGCAGTAGAAAACCGAACAAATATGTAGTTTTTCTGAACATTAATTACGTTTTTGCACCCTGAATGGTTGTACTAGAAAATTAAATAAAACGTTCAGTTTCTAGAAAAACGTACATTCAGTTTCCAATTATGTAAAGCTTAGCTTCTGAAGAAGTCAACGTGCGTTCAAAGATATAATAAGTTCGTTCAGTTTTAGTATTACTAAATATATGCGCATCCAATACTTTTGATTTTTAGCAGATGCGTTTAGTGATTCAAATAAAAGAAGAAGAAATATTCTTTAACATTTTGTTATACTCGTATAACACTGCGACATAATAATATTATTTTCTTAAATAATACTAATTTGTCGAAATAAGCTATTGAACACAACAAGAGTCTGTTTTTGAAATTCTCGAACGCTTTCGAAATCTTGAGTTACGTTTAAAAACCCAGATTATCGTCCCTTCGTGCGCTATGAGCATTTGAGTAGCTGTAACGACCTAGGACTTCTGGTATTTATGAATAATAACGTCTGTTGATCTTATATTTTACCACAAAACTAAAAACTTTTATTCCTCAATTTAATTTTCAATCAGGGCTGCCAGATGAAATTTCCAGAAAATCATAATTTTTCCGAAATTTTCGAAATATATTCATTTCAGTTACGAAAAACCGTCAAAAAAATTCTCCAAGAAATCGTAACAAAAAACGATCTAGTTTTTAGTGTTTTCAGTTTTTATTTACAGTACCTATATACGAGTAGTACATATAATAAATTACATACATATTTTTAACGCGTGCTTGAAGCTACGCATAAAAGAATACCTCATTTGCCAAATCGATTAACTCCACCTGTAGAAATTTATTAGATAGTAATGTGCAATATGTGCTTATTTTGTTAAAAAATTTACATATTATTCTTGAATAACTCTCTGAATTATTGTTGAGGTTACTTGGCAACCATATAGAAGGCTTCAATATTCTCTTCGCATTTTTTCTTACTACACTATTAATTATGTCGTTACTACTATTACCACTCTATTCTGTTCGAGGCCTTATACTTTATTAAGGTGCGAAATACACTATCAAGCAGATGGAAACTGCATTGTGGTAGTATTAGTAAAATTTTTATGTATGTGTCACACCGACAATGCTGGAATCAAAATCATTGATGATTTTTTTTTTGCTTGAAACAGCTGATTGAAAAGTGTATGGCGTTGCTTGATGAATTTTCATATTTTCTGCAATTTGCTGCAAAAATCTTAAAATTTTATTTGTTTGTAAATAGAAAAAATCAATTGCTTTATCGCTTTTTATAACACTTTTTGACATTTCAAGCAACACATCAGTTACGATAACTATCAAATTTTGTGGAGTTTTGTGGCATGAAAATGGCAGAAATTCAAAAGAAAAAGCAAATTATTGAGCTGTTGGAAGTTTATCATTCTCTGCCTGCGTTTTGGGATGTGAAACAGCAACAGAGTTATTAAGAACCAGTGGTACGAAGTTTTAATGGAAGAATACAAGGAGAAAAATCCAAATACAGACAAAAATGACTTGACAAAGAAAAAAATAAATTAATTCATTACGCAAAAACTAGACGGAAGTTGAAAAGAAAAAGGGATATGGAAAAAAGTTGTGCTGGGGTAGAAGACTCATTTGAAACAAGCCTCTACTATTTGGAAACATTGAACTTCTTGAACGATATTGCCCTTAATGTTTCGTCCGACAACGATATATGTACTTCATTTCACAAAATTTACAACAAAATGAATGCTTGAATACTGCATTGACTAGTGTATGCCAAAAACATAAATAAATAAAGTTTTGACCAATACTACTATAATGCAGTTTCCATCTGCTTTATAGCGTATTCCGCCCTTAATATTGAGCTCAAGCAAATATCAGAAGAAGTAATTAATACTTTTAGAGCTGCCAATTGTCCATATATCAACAATCGTCATTTTAGAGGCAAAAACGTCAATCGTCATTTTGCCAAAATTTTGTGAAAAAATCGTCAAAATGTCAACTAATCGTCAAATCTGGCAGCTATATTTCCAATGCTGTTGATGTTTTGTCACAGTCTGCTAGAGTTTTTGATTTTTTTTAAAAACTAAACCTATTTATTTGATTCATTTGAACTGGTTTGCCAAAGTAGCCTTGAGGAATATACTTATGTACGTAACTTTCTCAAGCTTTTTTAAATTTTTCATGTTTAGAAATGATTTTACTTACTTGTACTTTATATAAAGGGTGGGCAAATTTGAGGTTAGGAAGTAACTTGGCTTAAAATACATTTTTTTACAAATTCTGTTTTATTTATACCATGTAAAATAGAAATATGGAAATTAATAATGGAACATAATGTCGCACAAACGTCCATCTCTAGCACGTCGTCAGAAGTCCACTCTTTTCACAAAATTTTAAACCAAAGGCAATGGCTCCACGTATGTTGGCCTCCAAATGCGTAATTGTATCTGGTTTGCCGGAATAACACTTGTCTTTAATGACGCCCCACAGAAAATAGTCCAACGGCGTCAAATCTCAGCTTCTTGGTGGCCAATTGACATTACCATTTCGGCTAATTAAACGGCCAAACGTTTGACGCAATAAATCGATTGTGGCATGAGATGTGTGGCAAGTTACGCTATCCTGTTGAAACCAAACATCTTTCACTTCAATACCATGAAGAGCGGGCACAAAAAATCGATTATCATGGAGCGATTGACTGTAATGGTTGCGCCTTCGTCATTTTCAAATAAATATGGGCCAATGATACTTCCACTCCAAAAGCCGCAGCAAACAGTCACTCGAAATGGCTGCATTGGCTTCTGTAAGACCAGGTTTGGATTTTCTGAGTCTGTTTTGGAAATAAATTTCCAATAAATCCCAGTGTATATAACGACATAAGTATTGCCAGATTCGAGATAACAGCTGATTCAAATTTAAACCGATAGATGGCCACCCGATACATATGTATGACATTAAATCAAAGTACAAAAAGATTATTAGCTACCCAATAAACATTTTAAAAACAAACAAAAAATTTCTTTCTCATAAAAATCTAAACTATTGTTCGCCTATGTGAATATGTAAACGTAAATGTAAATGTAATGTTAAAAGTTCATGTAAAGCCATGTACTATTTTTATTACAGCACTTGTAAAATTGCTTATTGGGTAACTTCTGATATCTGTGTTAATATGATTGTATGTGTTTTTATTAAAAGTATTTTTACAATGTTTCATACTGGTTTTTTAAACGATGCCTTCACAATTTTTATTTTTTATTTTTTTAAGTTCTATATCGAACGAAACATATAATATTTCATTCTGTTTCTCTAAATGATAGTTCATGACCAGGGTTAGAAAAAACTTCAAAAAAATCTGAACAAAACGTTGAATGCATACTTCTTTTCTTCAGTAGAATCTTAAGTTCAAATTTAACTGCTGAAATGCTGAAATATGTGTTCAGTATATAAAATTTTGAACTCAACTCTAAAGGAGCGTAGTTATTACTCTGCCTGCAAGCATTCAGTTTAATATTTTTTGAATATTTTGTTTAACACGTTTTGTTTGTTCTGTGTGATCTATCTGATACATCGGTAGAATTTTCCATTACAACGGACCAAGACAGAAATCCTAGCATGTTCGTAATTAAACACGTTTCATAAATTTGTGAACATTAGTCTCAAAGCGAACTTCAGAATATTGCAACTTCAAAGTAATGAACGATGTTTTTGATAGGGTTGTTCTCTGTACCTCTATTTTCGTCGTGTGAATTAAAAGTAACTTAAAAGAAAATTGTTTTAAAATTTATTAAAAACTAACTAAAACCCAACGTGCTTCGCTACCCCTATCTTAATAATTATCTTAAATGTTTTTTTTAGTTTTGCCCTATTGTCTCCTTCCGGCCCTTTTACAGTTTCTTTCAGAAAAACACTGTAGAATCTATCGTTTAGCTGTATACAGTCTACAAACAAACATACATTCATTTTTGTATATAAAATACATATGTGTATACATAAATAGCTTTTATTCAGTGCCTTTTCTGGAATATCCTCTTTTTGGCTAATGTTTATAGATACCGCTGCTTTATTTGTTGCCGTTCTCCACGGAATTGCAATAATGTGGTAATCTGAGGTTAGTGGTTGGTCATCTTTGGTTGGCTTATAAATCCGTACCAATTCTTTGATATCATGAAACATCACTTGTATATCGCCGATAATCCATCGGCGATAATAATCGGGGTTATAATGCTGACGTTGTTGTACTTGTTCATTGTTTTCCGGTTCTCCTATGAAATAAATTTGTGAAAACTCAGTATCTTTATTTGGAATTGGTAACAATAACCCCATATTACGATAAATTTTACCTGGAACATGAAACGTTGTCACAAGATTGTCTCGAATTACGTTTGTGGCACCAAGAGATGTCATTTTACTCAGACTTAAGCTTTAGAAATACGTTGAAAATTGTCGGAGTTATTAAGCTTTTCCGTAATATATTTCATGAAAAAAACAAAAATTTCAGCAAACCAGTGTTTTTTTTATTATTTTAAAATTGTATTTTTAAAAAATTTAAAATTTTGTAATAAAAGTATGATTTTTGCAGGAGTTGCTTTGCTAACAAATTTAATAACTCCGTCAATTTCAAACAGATTCCGGAACCGTAAGTCTCATTATATTCATAGCTTAATATATATCCTTAATTAGTTTATCAATAATACGGTTCCCATATAAAATAGTGCGGAAAAATGCATCTAAACTTGATAAATATGGAAAAGATCGGATGAAAAAATGTGTTTGCTTGAGAAATACACCCAGATCCCTCATGGCTACTTGAACGAAATATACGAGTTTATCATTTAAAAGGCCTGAAGGTGGTTCGAAAATTTCAGAAACAGATCTTTCTTCTGCTCTGCAACGCCTATCAGAAAAATAGTATCACTTGCCAGGTACTTTTTTTGTCGCACTGTGTTAGCCTTCGGCATAATCAGTATTAGGTCTGTAATTAAATGCAACATGTGCATTTGTATGAAATTTGCTCCGACGATTAACCATTCGATTGCGATTTTGTACACGGTGGAAATCCAACTGTGCTCTCCCCTCTGCTATTCTTTTTGATGAGGTTCAAATCCGCTGGCCTTCTGTACGGAATTCATATTGTGCTTCTGTTTCAGTAGCTCGGGATGTTGGGTTGCGATGTCGTTAACTGCGAAGTCATTCTTCACCTTCCGATGGCGTTTCAGCTGCTCGTAACGATGTTTAATATTGTCGAAGACCTTCCTCACGTTCTGAAAATGTTTCAGCCGGTCTTGGTGCTATGACACATTGTTGAAAACCTTCAAGTAGTTCTTCGCGTTCAGATGGTGTTTCAGCAGCTCTTGATATTGATGATCGTGATATTTTTCTTTCAAGACGCTCGTTGAGCTGTTCAAATATTTCGCCACCTTCACGGTCTTCCGATTGCAATGATATGCAAAGGAATTACGAAATTATTAGGTAACAAATTTTTGTACATGTCAAAATTTTTCTTGAACCGACAAATTTATGGAAATGAATCGCATGGAATAGTTCTTCAAATATGCCGTAATTAATATTTGCTTGTTATGGAGAGCTAAAATCCCTCTGACCGTATCCGCCCTAGATTTTTTTCACTAAATCAGTTTCATAGGAAAGTGAAGATATTCTGAAAATATTCTACAATTAATGTTTGCTTTCTATGGGGTTAATTTTTCCTCTAATCCTATACCGTCCAGAATTTTCTATTGGTTTTTTTTTTGGAAGAGGTTGAAATAAAATTTTATCGCAATCAGTGTAATAGAATTCAAAAATTATTATTTACTTTATAAGTTGGGTACCTCTCCCCCTGATTACATCTGCCCTACATATACTCCATTTATTAGTTTCAGAGAAAAGTAATTGTAATAAAATTTGAAAACTGTAGCTATAATAGTTTATATGTATGGGGTATACCTCTCCCCCCGATATTATCCGCCATTAATTTTACCCAATAAATCAGTTTCATGCGAAAGTAATTGGTACAAAGTTTTATAACTCTTGCTGAGAGTTCTTTAGATATGCGATTATTAATATTTGGTTTGTATGGTGGTACCTCTCCCCTCACCCAATAGAAAAAATGTAGCCTAAATCTCCTTTCGTGCATATAGTATGATACAGAGAATATTTCAAGAAAATCGATTCAGCCGTTTAACCGTCTATAGACTTCAAACACAGATATATACATACATATAAACAAACAAACACAAATTAATTTTATACACAATACATATGAAGATTTTCACATTTTTTGTGATAAGAATTAATCCATAATTCTGGGCAACTCCTATAAAAGTTTATATTCCGAATGGCGGTACGTTTCTAAGACTTATAAAAACACATTTTTATTTGCAAGAAACCACTTTTTTAAATTTTGCTTTTGGGAAAATACACAAAACAAAAGAGTCGTAAATAATTTTCCGTTTTATAATGGATTTTCTCAGTTAATTAAAATCTCTAATTATGGCCTGGTTATGTTTGCACTCTCAAGAAAAATTAGATATTCTTTGCCAGCATTATAACGGAAGTATGTGTTAACAAAACTCCTGAAAGTATGCAACACATACAACAAAAATAGAGTGTACTTGTTAACTTACAGAATTACAACGGCAACAACGGTTTTTCTCTCCCTCTCTCATACACACTTCCTGTCTATTGCTCACGTTTTGTGGCTAAAAACTATGCTTTTGAAATGCCAAAGAAAAACAAGAAAAAATGGTCTATATTGTAAAACAGATTTTGTTAATCAACATAAAACCTTTAACGCACACACACACACACACAACAACAACAACAACATTAAATCGTTATTTAAGCCCTATGAGTTAGCATGGGCTCACATATATTATACACACACACACACACACACACACACACACACACACACGAAATAAAGCCATAAACTAAAGAAACGTATGTAAACTAATTACTTGGGCTTGTAGGCTACCAAAGTTGTGCATTTTCTCTCTGGTGAACGTGATTTTTCCAAAGGAGGTGGCCTACAAAAACAAAAGAAATATGGCGTACACAGCCATTCAATACCCTTACAAACACACACACACACACATTGATTTTCCTTGTGACCAAAGCTGCTTCCAAATTTACTCGTTCCAAAATACTTTCTATGCAAAAGTTATTTTTTTCACTTTTTCACTCAATTTTTTCTTTTTTTTTTCTATTTCCAGCCTGTAGGCATTTATGCTAAGAAATATGAATGGGCTGCTCGACCCTCCTCGTCATCAAATGCGGGTGGCCTGCATTTAGATTTGCATCCACCACCGATGCAAATTGGCGGCGATTGTTCTTTGTGGATTCGCTCAGCCACATTGGATTTCGATGATGGCCTCTGGGAATGTCAAGTGACAGCAAGTGATTTCACAACACAGGATGCTTTAACCAGTCAACCAGTCCGTTTAGTTGTACGTGGTAAGTATAGCAAAGTAAAAGAGTAAAAAAACTTCTCTGAGACATGGCAACAATCATTATAATGATACTGGTGCACCACCAGCTGTACGACAAGTACCGCAGGTGTAGGTTAAGTTAAATGTAGAAGCCAAAAATTTTAATAGAGAAGGAGTTTAAAGAAATTCACGGAGTCAACAGTCATTAGCTGATGAATAAAATATTAAATATTGTCGTACACTGATGGTGAATTTTGAAATATAGAAAATTTTAACATATTTATTAGGTGTATAACAAAAAAAAAATAAAAATAAAAAAATAAAAAAATGCAGGATTCATAACAGATGGTGTATGCTGTACATATAATTTGTGTGTTTCAATAATTTGTATGGTATTTTTGAGGGTAAATATGTGCTCTCTTTCAGTAATTAAACGAAATAGTAAACAAAATATTTTCTTTTGCTTCGACAATTTCTTCAAGTTGCGGAAAGTTTCACTTACTTATTCAATTTATCGGGCGATTTCTTAGCAACTTTGTTTTTGGCAGCTCAGACATTTTCGTGTAACATGTTACTATCAAACATATGTAATCAGTTTGGTTTATAGTTTAATCATGAATTGACCTACAAACTAATAACGCTTGCAGATTAGTGAAGTTTATTATTAAAATTCAGTTGGATGAAGATCCACTTTTTATCGAAAAATTGTGTTCAGCGACGAAGCTCATTTTTGGTTGCAAAAATACGTGAACATGGAAAATTGCCGTATATGGTGTGTAGAGCAGCCAGAAGCATTGCAAGAACTGCCATTTTTTTTTCTCCATCACCTTCTAGGGAGCATATTAGCTTTCCACAAAACATCTATTACTTTGTTTCACAGTTTCTTTAATCAATTTGATATTTTCAAGCTAATTAGATAATTAATCCGCTGTAGCTTCCTCAACATGATTTTTTTTTTTTTTTTTTTTTTGTAGTGGTGAAGATCCTTACTAATAGGTGATGATCTTTATTTTAGCATTGTAGTTTTTTCCCAGTAGGTGGCGTGTTTTTCCTGATCATTCGTCTGATGTTTGTCATCAACGCCAGGGGGGTTTTTCCTTTATTTTTTTAGATGGAGTTATCTGGAGGGAAGTTGAAGCCTTTTTATTATTAAATATCCGAAACCACAATTAAATTGCTCCAACTACTACGCCACGCCACCCAACGCCAACTGCCAATGCATACCGAGAAATGCATTTTTAATGGGATTATGGGAATCGAAGACGAGAAATTCGAAACTGTTTTCAAACTTAAGAACAACGTGCAGTATTAATGGCAGTCACTTAAAAAGCAATTTCGAAACGTTATAAATAACAGGATTCATTCAAAAGCAAAAAATATTTATACCAGAGTAGTTGCAGTGAAGAAATGCTGCAAAGTGATTGGCTGCTTGGGAGATATAAAAAGGAGATTTTTTGCATCGCATTATTACTGGCGTTGAAAAGTGGATATATTGCCATAACCTGAAGCGCATGATATAGTGCACAAACCTTGGCCAAACAGCCTAAACGACGCCTAAACTATATACTCACAAAGCTCAAGTAATGCTCTGTATTTAGTAGGATCATAAGGTCCCATCTATTAACGCTGCTTAAGTCAGGCCAGACAATTACAATCGATTTATACCAAACAAATTTCATTCGTTTAAAACTAGGATTGCCGAAAACCTCCCGAAATATGTAACCACACATAACTCCGTTATGGCAACGATCGGCCAGACGTTGCTAGATTTATTTATTTTTTTTTTTTTAATTTTAAAAAATAGTGTTCAGCCTTGACCTGTCCGACTGTTATTTGTATCGATCATGAGTAGTGCTCTTAAGAGATAAGGCTTTACTTCAGTACAGGGTACGCGAAATTGGTTTGATTTGTTCTTGGCCTCAAAAGTGAGCAGTTATCTTCTACACTGAATGCTATAGGGACTCTCCTCACTTTCCATTTTAATATCAACACAGCAATATTTTACAAAATTATTGGAATGATATTGTACGATTGAAAAATAAAATGTTGTGAGTTGACTGATGCTGAAGGTATCTAAAGTGACTGGGTACATCGTATTTTGCAAGAAAATTTGGATATGGACATGGTACCCGTGCAACAAACGCTTAAATTTCTTGCTCTCGAAAAACTTACTTTAATTGACTATTTGGCGATATTCAGGCCGTATTCAAACAAGTTTTTGTAACCTTTTGTAACTGCAGACGAAACATGGATCTGTTACAACATACCATAGACCAAATAACAATTAAAATAAAGGGTTCTTTGCACAAACGTATTGTTACGAAAATAAGCAATGCCTATTAGCTATAAATTGAAATTGTGATCTATTGGTTTGTGTCAAGGCTCTCAATGTATCTATTACAGCCATAATTATTTGTTTAACAGTGTTAGCACTTGCATGTTTAACGGTGTCGGCAGTTCGATTTGTTTTTTGGGTATTATGATATCACATCTTATGAATTTAAGAAATTTGTAGTTAATACAAGAACATTCGAAATTGATGATAATTTACTATAAGAGGTGGCACATTCCGCTTAGTCAGTCGTACTAAGAGTCCCGTATTGAGTAAATTGGTGTATTAAGTGCAAGGTAAATAAGTTGGATACTGTATAGTTATAATTCTATAAAGTGGAAGATAACTAAACAAGTGTACAAAGTAAAATATTAAACTCGCTGCATTCATTTTATTTTACACAATTTAAAAGAACTCAAACGTTTTAAAAAGGTTAAAACGTAACATAATTTCATAAAAGGCGGCACCACTCCAAGGAGCCAATACGATGAGTAACTTTCAGCCCACAATCATTTTGCGAAATTAGTGAATGAACCTACCTATAGTCTTTTCCTAACTAATTCCTTTTCCTTGGTAATTCAGATCACTGCACAATATCTGCTTCATTTTCGTTGTCTTCTTACTTTTCCGCGTGGAAATAATAACTTTTTGTCATTCGTTAAAAGGCTAAAGAACAGCGCTAGTTCAGCAAACCTTTTGCCTGAAATGCTTGCAAGTAATTCTCACTTGCCGGAAAGCATTGAACCCATGCCTAATATATTCTTTCGCGCCTGCACTGTTAAAAGGAATTTTGCAAATCTCAATGGTAACAAGTCATCTTGGCTGGATGGCGTACCGCCATTAGTCCTAGAAGCAATTCTCTTAAACGCTTGCGCGTCCATTAGCTTATTTTTTCAGTGAATCGTACCTCCGCAGTGCTTTTCCGTCTTGAGGAAAATTATTTGATTGCACATAAGATCCAATGTTGTATTTTGTACACTGACTTGGTGGTGTGGTGTCATTTGAGACTATGTTTAATGTAGATATTGAGGATAGATATTGATGTAGATGTAGATATTGCTCTTGATGTTCTGGGATTGTTGAAACGATCACGTATTTCGAGTTAAAATGCTATAAGAAATACTTTACCCCATCTGATCTCCTTAATATTTACTAAATCTAAATCTGTCCATCTGTGTCGACCGCGAACAGGAGAGAGCGAAGACGCTTATTGATGACAACAAGGTAGCCAATTTTATCGATTTATTAAAGCGTCGTCGCAATTTGGCGCGTGTGTTATTGTTCAGTCTATACTATAACAGAATGTGTTCTGACGAAATAATCACATTTTCTTATTTAGTACCCCTATTTCTCGTAGAGCTCATTCCTTTGTAGTTGATTTTTCAGTGAATCGCACAGCGCTGTATAGCGCAAATTCGTACTTTATTCGCACTGTTTGTTTGTAGAGCAATCTTTCCGCGAAATTCTTCTCTGTCACTTACAACATGAAGAAATTCAAATCTAACGCCCATAAACACAATATACTTTCCTAGCAAAACGTACTGCATGAGTAGGTGTCATTCCCTGAGTACTGGTCTGAAGTTAAAAAAAAAAAATATGTGGATGTATCGCCCAACAGGATTTTAGCCACAGTTTTTTAGGTTGATTGTCCCATTTGTGACTATATCCTTAAAAGATGTAAAACGTTTACTGGCCACTTTATATGCAGAAAGAGCTTATTGATTTCAAACGACCTCATTAGGTAAAGGAATCAAGTACTTTTTCACTCAGAACATGCAAAAAAGCACACATGTGTAGACATTAAACCACAAACTGCTGCCCCATACAGCATATTCTTCAGATTTAGTATCTTGCACCCGTTTCCTGTTCCTAAATTGCAATAAATGGCTGAGTGTTAAAAAAATTCATGTCAAACGAAGAGCATTTTATTCAAACAAATTCCTATTTGCCAGTTTCATTTAACCATTTCATGCACCAAATTATTGTGGCAGCTACACTTTTTTAACTTTGTTTCCAACTACAAAAAATTATAATTTAAAACGCAATTATTTTTTACTTCATCTAAATTAGTTTTGATATACAAACAAAGAGTGCATGAAAGGGTCAAGGTTTCGTTAAGAAATTTGACGCTTTTTTGCCGAAACAAAAAATATCAACAACAACAATCAATAATTATTACATATATACTGTCTACCAGCTGTCTCTTAGGAGACAATCAAATAATTCTTAATAATAATTGAAAATTCCCAATAAGATATAAAATCAGTTGTCACTTTAGTTGTGACATGATTACATATCTACAATATAACAGTTTTGTGTTTATGTGTATGTTTGTATAAACACTAGTTTTTATTTCTTAAATACTTTTTATTATTTACACTCTGAGGGTATGTAATCAGTTTTTAAGTTAATTGCATGTAGTAGTAACGGATTTTTTCATTCCCCTTATCCACTCAGCTCTCAAGCATCGATAGATGCACCTGTGCTTACTTCTCATTAAATAAAATATATACACTCACACACACACAGGCATACAAATATATTCGTATATATACACACTCTTATACTTAAAAATTCTTATAAACTCCTACTGCATAGTCAGCCTTGTACTCATTTTGTTAAAGCGTGCAGGTTTTTGTGGTCAAATAAGCAAGAAACGTGGCAATCAGATTTACTTTTCTTTTTCCGCTGTAGATGGGGATGGTGGTGTCAGCAATACAATTCAAGAGTAAAATATTTAACACAATTATATCCTACTTATTCTACACAATACGCATTCACAGTACTTTCTTATATTATTATATTGCTTGCTCTACTCAATTAAATTTATGTTCAACAGAAAATTATTACAACTATAGCGTAAGAGAGAGAGAGAGAGAGAGAAAGACCGAGAAAGACCGAGAAAGACCAAGAAAGAAAGTGGTGAATATAAATTAGTAGGTTTGTTCAAAAATTTAAGGCACAAATTCCTATAAACACATTTTTAATAATCCTGAACCATTTAAGCGATGCAGTTTTTATATCCTTAATCCAAATAATCATCTTTATTTCGAAGCTTTTAGTTTTGGCAAATAAAACTGTCGTGCAGGGTCAGCTCCACTCGCAAGTAATTCGCTTCGACGTTTTGTTTTTGCAAACACAACAAATCTGCAATAGGAACATTATACGGATTGCGCATACACTTCTTATTGACCCAACAATCTGCAATAGGCACATTTAAGAGTTGCATTACACTACAGAATTCGAATAAAACTATTTGCCAAATCTCCACATACTCTGCAGTTTTTCATTGACATAATGGGGCTTAGATTTCAACGTCATTGTTCCTTCCGAGTTTTGATTCTTCAAATCAGATAAGTATCATTCTTGATATTGTTACGAAAATAAAAATGCCTAGAAAATACACAACATCAGGAACTGTATTGTGCGGTTTTAGCTATAAACTTTGTTTGTTTGTGTCTGTACTATAAAGAGTGTTTACCACAGTTTGCTAGCAGTTTAACAGTGTTCCCAGTTCGATTCCTTTTTGTGTAATTTGTAGTACCTACAAGGCTATTCGAAATTGATAATGAATTGCTATAGAAGGTGGCGCATTCCGTTTAGCGATAGTTATCGTTTTGCAGTCATAGAGTAAAGTCGTTCTTAGGTATAAATAAAAGTGTTATATTAACGAATATTAAGTGCAAGATAAATAAGTTGCTGTATTACGATAAACTGTATAAAGATAATGTGAGGAAATAAAATCTGTAAAACAACAACTGCGTGGTGTTTATTTTATTTTGACGCAATTAAAAATAACTCAAACGTTTCAAAAAAGGTTAAAACGTAATAATATTATTGAACAACTCCAGAGCCACGACCACATTCGGATGATTTGTGATACAAAAGAAGAAGAAATTAAGTCACATCTTAACATTCAATCAGAGTTTGCATGTTTTAGGTTTTAACTTTTTTGAAATCGTTTAACAATTCTACAGCGCTACTTATATGCGAGTTTCTATGCAGACCAATTCCATTCTTAAGAAGAATTTTCTCCAATTTTATTTGCGAGATTATCAGAGAGAAAGCTAATCTCCTATTTGGCTTAAGTGCACACACATAGAGCAAATGAATAAAGTTTTCCCGTCGTACCATTGGGCCCCTGTTTTCTTGGATAGAGCCTTTGTGCCCCATCACACCTGGGCTTTGAGACGCCGAAGAAAGATTGAGCTTTTTTAGCCATGAGCAGTTTGGTACCTATATTCTGCAGAAAATGGCCTCCGAGGTTTGACCAGAAAATTAATTGTAGTACTGCAGCCACTGGGTTCCTACACAGTGATTGGGTGCTCCCTTCGGAGAATAAACGTATTAGTTGGGCTTTAGGCTTAAGTAGCAAGCTATTGACTTGATGTAGCTAATACTTTTAATGTTGCAAAGGAGATTTAGATTCAGATAGACGTGGACATTATCAGATGTATCCGGTGTATGGAGCACTGTACTTCATGTCCTTAGTTGGTCGTCTATACCGTTAATAATCTTATCTTTCCCTTTCAGAAGGAGTAAGCCCTGAGGTTTCTGCACATTGAATGGGTTTGGCACTTCATTCAATGAGATTATATAAACTCGACTTGATTAAGCAAAGTTTTCAGCAGTTATTAAAGCGCAACGTAACGCCATAATTGCAACGCAACCAACCAACCTTATGAGCAACAGCGTGTTCAATTAGTAGTAATATGTCATAACGCTATAATCGATCAACTGAATTTTGGTTATTTCGACCATGGTTACGTTATGACGTCACGTCATTTAAGTCACGTCTAATTTAACCTTAATCTCTTATACGTTTACCATCTGCGAAAGTCCTTACTGAACATTACTAGAAACTAGAATTTTTAAATATTTACAACATTTGTTGAACATACCTCTTAGTCGTTTGTACAAGTGTTCGTTTTTGAAAGAAATCTTGTAAAACAATATTACTCGTTGTTGCGGTTGCATTTGTTATTTTACGTGCATCATTAAAGCAAGTAATTAAGTGCGTGGGACAGGGTTAGGGTGTAGAAGGGAAATCTTCCTCTTCTTCTTATTACGAATCTAAAATCAGCAAAATTGCTCCTTAACAACTCTAAGCCATTTAGCAATTGGCATCATCTGTTGTAAAAACATTACTGCTGTTGCCTTAATATTGCAGGTTGTCAGTTACTCATTGCATTGGGTATTTTAAAAGCTGCTGCATTAGAAATAAAAAAACAATAACAGCAGCAACAACACAAAACAGGTGTACACGTGTGTGTGTGTGTCTATTTATCTTTCATTTATTCAAGTTGGTCTGAGCTGATGATGTTGCTTTTTCAGCTATTGTTGCCTCAAATGCTTAGAAATAGACAACAAGAAAAAATATGAAAAGAAAGAGAAGTAAACAAAACATAGGAAAAGGAAATAAAAATAATGGCTTCTGTCATGGCATTTGCGGCTTGGATTAACCCAACATTTGGTATGAGATTTTTGAAGAAAATTAATTAAACGCTCGTTTCTTCCTCTTATTTTTATGGCTTTATTTTCTTCTTCTAGTCGTCTTCAGTTCTTTTTTTATATTCAATTGGGTTGCCTGTACAAGTATTTGGTTTTGCAATGAAAACTATTTGTTTTTTTTTTTTTTTTTTTTTTTGTTTCTTAAGCAAACCCATGTACAGAAGATAAAATATATGAAAAGAAAAACCGAATTAGAAAATAAAACGTGAAAGTTAATTTCTCTTAGAGGTGGTATTTAGAAAAACATAAAAAATTGGATTAACAAATAAAATAAATAGTTTTTGTAAAGTTTAGACAAGTTCTTAAGTAAACTGCAAGCTGATTGAAATATATTTTAAAACAAAGCTAACGTAACCGCAATCAATGCCCTTTTTTACAGATATTACTGAGAGAGAGTTTTAGGGACTTGTATCGATAGCATAAATTCTCTATTCAAAACAGACGTTCATTAGTTAACTTAACACTTGTATCTACAAGTTCGCATAAGCTTCCATATCTTTTACACATGGTTTGTATTGAAAACAAACCATATATAATGCTTAGGAGGGTAAGTATCTGTCCATATTTTCTCACTCAGTCATTAAACAAAATGGTGCGAAACAACAAAGTTTTGTTATTTGCCGAAGATATTAAATTAATTATTTAATTTGACGAAAAAGAGCAGCAGGCTTATGCTGAATATGTTTTATCGATTTGATGATATTTCAGAAGTAGAGATTTTGACACAAAAAACAAAGAATAACTAAGTCAGACAATAGTGAGCTTGCAAGGATAGAACTGTTAATTCGGGCGCACCCTCCGGGAGATACGGCAAATTGTAACAGGATGCCAGTATTTATACAGTGAAGAGAAGTAAATGAGCAGTGAGTACGTTCCAGCTATATAAGTCTACGGGAAAGTATGGAATATTTTCTGCCATTTTGCAAAACGGCATAAAGGAAGTATAACCATAACTTGTAAAAATAGGGCGCATTAGTCTGGCCCTTGGGTATATAGCATAGACCTATATTAGTGCATTCATTCCTTTAACCCACAGTGAATGCCACTTAACACTGTTAAGCCATTTACTACAGAATATACACTAAACAAAGAATGTTAATAAGAGAAAGAAAAACGTGTATTCTATGCACTACTATACAGTACATTAGTAAAAAATAAAATGGGTACAACAAATCAAAACGGTTCATGAACTAAAAAAAACACTCATTCACTAATAGAAACATGGATTTATCTTAAAAATCATTTTTCGAGCCTTCGCCGTTTGTACAAATTTAAATACAAATATAAATCTTTGTTTGTGTTTTCTACTTTTGCGAACGAAGAGCACAATTATCAAAAATTAACATAGTGAATGATTTACTGTGTAGTGTGAGTCATTCACTGACGTTTTTATTTAATGTACTCATAATTCTCTTCACAACTTTTCACTAAAACCATAGCGTAATGAGTGCAGAAGAATGAAGAGCTTATCAAAGACATCTACACATTTGAACGCATTTCAAATGATGAATGAGATCACAACACTAATTCATTTGAAAATGAATGCACAATTTTGCTTTTTATTGGCATTCATACAGGTCTCTAGTATATACTAACAACGAAGTCGTGTTCATCCAGAAAGTAGGTAAGACGGATATAGCACATCCAAAGTCCTTCAGACCGTTTAGCCTTTCATATTTTACGTTAAAGCAACTTATAAAAGTCGTGGACAACTATATAAGCATCCAGGGCAGCACGCTTACAGAGCTAGCAGCTCGACGTTGTGGAATTGGTAAGAGCTATACAGAAATCCTTAGAAAACTATGAGATTGCTGTATGGCTTTCCTAGACATAAAAAAGGCCTTTGATAACACTTCTTGGTTATAGAGAGAGCGCTTGTAGCAAGAAGAACCCTACTATATTCAAATGGATGGCAGAGGTCCTTCGTACTATATCTGCTGAAAATACTGCAGGGAACGTCAATATAAGTGTCAGCACTACTAGAGGTTGCCCGCAAGGATAGGTCCTATCGCCCTAATGTGGAGTATAGTTATTGATAAGCTTTTAAGGACACTATCTATGACGGACATTGACCATATTCTCGATAAGTTCCACTGAAATCCTAATCGCAAAAAGTTCGGCCCAGAAAACTTTATGAATACCTAAGGTCAAGTTGTCCTGGTAGATGTCAGCACTAGTGCCATCCATGTAGCCATCTGTGTAAATGGCCAGAGAACTAAGAGGTCGCACTCCCTCCATTCTCCGCTGCTTGGTTTCACTACATCAACAATCTCGAAACTCATAGTCGTCTCGTAACTAGATCAATACCCAAACCACACGAATTACGCTCGTGTCCATAGTCATCATTCTTACAAACGCCCAGCAGTGCAGCCCTTGTCCTGTCTTGCGCCACTAAAATA
The DNA here is from genome assembly GCA_023159175.1 of Wohlfahrtia magnifica. Classification (NCBI taxonomy): domain Eukaryota; kingdom Metazoa; phylum Arthropoda; class Insecta; order Diptera; family Sarcophagidae; genus Wohlfahrtia; species Wohlfahrtia magnifica. The sequence continues at coordinate 5,530,439 of JAKWBJ010000541.1, forward strand.
CATTTTACTTTAGCACAGGTTATCCGAAATAGATAGATGTGATTTGTTTTTCACCTAGAAAAATGGGAAAAGGCCACAGCTAACGATTAAAGACCAGCAAATCATTACCATCGTTTAACCCTTACTGAATAAGCATTCGCCTCTTACCTTTATAAGTCAACACTTTTTGGATTAAACACACCCGAAAAAATTACAGTCATAACTCTGTGAAATGAATATGGTATGAGGAGTACCATACCAAAGACAAATTAGATGTAAAAAAAGGATGTTTCATTCACAAATAAAAATTAGACAATGTTTAGGTTTGAGAACATTAGTAGATCTATTCTATTTTTATTTGGAATAAAGAAAACCATGGACTGAGCTGATGTAATCAGGGTTAGAAAAAACCCAGCCCACCGGGTTGTATTGGATTTTTTAATGGGTTTTTTAGGTTTTGTAACTGCTTCCAAATTTCGTTCAAATCGAAAATATTTTTTGTTCGTTATCACAATTACGTTGTTTAATATTTATAATGCAGTTTTGCACTCTTATTTGGTTCAAGGCGGCATTGTATACTATAAGCTGCTAAAACTCCTTGATCAGAGCAAACTGCAAGTAACTTCGTTTGAACCATGCATTCTGAGAGAAATGGCTGGAATATAAAGACAGACGCGTCACAAAACTTTCAAAACAATTATTAGAAACGATCAATAAAACCCGGGTGGGTTTAAGTGGGTTACCCAGTAGTGGGTTGCCAACCCCGGATGTAATGCTGACGGTAGTAGTTTGAAAAAAAATACTTTAAAGAAGAGCCGCTACATTATAAAGCTTATGGTTGACGAAATGACAAGTATTTTAAAAATGTCTTTTCATTGTAATTGGAGATGATAAAGATGTGTAAACAAAACCAGCGTCATCTAGATGTTCCAATAAAGTGTTGGGCGATGTTTAACCGCAATAAAGCTGAGCTGCTTGCAAGCCTATTGTGTCTGTTTTTGGGATAAAAGTGGGATAAATTTCTTCAATCGGGCTGTAGTTGTTAGAGCGCACGCATACAATATAAGCGTCCCTAGCGGACAACATAATGACATAATGTAATTGCGGTATCCTTCCAGATAAATCTATTGAAAAGAATTCCCCTGACCTTCCAGCTTACCTCTGGCGATAATGACAAACATCAGACGAATGATCAGGAGAAAACGCCATCTACTAGAAAAAAATTACAATGCGCAAGTTTTTATCATTCATTTAGCTATGCTAACTTATTGCAGCCTTTAAGTGTTGAACTTGAGAAAAAAAAGTCCGCATTTGACGGAAAAGAAGTCTGGTTTCATCAAAGCTATGCTCCAGTTTACACATCCACTAATGCGATGGCTAAAACAGTGAATTAAAGTTTGAATTCCTTCATCAGGCTCTCTTTTTAGTTTCTTCTGATTATTACCCATTACCGGAAAAGATTTGCTAACTATAAAAAGCTGGACATTTCTTACTATATTTTTTGCGGGAATCTCGGGGAATTTTTTATATACAATAAAAGCTTTAAAGTTGATTATACGGAGTGAAAATGGGGCAGCCGAAATAAAATCTCCAACAAAAAGTCAAAATTCTACAATTTATTTTTTGAGAAATGTAGTCGCCACAATTACATACATATGTATATGCTATATGGTCCCGAAGCAAGGGCGGTCAGAGAGAAAACTGCATTTGTAGTAGAAGTACAAAATGTTTGTAGTGTGCGTTGCAGAAAAAATCAACAAAGTAAGAGTGAACTTTTGTGCGACTATGACCACTTATGTACAGTTTGTAAAACTGAAAAGACTTTTCAAAGTAGAAAAAAGTTAAAATCTTATTTTCATTTGAGAATTACAACAACAAATTCTTAACATGATTATTTTTTGTACATATCCAATTACTGTACCTATCAAGGACAAAAACGAAATTGGCCTCCAGCGTTCAAAAAGCTGGTTTTATTGACCCTGAAAATAACAATAAGTCTAAATACAAATATTGTCATAATAGTCAATTGGAGCTTAAGTCTTATTTGTGCTTTTCCACGCAGAATATGATCTTCAACACGAAGCTGGCTTGACTTTAAAACAATGGATATACTCCAATCTCTTGAAACTCGTGTTAGCTGAAAGTGTTCATTTATATATAGAGTCACTTGTTGCACATTTGTCCAATTTGTTATTGCTAGACACTATGTCACATATTTAAGATACGATAACATTCATAAAAAGTCTAAACTTTTTTCATAAAAAACACAAATTCCAATAATTTTTTATTTTTGAAAACACTTTTTTTACAGCAAAGAAATTAGGTAAAGACCTTTTGTTGTTGTTAGTGTTGTAATGTGTGGGTCTACTTTGAAAATTATGACGTCTCGAAGTCCTTAAGAGATATAGAAACAAGATTTGTCCAAAAAAAAAAAATAAATAAATAAAACATGTTAACGATTTGATGTTAAAATACTCAAATGAAAATAAGATTTTAACTATTTTTCTGTTTTGAGAAGACTTTTTTTACAAACTGTATGTCTTAACTTGTGAAATAAAGCTTAGTTAAAGGTATTTTCTGCCTAAATCATGCCATACATTTGGCATTGGTAGATACTTTATATAAAAAAACATTGTTGCAGTAAATTTTTCATATTCGCTGGTAAAAATTGTTATAATTTTTTAAAACTGAATAACAATAAACAATAAAATCAAAGAAGTTTAAGATGTAGCACGAAAAATTGTACAAATTCTCGATAATGCCCACCAAAAAATGCTATGCCACAAAAATATGGCATTTTAGAACAAGAAAGTAAATGTGTTTCGGTTTGGACGTTACAACTCCGTAGAATTTAATTGTACCTATGACTTAAAAGCTTGTTTTTTTAAAGAAGCCTGATTAACTTAGAAATAGAACCCTACAGTCAGCACCTTGATAGACATTTAAAGACGTGTTATACTTTTATCCACTAGGGTTAAATAAGCTTCATGTTTCAAAGCCAATACAATTGCCAATGGAGACACTAAGTAAATGAAGAACACACGTCTAAACTGATGATTAGATTGTGATTGAATTGTGTCATGAAATTAAGTAAAATCCTTCTTCTATGGGAAGCAATGTTTCACATTATGTGTGGTGGGATTCCCGGGAAAAGAAATTTTTTCCCTGTTTTCCCGGGAATGGAAAAAGTTCGGGAAATAAAAACTCAGCTTATGGGATATTATGTTGATATATAAAGAAGTTTTTTCTAATATAGGGATTGTCCTCGTAGAAGCTTTTTGCTGCAACTTAATCCACTTATGCCAAATTTTTGTTTAAATTCATAATTTAAGGTTTGAAAATATCAATCTGAGTTTAGATTAAGTTTTTAATGCTCGTCGCCATATATCAAAATAAAGCCCTATTTACACTTCAGATTATTTGTTTAATAAAATATGTTAAAAATATTTTAGTCTTTTAACCCGTATAGAGGCGTTCATTAGACGGTTAAGGCGTTTCAGACATCAACACACACTCTGTAATAAAGTATAATGTATTTTTCTTTTTTTGAAAATTTCTCTACTACATGTTAAATTTATTTGTATTGGAAATTTAAGAATTTTTTTGTTAATTCTTCCGAATTTTTTGTACTTTTTTACCTGAATTCCCACGCAAAAAAAAATGCATTTTGAATTCAAAAAATCGAGATTAGATATCCTATGGAAATAATTTATATAAAAAACAAATTTCAAAGAATATCACATAACAAAAAAATTAAAAATTAAATCCCTCATGGGATTTTAATTTTCTTGAGAAAAATATAAAAAAATAAAATTAAAAACTAAACATGACAAATAAAAGTGAAATAATTTTTTTTTCTCTCTTATACATATTCATAGAATGCACGTCCTGAGGAAACAGGAAATGCATGACATTAATTTTAAGAAATATATGTATATTTAGACGTACACACATACAGGCTTACAATTACTACTGCAAAAATAACAAAAAATCGTTTAGAATTCTTAAGAAACTTATTTAGTAAAGGAAAAAGTAAAACTATTAAGAGAGACATCGTTGAATAGAGAGAAGAAATGGTGCATTTATTGTAATTTTTCCCTTGTTTAACTCGGAACATTTTCTATCGCATAAAAACTAATGAATCTTTTTTTTTCTAAAACTTGTTTTTTATTTCGTTTCTTTATATTTCTCTTATTTTAGTTGCACCGCAACGGCCACGCTTAGAATATGAAGGAGCACATGTACCACCGGGCCATAATATAACAGTGGACTCTGGCTCATTGGCCACCGTTAAATGTGTCTCTCACTATGGCAATCCACCTGCTACACTTAAGTGGTTTCTAGGTAAGTATATCATAATGACGACGACGATAAAGTAGTTGATGATGATGATGATGGTAAAGAAGTTTTTTTCCTTTCCCTAATCTTTTCTTTGCTTACCTTTAAGTTTTCATGTCTTTTAAATTTCCTGCTGCTCTCCTTCTTTCCATTTGCTTTCCAGGAATACAATTCTTGCATTCAAGTTGTATGATTATCTGTAATTGTTTTATGTTAAAACATCTAATTTTCTGGTTGTTAAACGAAATTGCATAAGAAAAAAAAAATATCAAAATAAGCAGTTATTTTTTGCACCCTACATTTACAATAATAAATTCTAGAGATACGTTTCGTAGAGGACACAATACTATTATATCATTTAAATTAATATTAATCATAATCCTACATAAGGAAAAATGTAGTTTTTTTATAAAAATAACAGAAAATTAAAAAAAAAAACGTTTATTACGACGTACTTAACCAAATTGATCAAAACTTAAGGAGTAGTTTTGCATAAAATAGAATGAAAATTTTTAAAAACGACATTTTTAATGTCAACTGACCAGATCAAAATGATAGTTTTTTGAATTGTAAGGTCTTAGTCGCCGTCAAGGCTGCCAATCAAGCTGAATAAATTTATATTGGCGTTTATCATTTTGATCGATTACCTAGCCAGCTTTAAAGTTCAATTTTAATGTTTTTTATAGCAGACATATTACACTAACGCCTAGATTTAAGAGGACTGTGGTATATCCTAGATAGGTGAGCACATAAAACACATGACATATTGACTGTTTGGTGCTTCCGGCAGAGTTTCAGACATATGTATCTGGTGTTGTTTAATGGTTCATAACTTTGAGTTGACAACACTGCTTTACTTGACAAGAGATTAAACAGCTGATTTAACAGATTTAACGCTTGGAAATCGTTGAAACTTTGGAACTGAATATCCATCTAAAATTTTGTTTCCCGGTGAAGCCCATTCATTTAGAGTGATAATCCACAAGCTATTGCAAAATACCATTACATCTACAGAAAATTACTGTTGGGTGTTATTTATTGACTGGCGGACTCATCTCAGTCCATATGTCTTCAAAAATGATGATGGTCAAAATATTGCTGTCAATCGTGAACGGTAGCTTAGAATGATTAGAAGTTTTTTTCGTGCCTCAATTAACTGGCAATAATCTTGCTGGCATTTGATTTCAACACGACTCGCGCTTCAATTGATTTACCCAAGAAAACTTTTGCAGTCAAGCGAATGAGCTTTGCAGGCTTTATACATATTTGTTAAAAAATTTTTAAATAAATAAATAAATAAATAAATAATAAATAAATGATGAAAGAGTAGTTTAACGTAATGGTCCAATTAATTTCACTTAACACCATTGGATTATTTTCTTTGCGGCTTTGCAAAATCACTTGTCTGCGTCGATAAACCAGAGACAATTGGACACCTGAAAGTCAACATTCAAAAAGTTATTGGCAAAGTACGGAAGCGTATGCTGCAACTAGTTTCTGAAAACTGTTGTTCCAGATTTGGCCTTGTATGCGCCAACCGTGGCGTAAACATTACTGCCATGAAATTTTCTATGCAACAAAGCATGTTTCATTGATATTAACTCTGTATAGACAACGTACATCTATCAGACGTATAACTTTTTTATTGTGTATCGTTTGTTATGAGAAAGAGGTGATATGTTCGCTGGGAGCCTTTGTGTTGTACCTGCTTTTTGACTGATGTGGATAAATAAAGAAACCTTTAACTGACACCGTTCTCCTTCTCTGGTTTGTATTGACAGCCAAGTTATTAAGGCCAAATGAGAAACTTCAACTCTAACGATCCTCAAGATATGCAAAAATCATTATTTAATTTGTATGGGATATGCCACACCGACTTATTCAATTTCACCAATTTTTCGACTGACGATGTGTATTAACTACTAAGTTATTTAGACCAAATTCAGAACCTTTCACTATTACCGTTCCAAAGATATACAAAAATCAATATATACTTTGTATGGGAGGTGCTACTCCCACTTAATCAATTCGGCTGAGGATTCGTATTGACCACAAAGTTATTTCGGCCAAATTTAGAAACTCTTACTGTTACCGTTTTAAAGATATAGACATATAAATACAAATTTTATATGGGACTGGCACCGCCCACTTGAACAATATTGAAGCCACACACCAAATTAATGCCTTCTACATATGCTTTTTATATACGCAGTTATAAAAATATTTTCAAACACACACAAAGCTTAAATGCTGTAACAAATTTCGTTTTTAAGTAAAACTTGTGCAATACAAATGGGCTCACTCTAACGTCAATAACTCGCGAACCCATGCACTTACAAGAACAGCATATATACAAAAACATTCGTTTAAGAGCTTAAATCGATTGGCGCATTTCAGAGAACATGAATTACAACGCATTTTATAGTCTTTTATAGTCTAAATAACACAGATTTAAATTTTGATAACTAATCTGTTGTTTGAATAGAAACGAAGGAATGATCGGTGAAGATAGATTTAATATCACAGATATTCGAAGGCATCAAGAATTTAAGCAGCATCTCTTGTTCTCAAAATACGCATGGTGACTGTAGCTTAAACCTAAATAGAATGGAGAGAAGTCACATTACAACTTATGTTTAAAAATAGTATGGGAGAGGCTCTTTAATGTTCAAATATAAGTTGAAGTATGCGGAATAGTATGAAACAAGCTTTCTAAGACCAGAGATAAATTTTTGGTACGTGGGTAACCGGGAATAATATTGAATAATACATTTGTTGACTTTGTGCTTAATCTAAGTCACAGGAAGATACTGTTGTCTCGACGTGAAGTTGCATTCCAACGAATGCTACCTCTAGTAGTAGGTAACTTGGAAGTGTATGTTCCAATTCACAACTAATATAAGAGTCTTAGCGGCCATAGCAGATGACATTGTATTAATACACGGCAATAAAAAGTCAAAATTTTATATATAGTAGTGTTAATCGACTTGTCGAAACTTCTCAGCTCCGATATATTTTAGCTGTAATTCTAACAAAAGGCTGCTACATATTACAACAACGATGCATAAGCTAAAGTTGTAAGAAAACATTGGTAGCTAATCTCGTGGTAATCGAGTTTTTAATCTACACATAACCGGGCAGGCATTGCCCTTAGAATTATGTGTCACAATACGAGTAGCTTTAACATCAAGCCATTATTGCCAACCATAAGGAAGAAACCTTCTTTTTTAGCAACTATCTTTCCCTTACCTTCTCATGCATTTCAAAATATCTAAAATTGCATTCCTTTACTCTATTATCTTTGATAGTCTACTCCATTTATAACATTATCCTCTGATACAATTGCCCTCTTTTTGTTTTTTTTTTTTGTTTTTTATTTCTGCATGCCATTGTATTCATTCTATTTCTTCTTCTATTTCTTTTCATTGCAGGTGACCAAGAAATTGAACCCATTCATCCGCAAACGAATGCCACCGAACCAGATAATCCGCGTACTTGGTCGGCTACTTCTGTGGTACAATTGACGGCAATGCGTGAAAGACACGGTGATATTTTACGCTGTTTGGCTTATCATGAATCCTATACAGCGAAGACGGTGCCGGTAGAAGCAAGATTAGATGTTAAATGTAAGAAATCATGTTTCCTTTTTTTATTTTTTAAGTGGCTTTTTTATTATTTTTATTTTTATTTTCTTTGGAAGTTTTTTAAAGAGCAAAAAGCTATTGTTTGAAAATAATAAGAAAGCTTAAGTTTGAAAGCCACCTCAAAGTTTTTTTTAATTTTTTTTTAATTAAATCTTTATATGGTAACAAATAGAAGGATTAACATATAATAAAGGCAGGCTTTAGCAATATCCTTGTTGTCCTTTCCCAAGGCGCGGTCAATTCATTTTTATTATACGAGTATGCGTCGCATTTCCTTGTCGATTGGCACTGCATTACAAATGGTTAGTTATACGAAGTTACTTATCCGTCGGGGCCGGAAAAGTTCCAGAATGCGACTCAAGCAGTTATTTACGAGCATTATTATTTAAAGCGTAGTCATGACGTGTTTTATTTATCCTGCTGCTTTGCTTGTAACACTGCCAAGATAACAGAGTTCCTCCACATTTTCCACTAAATTATATTTGAACAGTATCGAAAAGATATTTTTAGTCGCTATTCTTATTATTTCAGTTCTTTCAGTTTCAGTTCTTTTTTTTTTTGCAGCACCATTGAATTCTAGCCGGTTAATTTTCTGCTGTAGGCCAGATACGAGTATCGTAAGTCGCATAAGACATACATACATATGTATGCATATGTATGTACGTATGTATATCGTTGGAGTGGTCAAGCTCATATAGTCCTTTGGTTAGTTCTGGTGTCTCGGTATGCGTTATAGACAAGCAAATCCCAACACTAATAGGAATAGTGTTGAAGAGAGAACGTAGCGTTGTCTCACTCCACAATTTAATCGGAAAAAATCGCTTTCCACTACTTTAAAACAAACTCGACAAAAACTATAATTAATGTAAAAGCTATATTATGGATGTTATTTTGTCTGACATTCCAATATTTGCCAGATATTGTTAGATAGCATCTCAATTGATGATGTCGGAAGCACGTTCAAAATGAAAAAATCTCAGAAATAACGCTAAGTTGCATTCGACCGACTGCTTATTGATTTGTCTACGCTATTTATGTATGTAATCTACCCACGAATGATTTGTCTAGAATCATGGCTGCCAGACAAATTTTGTCAACCTCCCCAAATTTAGGAAAATATTTCCCCAAAATATCTCCTCCAAAAAGAAAAAAATCCTAAAGAAATCACCTTAAACAGAATACCGATTAAACGATTAATTTTTTTACTATGTAGCAGTGAGAATCATTGTTATATTACACGGTGCTACAAAAAAGAACAAAGTTGCAATATAATACCTGGGAAATGATATTACTTTTCCGACAGGCGCTGCCGAGTAGAACTGGGATGCGTTTTTGAAATTTTCGAACCACCTCAAATATCTCGAATTACGGGTAAAACAAGCCGGTGAAATTATTCACTCAATTTTTTTCACATTTTTCAAGTTTAGATGCGTTTTCCCAGGTATGTTTTGTTGTCGCACAGTGTTATATATCAAATATACATTTTTGCGTTTAGCAAACATACAAGGGCCCATATATACATATTTCAGATATCGATTAGTTCATACGAAGAATTTATGGATGTATATTTATTTTAAATTATGCAAGTGCCAACTTGGGAGAAAAAACTCTCCTCCTGTGTATGTATATGGGTAAATATACTACTCATTCTATGAGAAAAGATTTCAAACTACTACAGACGCTAAAATAAATACAAAATTTTGATTTAAGATCAGCGTTGCCGCTTGGTTGTGTTTCGTGTTTTAAAAACACTTTGGTATTTTGGTTGGTTTGTATCACTTTTTTGTTTTTGCATATTTGATAGTTTTTCCTCCTGTAGCAATTTTTTTAGTCATGGTCGATTTTTCGTCTTAAAGACAGAAGTACGTAACATAATTTAAAAAAAATAACTTTGAATTGAATTAACAACAACTTTCAATAATGTTACCACTGTTACTGAACGATGTGTGCAACTGCTTACCACTGTTTCACGACGGGTTACAGCAAAGAATAGAGATTATGTTATGGCAATGGCTATAGAAAGTCGGACCAGGTTACCGCGAATGGAGAGAAAAAAGATTTAAAAAACTGATCTAACTTGCTTTTAGTAAGAGCACTTCTATTTTAGTTATTGTAGTTGTTTTAAATACATTTCTAGCAATCTTTCTTACATTGTATTCTAAATGTTGTTTGCATTCATGAAATTAAATGTTAAATTTGAAAGAATAATACAATATTTTATTATCATTTTGTATTTTTTTTTTTTTTTTTTTTTTTGTATGATGTGATCAGAGCTATACAGTTTATAGAATAATGGAAAGAGAAAATTTTGAAGTCGATTGAGCAGAATAGGATTTGATTTTAGACCTATTGTCTCTTTTGAAAAGTTTTTCAGAATTTCGCGTAAACTTCATTTTTGCTAAACGACTACATCCTTTTGTTATTTTAAATGAAATTTTACTTTTATGTTTATTGTTCAAAACTGGAGTTTGTTATTATTATTACTACATATGTATATATAACTAAACATATATTTCGATTTTATTTGAAAAATGTATTTTTATATTTTTGGTAGGTTGTGAACGGTATTGGTAAAATTTTTGAAAATTTTTGGTAGCAAGTAGGGCGATCGATTATTCGACTTCTTTTAAAAACCGTTTTTCGAATAATTCGAAAAGTAGTACTTAAAAAACCGGTTTTCAATTAATAATAATTCAAATAACCGATTAACTGGTTCTTTTATTTAAATAAAATTGTTCCTAATTCATGAAGTGCAGAGCTGGTTCACGTCGTTTTAAAAATAAGCAGAAGCTGAAGGAGAGCTTAATATTAAAGTTGCAATCAATACTAACAATAATTCTAACAAATCTCATAAAAACTATGCCTAAACGGAATGCGGAGGCTATAAGAGACAAAGTTTATTACACAAAGTACTGAAAAATGCTTAAAAATGCTTTAAGTTTCACAAGGAGCTAATTTCGTTTTTGATGTATTACTTGGTAGAGAATGGAATTAAAGGTTTGTTATTATAGTTATAATTCAGGTGCCTAAGATAACAAAAATTAAATGTTTTACTTTGAATAAATCTATTAGTAATATACGAGTCCTTAATTGCCACGACATATGTAAATGTATGCACCACGTATTTATTAGTGTGTGTGTCATTGTGTTATGTTAGGTAAGAACCCACCTTCCAACCAAGAGGTCGTCGGTTCAATCCCAGGCCACACCACCTGACAATTTTCAACAGCGATATCACCTCATAACATTACTAGCGACTGGTTATGTGTATTTACGCTGTGAAAAACTTCACTAATTAATATATCTGCCGTTCGGAACAGGCGTTTGTGCGTTTGTGAGCTTTCAAAGAGTCTAGTTCAGGGGTGTGCAAAAAGAGAGAAACACTTAAAATGATAAATACACTGAAGTTAAAACGCTGTAATAAATAGTTATTCATACATAGTACAAACATGCATAAATTTATGTAAGAGTAGCTTATTATTAACACTTCTCGGTGTAGAAATCAAAATTTTTGCTTTCTTCAAAATCTCTTAAAACTAAAAAAGAAACACCAAAACATGCGCTACACTCCACCTTCGTTGACGACAAACAAACCACTGAAATATTTTTGTGTCTCACACACATATTTTTTGTCATAATTGTGGTTGCTGTCTGAAATAATGTAAACAAAGCGTATGATATTTTTATACAAGATTTTTAACGCTGTTAATTTATTCCAATTTCTTAACAATTTTTTAGGAACTATAATAGCAGTGTCAATAAATACTGTATGATATTTAAATTAAAAGAGTATGTAATAAAGGTTAGCGATACAGTTGTTTTCGGCATATTTCAGGAAAATTTTTGGTAGGATTTTTTTTTTTTCTTTAAGCAGTCGAAAAACTTCGTAATCTAAACATTATGGATGACCGTCACTGGTCTAGTTGTTCATTCTCTATTTTATAGAAATCAATATATATTTACAGAAGCTGAGAAAAGGTTATTTTTCTCAAGAGTGCATCTCTTTTCCGATCTACCATGGTTTTAACGTTCTTTGTGAGACGTTCAAAGTTGTCATATATACAAAAATAATAATAATTAAATTTCTACGAATAGTTAATCGATGAGCATATTTTCCATAAAGAAATGTACAAACGTATAAAAATTGTACTTATTTAAATTAACCGGTTATTCGTGAAAATTAACCGGTTTATGCGGTATTAAAAAAATGAAGATTTTGAAAAAACCGTATTCGACAAAACCAAAAAACCGGTTAAAACCGGTCGAATAATAACCGTCTGATCTCCCTAATGGTCAAGTCAATGTGGCAACGCTGTTTAGGACCTATTTAAAAACAGAACAAACAGGAAAGCTTTGAAAATTAAATTGCTAAATTAAAAAAAAACATAGAAATTACATTAGTTTATCTCTAACTTACTTGCCCTTAAAATCCTTGAGGGTTACAGAGATATCTGAATTAGAAGGCTGAACTTCTTTCTGTACATACAAACATACACATGTTAATTCCCGCGACATTCCAAGTGAAACAAGGGGCACTTCTCTCAATCAATGGTCTGAAGTTTAACACCAGCTCCGAATGGCAGATGCCTTAATTAGAGAAGTTTTTCATTATGGTAATACTCAAAATCAGTCGCTAGAAATGTTATGAGTAAATACCGCTGTTTAAATTTGTCAGACCAGGTATTGAACCTCTTGGTTGGTAGGTGGATATTTTACCTATCATACCATAGCGGCACACAACCCTTAACTCGCGAGTCCGTCAATAAAGCACAATCGTATTAGATGTACCAGGTTGTTGAAGATAGATAGCCTCTTTGATTAACTGCGATTTCAGCTTGAAAGGCAAAATACGTACGGAGATCTTTGTATATAAGTAGTATTGTCCAAAGACACCCATTCCTACACCCGTGTCAGTCACAGATCCAACCGTCAACCACTTTAGACTTCTGGGGTTAACACAATGTCTCAACACTTATTTGCCGCAATTTGTAATTATGGGCCTAATAATCAGCCAATATTAGAACGAATTCATGTTATGTACGTGTAGCTATACATTCTATAATCTTATTATTGATATTTACCTTTCGCTTCGTTTCTCCTTCTTTTGTTATATCGTTTGCTTAAATATTTGTATGAGAACAACCATTTACAGAGAAACGTAACTAACTTTAAATAGAAAGGGTTATCAATGTTTGTTTAGTTCAACTTTTATCATGTCCACGTAACATGTGCCGGAGTATACAGAATGATTTTTTGAATTTGTGGTATAAAAAAAAAATAAAATTATATGTAGATTGTATTTTGTAGGATATTAAAGACAAAATGTTTAACAAATTTCTCCAAGAATACATACTTTTTTGTTAAATAATCTCAATCAAAACCCGAAACCCCAAAGGAAAATTAGCATTGCTTTTGGTAACGAAATTTCTCCTAATTTGGAGTTAGAAAGCCAAACTTGGCAGCCCTGCCTAGAAAAGAGAGAGACTCGAATCAACTATGAACTATGAAAATGGGTTCCTAATAGAGAGTTACATGAACGTGTTCATCAAAACATATTTCGAATAAAAATTAAAACACTAAACAAACTATTGCTTTATTCATACCATGAGTAAGAATATTTTGTTTCACTTCATTAACACAAAGAGACTGTTCATTAAAATGATTTTTATTTCATAATTCTCGCTCTCATCTCACATTATCTTAATACGCAATAGCAATGTTGCCAATTTGGTAAAATTATGTAATCATTGTGTTTATTGTAAGTATTTCTTAAATAACTTTCCTTTTTCCTACATCTGGCAATACTGATCTTTAAAAATATATTGTTGTTGCATGAACTTTATCGATATTTGTTCAAGGCATATTCTGTTTCACATTTGTGACTACTAGTATACTCACAAGTACAAGTGAATACACAAACTTCATTAGACTTGTCTCTTAACTATCGAGTGTTGATTGTTCTCTTTTCATAGTTATTCATATGTATTGAATAGAAACGAAATGAATAAAAAATATGATAAAGATTTCATGATCATCATTATTAAGTTTCATGCAACCCTATAGTTCTTAAGCCATGAAGGATATGATTTTTTGATGGAATTCAGCAAAGCATATGCCTCCAGTTAACGCACTCGCGAAGTTCATCTTTTTTTGAATTGTGATGATGATTATGATTCTACTCTCGTGAATGTGAGAGCTTTGTCTGTGAGAGCATATTTCTACAGCTCAACAGGAAGGTTGCCAGGTTCGGCAGCTTTGTTCTTCTTTCCACCAATTGAGTTTCTCTATTTTGTGAACAATTTGGCGCTATTTGCATGTTTTATATTCGGTGTTATGATTATCTTTTCACCGCTTAGCTTTCTGATAGCTTCATATAGAAACCTCTCGAATGTTGCCTCTCAGTTAGGCATTTTCATTAGGCTTGTCGTTGCTAACCATATTTTTTACAAGCTTTTGTGCCTCCCCGTACTATGTTTGTGTTGTCTGCCGCTCTGGAAGTCTCTTCACTTATTCCCGTTGTTTTTTCAGTATTTTCATTTTTCAATAGCCCTTTACGAGTCGTCGCTAATCCAAGGTTGAAACTATTGTTCATTATAACCCAATGTGATGCGGATGCTCTTATGTCGTTCATATATTATATCTCCCCGGTCGTTGTTCCAGCTTGGTTGTCAGAAGATTTTAAAAGATATTTGCAACTTGGGCGTATGTAGAAGGTGTAATATCGTTTTCTTTTCTGAAAAAAATGTGGCACTTTGTTGCCATTACCTTTTTGTGTTCCTGTTTTAAAAAATTTTATATAAGAAAACCTCTGATATTAGAGCAAACACTTCTCTTGCTCGGACAAGTAAACGCCATAAGTTTAAGTTGCCATTTGCTTTCCTCTGCTGGTAGCTTGCTTTTGGTCAGAGTTCGTGTATGCCTACTAGAAGTTGGTATTCGCTGTATATGTCTGAGTACCAACAACCAACAAAATTTCTGTTTCGCATAGTACAATAACAACTAGAGATGCGAAATGTACGCACATTCATACAAATAAATATTTGGGCAACTCACTCCGGGTGGGTAAGGCTAGTGTTAAATAAAAACAATAATTAAAATTAAATATTGTAATAATCCGCTTTTTAGGCAGCATTTGAAAGCTGTTATTTTTCTGAAATGCAAAAAATGTAACATTTTTGCACTTTTATAAAAGAACGCGATATGCTTTATTAGTGTTCCTAAAACACTATAAATAAACATGTTTTTTTTTTCTTTTTTAAACAAATTGACTATTTTCTAGACAGAAATAACAAACTGTCTGCTTGTTCTTGCCGAAGTTTCAAAATTTCAATTCTCTACCAAATACATATCTTCCAATAATTGTATATAAATTTCCATGCAACTTTTTTCGCCTACAACACTATCTAACTCATGCAACTATGTAGTCAAAATGAAACTTTTTACCATTAATAAAATTACTACTTTTTTTTTTTTTTTGAAGGAAAGACTCCATTTTGTCTAGCTTTGCTATAATTGCGAGTATAAATTCAAAACTATTTTGCAATTTAAAATTAATTTGGCAAATTTGATTCTATTGAATCTTTTTTTCTATTTTTTCTTTAACCGGAGGCAAACAAACGCCAATTGAATTTGAAATTAATTTGAAATAAAATAGAAGAAAATAGAAAAACTACTCCCACTCTATAAAATATTAAAAACTAAAAGATAATAAAATTAAAACACAAATACACAACGAAAGATAAGCTACACAAGACAGGCACATAGAGAGTCAGAGCTACTTACTCACAACATTCCCTTGACTGATTTCAGTTTTGGATTTAAGACATTTTGTTGGAAAAGGTGATTGTATTTTGACTTGATTTTGTTTTTCTCTTTTTATTTTTATTCATCAACAATAACTCCTTCGTTGAGCCAAAAAATTGTACAAATTTGGCAAGAAATCAAATTTTCTGTTTTAATCCTCTTTATATCTGCCTCTCTCTCTCTCTCACCATCTCTAACAGCTGCTATTTTGGCACAGCCGGCATACAGGCTAGCAAAAGTGTTGAGCAGAGTAGAGGGTTAGAAAACGATATTTTTAACCTTAAAATTTAGCTGTTGCCAGCCAGTCAGCTAGTGAGCCAGCCAGCCAGCTAGTTTTGTTAAATCAATTAAATTAACTGCAATTTTCTTTCAATATGCTTTCAACAATAACTTGCAACATTGATATACATACACACACAACTAAATATTTAAAGCAAAAATTTCACCGTTTCTTTTCTCTGCCTTTTTCACTGTCTTTCTATAACTTTTGGATTCGTTTTGGTACTGTAGACGCACCAACAATACGTTTAATTGGCTCACCGGAAATCGACTTGGAAGAGGATAAAGATGCTCTGATATTACGCTGTGTTGCGGATGCCAATCCACCGGCGAATATTGTCTGGCGTCGAGCAGGACGTTCAGAAATTGCCAGTCTACAGGTAAGACTTAACTCTTAACTCAATCGTTTCGTTCTTGTTCTTTTTGTTATTGTTTTCACAATTTTTGAACTACAGCCAAAACAAAAACAAAGATGTAAAAACTGAAACTCTCAATCCAAACAAATTCATACAAAATTTATTTTTATTTTTTTATCCTTTTTCTGTTACATTTTATTATAAAAAAAAAATTAGGAAACGTTACAATTACGCCCTGTGGGACGACGTGATGCTGGTCTTTACACCTGTCAAGCACAAAATGCTGTGGGTACATCCGAACAACTATCAGTGCAATTGGATGTAAAATGTGAGTATAAAATACAAAAACAAAAACACAATGAAAGTAATATATTTGGAGATTGGCAGGCTTATTTTAAAAGAAAGGAACAAAATCTATTAAAAATATTAAAAAATTATATGAAAACTGAGTGACTTTTCGTGTTTCCCCAATTCTGCAATTTACAATACAACAACAGACTACTGTGTCGGTTAAGCTACGGTCACATTTTTCAAATATTTGATTAACAAAAAAAAAAAAAAAACATAAAAACTATTTGAAATAAACAACTTTTCTTAAAAAAATATTCAAAAGCAAAGATGTGGCAGTACCAACAAATATTTCAATTTTTAAATTACTTATGCATGCACATAATTTAAAAAGTTAATAATAATGGAACATATGTTTCTAAAAAAGAGTGGTCACCTCTTTTCGTCAAATATTTGACAAATGTGAGAAAGAGTAGTTTTAGTTTGTTTTAAAAAGCCATTAAAAGCAAACAACATCTTAACTCGCAATTTTAGTGAAGATGAAGAAAATGATTTGAATAAATCAAATAAAGACATGACTATCACTGTGAGAACTCTACTCTTTCCGTTGCAATGGCTAAAAAAAACGTATAGAATCATTACAAACCGGACGAAAAAAATTGGCCAATAAAATTTATGGAACCTTATTAAGCAATCTGAGAATAAAATTGAGTCTAAAGGCATCTGGACTGAATCGATACTTCGTATCGGGAGTTTTTTTATACAGTGACACAAGCCTAAATCATAATAAAACAAAAGAAGGATATTTTTAATATCAAAGAAACCGTCTTTATAGGATAGAAAATTTTATGACATTAAGGTTTAAACATGATTTCGGCGGAATGTAAAAGCCATGACTGACGCGTACAAAGCGCAATCTGAAACACAAATGATTGTTTTTTTCTCGAACGATCCCACCACTCACTTACCCGCCTTAATGCGACCAAAAAGGCCTCATCTTCACGGCGTAAAGACACTCGGCGCACACACTACATTTCGAACTATAGCGGATACAAGCAAATAACACGAATCTGCTACAGAACTTAATCACAGGCTGAATATAAAAACAATTGATAAGCATACGTACTTAAAGCCAACAAAAATACTCATGACAAAAACTATGAAAATACATATCAAATTTAAAATGTAATCTTAGAAAGTAAGCTACGTTTAATATTACTGACGTCAAAGCTAAAATCGATAAACTCGTAATATAAATTGTAATCATCGCATAATCTACGGAAAGGAAACGAAGTCCAATGAAAGAGGACGATAATGACGGGAAAATGTAACAGGAATGCTACCCGCAATTAGTTTGCAAGCAAAACATCGCCTCATACGAACTTAATCTATATACGTTTAGAATATATTTCCTCAGGTTCTGATCTATTACATTAATTCTGTACCAATCGACAAAAACATCAATATTTCGCTGTAGAACAGTCTGCCCGTAAAGATGATCAGAAATATAAAATAATTTAACATCATCCGCTTAGATAAGAACACTATACTCAGAAAAAAAATCAGGAAGGTCATTAAGGAATAACAAGAATAAAAGCCGACCCAAAATTTTACACCGCCGAATTCCGGAAGAAACATAAACATAAAGAAAACTATCTGAGTCCTAAGGGAGAGGCAAGAGTCTATCAGAAATACCAATTTGGGGTATGTCTATGAAGAGAAATCTTATGATCAAGTCTATTAAAGGCCTTACTGAAGTCAGTATATACTCGAAAAAATGCCCTTAAAGGCCCTCGTAGTAAATTCAATAAAGTTAGTTACTGTCGACATTAATGACCTTCGTCATCAATTTAGGAATAGCTCTGGGCTTGGCAATACCCCTATAGTTCAATATTTTCGATCTACTAGCCAACTTATGCAAAGGAATAATAAAAGACCCCGTCTAAGTACGAGAAAATTACCTATTTCTAAAAGTTTATTAAAAATAAACGTCCAGGGATCACACAAAACATCAGCACAGCACTTCAAGACACAAGCAAGAACCCCGTCGGGCTTTGACAAGTGTGTAGATTACAGCTTAGACAAAAGATTTAAGAGCAGCTCAACACTAAATTTATGAATATTAGAGATTGACACAGAATATGGATGTGAAAGATTTGTAGACATAGACAAAAGCGGCTTTACACAACCCCAAATAAATCAATTGAATGGTGTTAAATCATACGATCTTCGTCTGAAAGATGATTATGTACGCCAGTGGACAATAGGTTTAACGAACAGATTCATTATTTCGATATAATAAATTCAACAATTTGCAAGCGTTACTCTGAAGTAAGTCTATCCATAATTAAGTGGCAAGCCGAACTAAACAAAAAGTAACTATCAGCTGTTAAATTGGTTGTCAAATAAAGCAGTGTCGCCAACTCAAATATATGAACGTCTAAGCAACGCTATTTAATTTGCGCGATTATTTGGACACCAAAAGTTATCTTCACGATGTGTAATACAATTGCTTACACAAAAAAGAAAGGCTTAACTAAACATAAAATCAAACAATCGATCGCGTAAAAGCATCCTCATTGTCAAAAACTGTCGATAAAATAAAAGGAACGCAATTGAATAGTTAGCTAATAAAAATTCGTAATCGTAACCGTGAAAGAAAGGCTGACAAGGAACGTTTTGGTCACCCAAAAAGGTCGTCATGCCAGAAATATTCGTGAAAATCGATTGTATGAAGTGGCTGAGGCTGTTCGGGTATGGATGAAACAGAACTTCCTAGAGCACGAAGAACAATTAAATCATCTCACTCAATGAACTCACTCCACAGAAGGCTAAGGTGTGTCTGTTGGCCAAAAAAATCGTAAGTCTTGCTTTTTGGGATACATGCGATTACCTTGAAAAGGTAATGACGAAAGTATTGTATCATACATATGCTTAACTGATTTAGCTAGCTTTAGCACACTATTCTCCCGAAAAACACCTGGCAGAGGATCCTGTAGATCTGAATGAAATTGTGTTTATCTCATCTCATTGTATCTATTTCATTGGATAGATCCCAAGTAGGGATATCTGGGCCTTTGGTATGGTTATCTTCTGCTACTTGGGTGAAGTCTATACTTATGGTTCCAGACTTGAAATAGGGTTGATAGTGAAACTTTTTCCAAAACGCTTAACCTCAATGCATCTCTCCTCCTCCCTGAACATTGTAGCTTGTTTTAGGACAAAGTAATGGCTATAAACCATACTACGGGATTAATTCTAAGAGATGGAGCTCTGACCGTTGCTATTTCAATCTTCACTGACAGCCAAGCGGCGATCAGGTATGAATGTCATTTCGAATCTAGTTAGAAATTGTCCCTAATTTTACTTTCCAAGTGGTTTTGTGTACGTCTCATATAAGTGTGACCGATGAACTTGCTAGAGCTGCCACATTTCTACCTGTTGTCTATCCATTTGTGGATTCCTCTCACCGTCGTTAAGCTGGCTGTTAGGAAAAGGTATATATTGCACACTGACATATCCTGGGCTGAGAAGGAATCTTTCTTCACTGCTAGACTCACATATCCTAAATTAGATAGTAAGCGCACTAATCCACTACTGAAGGTGAATCGCAGGAACATCTCCAATGCTGTGTCTATTTTCAGGATAACTCAGAGGAGTTGTGCCTATAAGCAAGGCCTCTGACTGGGCAGATCTGAGCCCTCATCGCACGTGGCATCACAGCGGGCTGCACAATGCACTACACACCAGTACAAAGGATTGCAAGAGTAGGGGTCATCTCCTGAGGAAAAAATGTCAAAATTTCACTTATCGCAACCTTTCTATAAAAGTATGATGACTCTTCATAAGGTGTGCTTCAAAATGAAAATTTCACCTCAATATTTGCTCAATTCATCTAAACTATAAAATGTTATGTATGAACACCTTATTCAAAAAAATTCTACGTTCAAGTAAGTGAATAATAAGCCGGTTTTGATCATAGAGAGGTACCGTTATATAATGTTTTTTAAATTTATGTAAATAATTGCAAAGTTCAATGCGTCAAAATGATAAGCCCAGTGATTAATAAACAATGAATATAATCAGAAGGTATCACAATTGTTATTTTTTTACGGTATGGGTTGCGGGAAATCTTCGTCACCTTATGAACAAGGACAAATTGTGGCACTTCATGAGCACGGATTGAGTATGCGTGGAATGGCAGAAAAACTGGGACGATCTCTGTGTGTTGTGCAACTTTTTTTTTAAAACAGAGAAAATTATGGAAAATTAAAAAGCACGGGTCGTCCAAAGGTCGTAACTGGCAGTGAAACTCGGCTAATTTCACGAAAGACCTCGAATTCCATGAAAAGTGCGGTAACAATAAAAGAGTTATTGAAATTACAAGCTTCAAAGGGTACAATTCTAAGAGCTCTCAACGCCCAGCCAAATTTTATTCGAGCAAAATTAAAAAAATTCCCTGTCTGACTAAGCAGCATAAGTTTAAGCGTAAGGAGTTTGCGAAAAACAATATGGCAACTAATTGGCATCAGAATTTTTTTAAAAAGTTTTGTAGGTAATTTTTTCTGATGAGAAAAAATTTAACGTGAGTGGACCAGATGGTTTGGAGCCCTTGTTTTTTTCCCTTGTTTTTTTTTTTTTGATTGTTTGGGCTGGCTTTACTCACATGGTACCCTGGAACTATACTTTCCTTCCACTCGAATGAATAGTTTAGAGTACCAGGGCATTCTGTCTGAACGTTTGCTGTCTTATTTGGCCCAAAATGCTGAAAAAACTTTTACTTTTAAGCAAGATAACGCAGCAATTTATGTCAGACATTGGTTATTAAAGTACTTGATTGGCCAGCAGGTTCGCGTTTATCACTTTTTATTTTAAAACTTTTGAACTAAAATTTCGTTTAATGCAAATCAATTTCAAAGAATTACATTCGTGCCATTAGAATAATGCATGAATAATCTATGACGTTTTGCCATAATTCCATAGCGGTATAGAAGTTCAGTGGCTTATAGATAATAGCTTGGCCAACTGATTTTCAGCGGCTCTTTGACTGATGAATTTTTTACCATCAGTAATATATTACAGGTATTGAAACAAATGGTAGTCAAAGTAAAAGCTACACAGTGGGTGTATCAAAATATATCAGCCAGGTACAGAAGATTTTATGAGAGTTATGGAAAATATATACGATCTGGTATTATCAACACTCAACACCTTTTCTAAACACAGCAGTTGAGAGCAGATCATCAAAGACACAACATAAATTTGCTTTGGCATCAATTAACGCTTTAAAATCATTTAGTATTCTCGTACTCAACACATTTTGATCACCTGTAATGGTTCGATTTCGTTTCATTTCAGCTGTATTTCACAGATGGCTATAAATACGTCAAATCAATTTATTTCTCCAATACATATATCACGTAAACATCAAGCTTCTTTGAGTAACCAGCCTTTTTCCAATGATTTCATTCGTGCCGTTCTTGCTGAGATGCACAAATTTTTTTGTTTTTTTCAATAACTGGTCGATCAGAGAGAGGCATATTTTTGTCATCAAAATGTTCAGCTTGTTTTTAGAGAGTATTTTTCTATTTTTAAAGTAAAACGGGCTTCACACGGCGTCTTTCTCCAGATTTTCACTTCTTTTCAAAGCAAAATAACTTTTTACACGAACAACTGTAACCTATAATGTCGTGCTTCCATAACCTTATCATTTGACATAATGAAATTTGTGTTGCTATCTGGTGACATAGCGCCGCAGTAACTTTCGATAACTTGTCCTTAAATTTGTATTTTTATTTTTTTTTTTTCAGATCCTCCAAAAATTCTATCTGCTGGTCCTGATCGTTTAACTACAGCACCATTATTTAGCCCAGCAGCCTTTGAGTGCGTGGCTGATGGTAATCCAATGCCTTCATTTAAGTGGGTGCAACGGTAAGAATAAAAGAAATTCAATTGTTTTAACTTTTAATATACAGATTAAAATTAGAAAAATAATGTAAAAAAGAAAAGATACGATTGCTTATAAAACAATGGAATGAAAATATCTTTTTAAATTATTTTGCTTTTACATTTTATTTATTTTTTTTAATTCTCTTTTGCTCTCTTATTCTATATTACTTTTGAAAAGTTATATACTTATACGAGCACATATGCAAACTTGCAACATTCAGTCTCCAATGTGTGGATATTGCAAGAGCTTACAAGCAGGATTATCCTTTACTTTCAAACAAAACAAAAAAAATTGAATGAAAAAATCAGAAAAAAGAAAAGAAATTTGTATCTGTATGCCATGTAATTTACTTGAATACTAATTTTTAACTCAACACATACATACATACAAGCTTATATGTGTATTCTGTGTGCAGTAATATCCGGCTTAAGTTTATTCCTTAGTGTCCTTGTTTTTTTCGTTTTTGTTACTGCAATTATACGTAAGTATGTGTGAAATGAGTAACGAACTGATTCGTGTGATATGTGTGGCTGTCGCTGTCGACTTTCTTAACTTTCTTAACTTTCAAGTTAAATATATGCTAAGCTGTATTGGTTATTACTTTTACTGGCGCTTTCATCAAATTTATATACATGTAGAGATTTACAGTGAGGAATAAAATTAATGTTACATTAAAATGAAATGTACACAGAAAAATAAAATGGCAGTTGAAAAATTTTTTAAAATTTTTGTATTTGAATCAATGAAAAAATGGCTACAAAGTAATTGCGCCGGCACAAATGATCGTTCGTTGAGACAGTCCAGTAAGTTAGGACTGTAGGTATCAAATACCGAAATTAGGTGTAAAACTATAAAAGTCGCTTTTAGGGTTTGCTTGGGTTTGGCCAAGTTTCCAATTTGTATTTTGTTGTTAGTAATATGATTCAATTGTTTTTATTACAATATTCGAAACGAAAATGTTAAACAAAGTGCGGAGAAAATGAGTATCGCAAACAACTGCGAATTCTATTATGGGTCACAAAATCTTAGTTGACTGCCGCAAACTTATAGATAAACCTGTGCGAAGTCCTGAACATTGTGTAATTGGACATGTTTTGAAGGAATATATTCTTCTGAATATATTGAACTGTATAGAGCTGGAAGTATGCCAAACTTTGTCCAAATCAAATGCAAGGCGCTTACTAACTTTTCTAGTGTACAAAAGATAAGGTAATTATTACTGATTGGCCGATTACCGCACTCTAAATATTCATACTTTGCTTAGGCCGATTATACGATGAGCTCATTAAATTGAGTAATTTTTGTTTTTCTGGTGAAACTTAAGTTCTTATTGGATAAAATGATATATTTCTTATAAATCTTCAATATACATATCTGAGGTGAAGCTAAGACCCCAATAAAAATTCTTCAGCGATTATGCGTTGCAGTCACTGTATCTACTTTAGCACTGTAATCAGAGTACATGTAGCAATTTTAAATATAAAATACATCGAGTTGCATAAGAATGACTGCTTGTGGTCTACCATCGATTGATAGTACCCACATTATGGATGCACCTGATTTCATAACATTTCTATCTATCTGCCTGCAGTTCTAAGTAAATTTTTATACAAAAATCAAAAAACAGTATTAATTTCAGAGACACATCTTTTGTTCACCAGCACTCTGCAGAAAGTGAAGATAGATCCGTAATTGACTTTAAGTTCCATAGAAGTATACAGAATAAGAAGAAGAAAAGCGAAAACGAGCTGACTAAAGTTGATGAGAGAAAAAACTGTCAAAACAGACCTTAATTTAGGTGAAGGGAATGATGAAAATGTAAGGGATAGAGTGAGAGCTGCGTCTGAAAAGAGAAAAATTTTACCAGATTAAGACCACATGAAGGTCTGCAACTGGCTTTGACATAAAAGCCCATGACTCTTAGTTTGTTTACTTAACACTTTTCAAGAGCAAAGTAGCTGCTTTTGCAACAAAGCAGTACGGGAGAATGGCCTCACAGCCTCTTCCATATCTTTATCTTGCCAATAAAAGTACATTTTTTGTCCTTCTCAAAAAGCTGCTCTACTTTAGCTTTTTTCGTACAAGAAGCAAAAAAAGTATTCTTTTAACACAAGAAAAAACCTCAGAGTCTCTTCCGTATCTTCAGCCTGAAAGCAATTGCAATTTTCAAAATATGCATTCTGTTGGCTTGGAAGCCAAAAACTACCCACATTAATATGTAGCAGTGGCGCCAATATCACACATATGCCATCTAAGCAAACCCACAAGTTTAGGCATCCTAATTTCATCCATTCAATACTTGAGAATATTCGCCATCGTTCAGTTGTAACCTTACTTACTTATTTATGTGGCACTACAACCGTCAGTCGGTCTGGGCCGAGTTCGAAAAACCACGCCAGCTAGATCTGTTCTGCGCTAACTGACGCCAGTTTGAGATTCCCAAGATTGTCAGGTTTTGCAACACTTGGCCTCTCCAATGAAGATTTAATAGTTCCATTTACCTATTACCGCCTTGGAGTTTCTTCATCCGTACGAGAGAAGTGGCCAAGCCAGCACCGCCGCTGTATCTCAATGTGCTTCACTATATCCATACTGTACTCATCTTCTGAAACAATTTGTTCGCGATTCGACAGTGACCATGCTTCTGCGCCATATAGCAGGACAAAGATGATAAGCATTTTAAAAAGCGTAAATTTGGTTCGTCTACTAAGCCCAATGTAGCATCTGTTGACAAGAGTGATACTCCGTCTGATCTACAGGCTGACGTCGTTCACAGTGTTAGTGCTTGTACTAAGATAGTCAACATCATTCACTACTTCAAAGCGGTCGTCGCCAACAACAACGCTCTGCGTAAGACGCGAGGACTCTTTCCTTGTTAACAAAAAAGCCTAGTCTTGTCTTCATTCACCACGAGCCCCACTTCAGATGTTTCTCTCTCTAGACTGGAATACGCAGAAAATATATCGCCAGTATTAAGATCGACAATGTCGATGTCGTCGGCGTAAGCCAGCAGCATAGTGCTCATGTGGAATATAGTATCATGGCGATTCAGACCGGTGGGACGATTAATTTTCTCCAGCAAGAGGTTGAAGAAGTCACATGACAGGAATCGCCTTGTCTAAAACCAATTCTTAAGAAGCTCTCAGTACACTCAATGTTATATTGCACAGCCGTATAAGTTTAGCTGAGATACGAAGGCGGCCTTAAAATCGAAGAATAAGTGGTATGTGTCCATATTCTTCTCATGGAGCTGCACTGATAGAGCCCGATCAGCTAAGACAACATTACATAACATTTGAGTGGCTGCTTATTTCGCTGAAGTCTGTTAATGTGTTAGACCAAGTCTAAGTCTAGGAATGTGCATGGTTTCAATTAGGTACTGTAAAGTCGTACCGAATTTCATGTTATGACTTTCTCCTCAATGAGATTGATCATTCGAACCGGAAAAGCATAGCACCATTACGACTTTGGTCTTATTTTCAGATCCGTCATCAGGCAAAGCGCGGCTTAAATTTTTTTTACATAAGCAAATTGCCATTTTATTTCTAAATTCTGTTCTGCGTTTGTAAAAGAAACGTTGGTTTTCAGTAAATCACCACTGTAGTCACGTAGATCCGTAAGCTTTTCTTCTTTTTAAAAAGAAGAAGAGTATGAGAAGCAGCCCTACACTCTGTGCCAGTTGTAGCACAAAAAAATCATTAACTGGTTGTTACAGATTTTCCCTTACTCTTATTGTTGTTGTTGTTGTTGTTTATTATAATTTTTTTGGTTATTGGCAAACAAATATTTATTTTATAGGATTTTCATTTACTCTCGAGCAAGAAAAAAAACTCAAAGAATTAAAATGGAATAAAGGCATAATATAACCAAGTATTTGGTGGGGGTAAAATGTTAAATTTTTCATTAAAATTCCATAAAGAAATATAGAAAAAACAAATGAAATGGTTGTTTGCCTGCCATCCCCCAGTCTTTAATAACGTTTATATTGTAGGAACTTTGGAAAGAGATTACGCAGCCATCTTATTATGGAAGTGGTGAATTTGGGGGAAGCATACATATATATGCGAGAGGGGTAAGGAGAAGTTTATGGAAAAATAATCATCACATTATAATTCCAAAAGCATATGTAAGTGTTGACTTAATGAAGTACGTGTTTACCAAGAGATTAAATGCCAATTTTTTGGCTTATTTTCTCTTTTTTTTCTTACAATTCTTACAATTCGTTACTCTAGTTATCGTTATGTTTCTATTTCAGAATGCGGCAAGGAAAACTCCTTAATAAGCAAACAAAATATCTATAATAATTATGATCTTGAGAGGGAGTTACGAAATTATTTATTACAAAGAGGGAAACAAAATGCTGAAGATAGTTTAAGAAAAATTATTGTAATAAATTTTAAAGCAGATTTTAAGGAGGAACAGTTACTTTATAATATTTAAAGGATCACAATATGTATTTGTGTTAATAGATATTGAAGAAAAACAATTTCACTTACCGCAGCTTACTAACAAAATCTGCATGTAGAGTAAGCCACTGACAAATCGATCATAAACGTTTGTGCGATTTTTTAGTACAAATCCCCTTTTTTTCTTCAGAACATGATACATTGTAGTATCAAATAGTACTGTAATGAATCAGTACAGTTCAAGCTGCGTTCAAATGGATGAACACTAAGTTTCGATGCATCATTCAATATATTTTTCTCTATTTCTGCAATTGTGTTAAGTTTAAAAAATAAATAAATTGGCCCATAATTGACGAAAATGTTCTCAAAGAACTGACTTCGTCTTTACTTGTCACATGGCAAATACTTAATAATACTTATCGAGGAAAGACATAATGCGAACGTAAGCAGTACGCCAAAACTCTGTTTTGTCACCAACACTCTTTAACACTGATTATAGCTAAACAAGCCTCATCTTACAAGGTATCCCTGAGAAGATGGCACGGCTTGTAATTATGATCATAACAAACTTAATGACTTGAACAGCAATATGGAGCAAGCAGTCGAAGTGTTTTGAAATAAGCTCGTACGTGAAATAGAGTGGCTGCCTGTCGACAGACAGTAATGTGTAGTGGTTAGAGCGCACGCATAACAACACAAACGACCCAGGTTCGAGCCCCAGCAGAGGACATGACGAAGAAAAATTTAATTGTGGTTTCAAATGTTTAATAACAAAAAAAAGGCTATAATTTCCCTCCAGACAACTCCATCTAAAAAATAAAGAAAAAATCCCCCCTAACCTTCCCGCATTGCTCTGGCGATGATGACAAACATCAGACGAATGATCAGGAAAAACACGCCACCTACTGGGAAAAAATTACAATGCTAAAGTAAAGATCACCACCAATTAGCAAGGATTCTTCACCACTACACACACAAAAATCATATGGAGGAAGCTACAGCGGATTAATCATCTACTTAGCTTGAAAATATCAAATTGATTAAAGAAACTGAAACAAAGCAATATATACTTCGTGGAAAGCCAATATGCTTCCCAGAGGAGTGACGGAAAAAAAATACCGCACCAATCAAGTAGCTGTCTTAATGCACCATAGCCATAGCAAAATATAACACTTTTGTTAAATGTTTTATAACTTTTCCGAACATCACTGTTTCCCTTCTGTGGAATTTTGGTTGCAGATATTGAATTCTGTGATGTCTTATAAAACACTAAGCAGGGTTAGAAAATTTCCGGGTTTCTTTTTTTAAAACCCAACCCACCGGGTTTTATTGATTTTTTTTGGGTTTTATATCTTCCTCTTAATTTTGTTCAAGTCGACAATATATTTTATTTGTTAGTAAAATTACGTTATTTTAGTATTTATTATGCAAATTTGCATTCTTGGTCAGCCCAAGGCGGCGATGCGGACTATGCGCTGCTAAAGCAGATTGCAATTACTTCGTTTGAACCGTGCATTATGAGAAAAATGGCGGAAGTACAAAGCCAGACAAGATGAAGTTATTCCTTGTGTTACAACGCTCGACTTTATGTCTCAGAAGTTGACAAGCGATTGTCAGAAACGATCAAAAGCCGCACCAGCCGTATTCTCCGAACATCGGTCTCTTCATCTATTGGCTGTTTAACAAAGAAAACGACGGATACACTATTTTTTAGCATATCACAGAAGCACTTCTTCTCCAGCAATGTTGGTTGTAACGCCTAAATAAAAAAAAAAATAATAAAAAAAAGCTCAATCAAATTGGTTTTATTGGGTTACCCAGTGGGTTTCCAACGATGTTTCAAACCCATTTTATTATGTCAGTTTTACCAACAAAATTTAAAAAATTTTCTTTAGAATCTTATTAAAGTCCTCCTTTCGATTGCATTGAAATTCAATTGACTCGTCTAAATATCTCAATAACGATAACAATGATGTATCGATAACAAATTTCTTTATAGTCAGTCATTAAGTCCAACAAATTCATAATCTTTAGCAACAACAATGACAACGAAAAAGAGGAAAAGTATTGAAAATTTTAACCAAAGGATAACAGTAAATAGTGAGAAAAAAATTAAAGAATCTTCTTTTGTTAAGAACACACACGAAGACACACAAACTCGATTTATTTATCATTTTCCACTTCAATTTTCTTTTTCGTTCATTTTTTCCTATAGAAATTTAATAGTAGAGCAGAGAACAATTGATGCAAGACCCGATAATAGTTACAACTACAATTTATATCCTTTTGTATACGTGCAACTCGAATAACAGCAGCAACAGCAGTAGTAATACAATGTTGCACAAACAGGAATCATAAAACCAAGTAAACTAGTCCTGCACTCGCTCTCCATATCTTATCCTTCACTCTTCATAAATACATTTTCCTTAGAATCATAAAAGCAAAAAAGAAAGAAAATTTAAAAGAAAAAATATCAAAAATTTATTGCACGTTTTACTTGTTTTACATACACACGAATAGAAAAGTTACAGTTACAGTTACAGTTATATTTACAGCCATCGTCTTTCTACGTTATTATGTCTGTCTGGCCGATGTTGCACAAACAAAAAAAACTTGAATTATTCTTAGGGGAGTAGTTGCTTGTATTTTGTATGATGTGATGCATCATACATCATGCATATTGAACACATCCATACACACAGACACACACATACACACAAACAGCTTACACTTTTTTCCGTTAGATATGCTGGAGAGTTATGCAAACGTATAAGAAATGCATGAACGAATGAACGGGGAGTACCAGAGAGAGAGCGTAGTTCCATATTTATTTTCACTTCGTTTTTTCTTGCATTTCTTTTGCATTTTTAACATCGAAACTACAATGATGTGAATCGTATAGGAAAAATACTCGCCGAGAGAAAAAACCCAGCAAACATTTATGCAGTGTAGATCCTTTGAAAATAAATTGAGAATAAGGCAACGACTTGCGTTCGTCGTTCAATTTTCATTAAACATCTGTAGCTTGTAAATAGGCTTTCTTGCAAACAAAAATATATTTGGATTTGTTTCCTGTTCAACAGGCTATTGATTCTGAGTGGCCTAATAAAATCCCCGTAACTTATTGGTCTGCGCTTAATCGTCTCAAAACTGAATTAGTGCGTTGAATGTAAAAAAACGAAGATTTCCTGATAGAGGTAATTGAGGACTCTTAACTTACTGTGAAACACAATGTTGTAAATCAGAATGGTGGAGATATTTATTACACGATGAAGGTTGCCTTGAATATACATCAATTTTTCACTCTTCATTTCACTACACTCTGTTCCAGAAGGGACTGTACCACTTTGAATCGATTAAGAGTAAGTTAGCGAAACCTCATGATTTTGTTCTAAATACTTCCGTGGCTCTTCTATATTTTAATCAAATTGTTGAGTTAGTGATGTGGCCTCTGACTTTCTTTTCCTGATCCTACTGTATTTTTTTACATTTCTTAGCTAAGTGTCTAAAATCTAGAAATTTAAAACATCTTGTGAGTGAGAACATTTATCGGATTCTAAAAATTACCCATTCTGCTTGCATTTTCCTAACTTCAGTCAATATATTTCCTAAAGAAGTGTTAAGACCAACTGTTATGACTCGAATTGCTCCATAGGCCACTCTAATTGAGGTTACTTGTTAAACCTAAATTTTATCAGAGAATTTTTTGCAATACGACAAGGATTTCATTCTCTGTCATAAAACCATCGATGTCCTTGATCCCTATAAAAGCCTCATTACTAGCAGTACTTACTTCTCACCTTGTACATCTGCATCTGTTCTTGTTTCTTCGACTCCAGTAGTAGTAGTGATATTGGCGCTCTCAATAAGCACATTCAATTTAGCGTCATTCATGAGACTTCTAATGATCTCTGCATATGGTTCTTCTTGACAACATTTAATTAATAGTATATCTAAACGAATTTAACGCTTTCGTGTTTTCGTCTTCTTTACTTTTCCCTCTTTGCTACATTGTAAGCGGTTGACATACACCTCACTTAGAATATTGATATACAATCGATCGCGAAATGTTTATGTTTTAAAGAATTTAAATAAAAAAATTTAGTTGAAGCCATAGACTAGTATTCAGACTAGAATTCAGTATTTTTCGTCATAACCTTTTATTTAAATTCCACTTATTAATTATAACTATACAGTAATCAACTTATTTAATACACAATTAATACGCCAATTCACTGAATACACCACTCTTAGTCCGACTTTGCACACCGACTGCCAAACTATAACTGAACTGCTAACTATACTGAATTGCGATGTTCCACCTTTTATAGCAAATCATCATCAATATCGAATATTCTTGTAGTTACTAAAAATGTCTATTTACGTTAAATTCAAAATGTAATAAAATCAAAATACATAAAAAGGAAACAAACTGGCAACACCATTAAACATGCAAGAGGTAGCACTCTCAATAGCACGGACAATTAGGGCAGTGACAGATACACAAGAGTCTTGACACAAACCAATGAATGCCGTAATAAAGTTTGTAGCTGAGGCTACCACTGTACTAATTTAGTGTATCTTTCTTTAGGCAATTTTTATTTTCCTTACAATATATAATGTTCTTCACAAACCATTAGAAGGGGAATTTTTTACTCAATTAGATTTTCAGGCTTTTGTAGTGCATACGGCTTGTGGAGTGCTGGATAATTGTTTCGAAAAAGGTTATGATGAGCGACCGTTCTGACTAAAAGTTTTTACGATGCTATTACTTTGTTCGTTGAAAATGTTGTCTACGGGTAATTTAGGATTCTGTTAATTAAGAATAACCGACTTTTGAGATAATAACGGTGGCGACACTGAGTGCATTGTTCTCCAGACAGAAATTATTGTTATGTTTTTTTTTTTTTTTTTTTTTTTTTTTTTTTGAAACAAAGGTGGTTTAGACCTTCAGTCATACACTAGGCATATACTGCGGTTGTTATAGTAATACTCGCCGACTAAGCTTTGGTTTGGTATAGAGCTCATTATTCAAACAAAATACAAAAACAATCCTGTCTTACTATAGTATTAGCGGTTGAACCTACCCACATATTAGGCTAAATACCAGTAATTAAGTAACTCCCCTCGATTTCTATATCTAAAACAACAAACGCGAATGAATACTGAAGCTCAGATTATCTGGTATATTAAAACAAGCCTTTTAATTCCTTAGAAAGTATAGAAATACGAGCTCAAATATAAGAAATGTTACTTTGATATATTCTCGACTTATTTTCATATCACCGACCTAATTATACTTCTGACCTGTTGTACCGTTTTTCAGGTGAAAGGAAAGTTTACTTATCCATCTGGGGTATTACTCATTCTATCCGGTTTCGAAACCAAACTTCTACTCATTTTAAATAAACACGACTGTTTTCTTACTAATTACACTGGTCTACAGCAAAAAAAGCCTTTAAATAAAACTATTCGGAATCTAATGATTTTGATGCGCTGAATTCAAATCCATTTTCAATTGTTTCCATCGGCCTCAAAAAAATTTTTTTTTATGTGCATTGCAAATTTCTCGCTCAAAGTATGGTAGTTACTCGTATGTCAATGCATTTCATCATAACTTGAAAATGACTTGACCGATTTTAATCTAGTAGGTACAAACAAATGTTTGTGAACAAAAATACCTATAAACCACATGAATTACATTTTTTTATTTTCAACAGTTTCGGAGTTATTCATAGTTGCGGAAAAAAAAATTTTTCGCACAAAATTAGAGCAATTTTTTTTTTAAGTCATAAAAAATTTTTCAGAATGAACATTTTATATGTTAAGCACTTAAATTAAAGCTTAACATATTTAGTTGAGAATAAAATAAGCTATGAGTCATGAAAATCGGTTGTCTATTGCTAATTTTATTCAAAATTAAATGGAGGTACCTACCTTTGATCAAAAATTGTGAAAATATGTTTTCTTGCAAAATTGGTTATAAAAATATTTTTAGAATATAAATTTTACATTTTAAGCATTTGAACATAGATTTAATAGGATTTTTTTATTATTGTGGTAAAAAATCCAGTTTTTTCATCATTTAACACTTATTTGCGAAACCGAAAAGACAAATCCTATCTGATATTTGATTTTATCAAAACCAAAAATTAATATTGAAAAGTACTCTAAGGACTACTTCCGTTTTATATTTCTTTATTTTGGTAAATGTTTTACAAAATTTATACAGTGAGAGTTAGCTTATATATAATGGATTTTTGTTTTAGATTACACTATGTCAAGGGCTTGAACTTGCAAAAACTCTTCGGATTTGTTCTGCCACATCTGTAGGGAATTTAAAATCACAACGCTATACAATAACTTTCCAAATTAAGGAAGCTTATAAACATTACTTTGGACTTCGTATCGACGAAAGAAACAAATATTGGCTGCCAAAACTATGTTGTAATATAGTACTTGTGCAAGAGTTTTAAGAGGTTGGATTGACGGCTATAGTAAGATCATGTCATTTATGAAATCAATGATATGAGGTGAACCACAAAATCACGAACCGCTGCGCGTGGATTTGCGAGAAAATATGAGCACAAAATGATATATTTGAATATTTCTTCTGCCCAACGACCAGTTCTTCTAAACACTAATGTTTCTTTCTTTTCATTATTTTTGTGTGTTACCATTTTACAAACTTTTTGTTAAAGTAAGGTACCTGCCTTTAAAGGTTATTTTACTTTCAAAATATCTGGCTTTCATTTACGAGTAAATGCTTAAAGTTTAATATTTATATTCAAAGGGATTTTTTCATAACTTTTTGGAAATAAAAGAAAAATATTTCAAGCAATTTTGCAAGAAAAGATTTGCTCGCTAATTTTGGTCAAAGTTAGGTACCTGCATTGAATTTTAAATAAAATCAACAATAGCCAACCGATTTTCATGATTGATAACTTGTTTTAATCTCAACAGTTTAGGCTTTAATGTCAGTGCTCAATTCTTAAATTTTTATTCTGAAAAATTTATTGTGACTTTTTGAAAAAAAAATAAAAAATTGCTCTAATTTTTCCCAAACTGTTGGAAATACAAGAATATATTAACATAACTACCATATTTAGGGTGAAAAATTAGCAACGGCCATAAAAAATTTAAGCCCGATAGAAAAAACTTAAAACGGATTTGAATTCAGTTTTATTTAAAAGACAGAAAATTGTTTGTTTTTTGTACACCAGTGTTATATTTATAAACAAAGAGAACTGGCGAAATCTGGAGTACAGTTATTGTGTAAAATGTAAAAAGTAAAATGTTGATAAGAAGAATTTAGGAGCTCTAGTCTTCGACCACAGTCAGTACGAATGTTAGAAGAATTCGGGGGCTCGGCAAAGATAAAACACAAACTCCCGGCTGAAAATCTTAAGTGGCTTACCTAGTGCACCGGGTTTTTTTTATGAAAATAAAACACTAATTTTGAATGAGAAAGTAAAAAACATTTTATTCAAAGTATTGGCCATTGCTGGCAACACATTTTTCCCATCTTTCAGGCAATTTGTGGACTCCATTCCAATAAAACTGTTCGTCTTTGAAACAAACCAATTAGTCACCTAATTTTCGACTTTCTCGTGGGTATCGAAGTGCTGTTCAGTCGTAGGTGTCTCATGAATTAAAACAAATATTAGTCGGAAGGAGAAATGTTTGGTGAATATGGCGGCTGGGTTAGCAGTTTCCAGCCTAATGCTTTGATTGTATACTGAACCGGTTTTGCTTTGTGTGCAGGTGCATTGTCGTGTTGCAAAATTACCTTGCCGTGTTTTGAAGCCCATTCTGGTCGTTTTTTGATCAATGCATCGTTCAAATTGATTATTTGTTTTCGGTAGCGATCTGTATTAACAGTTTCACAAGGTGTACCACGGTACACCACACTTTTCTGGTGACACCAGACACACTGTGTTGTCTTTCTGCCGAATCGATCCGGTTTTGCAGCCCAAGTTGATGGTTGTCCCGGGTTAACCCAAGATTTTTTCACCATATGCATGATCACCGTATGCCTCGACAAGTATTCCATACGACTCTGCAGCATTTTTCTTAATATTAAAACATATAATTAATCGTTTCCGCAAATCATGATATTTTCTGGGATAAAATTCGCCATCTTTAATACGATGAAAAATATGATGTTTGTTCACTGATTTGATGTATACTGAATATGTTTATTACTGTCTTGAATTTGTCATCATTAAAAATTCTGTCTTTAATCATTGCCATGTATGGTTTCAAAAGACATATCTTAAGCTCACGGAAGAGAACTCGTCGCAATGTTAGTTTGCTTTTTTACATTCTAAAAGTTTTGTTGGGATCTTTCTTTTATTTTTGCGCATTATTGATGCGCAGTGTTATATTATACCTTTTCGAATGAATGAATGAAGTTTGAAATGAATGGTTGAAAAATGTCTGCAAGAGTGCGATTGAATTTATTTGCAAGGAAAACCAAAACGATGTGCTTCAATGCATTAACAGCACAAGCTTTACTTCTCCAATGCTAAGAGATAGAAGGTGTAGCATAGACATAAAGTGTAGACTAGATAGGGCAAGACATATATTTGATTTGCTAAGCTCCGTGTGGCGTTCCTTTCATCTATTGACTAAACTAACGCAAGGCTTAAAAGCTTTAACTCCTTAAGTCCGGTCTATTTTATGGTAGAGAATCTCGAAAATGAATATTTTAAGGTTATGAATCTCGAAGGCATTCAAGCCTTTCTAAATCCTTAGTAAACTCCTACGTATATGTTGGCCTGAAAGAATTAGTATACGGATTTAGATTGGGCACACACTCCGGAAACCGCCAGACGACATTACCAGAATGGTCATTGGTTGGAACCACCAGAGCCAATTGCGCGTTGGTAAACCTGCTCATACATGCTGATGGCAGCTTGATCTCGAAATCATAGCTTTAGGACACATATAGTTGGAGTGAAATAACGGATATGGCAGATGAAAGAGACAATTGTAACAACTAAATCACACGTATTAAACCAAAAAATTTAATTCCATATTTTTTAGCCGTATAATGATACATACATTGTGAAAAGTTGCATTTTCTGCGAAAACCAATCAACAGTTTTACATTCAGATGGGTTGATATAATCAGATGGACATTTGGTGAAAAAAAAGTTCTGTTATTAGTGCAGAATACATAAAAATTTCATATGTTTGGAAAACCACACACGAGGGTAACAAACTTTACTTTTAAAATATCTCGTTACCAAAAAATGTTTTTCATTCAATTACTAAATTTTCTGTGCTAAATTGATGCGACAGGAAAATTCAAGAAATTTCACTAACTTGACAAAAAAAGAACTTTTTTTTCAAATCTATAAACACAACAAAATTCATTTTGTAAGGTTTTCCACACAAGGGTGCAATTAGAATTAAATAGAATATAAATTTCTACCAAAAACAATATACCAATTCAATTAAATTAAATTAAATTTTATTAAGGCTATTTATGCAGCTTTACATTACAATACTACTTAGTAAGCCGTATAGAATGATAATAAATGTCTTTCGAGGTATGAAATAAACAATTTGACATGTCCCAAACTCGTTTTCATGCACATGATATTGTAGACATTTTTCGATTTTGAGATCAAATTTTTCAATAATAGATAAGGTCAGAAAAGCACTTATTTTTACTGATTTGCAAAAATTCATTAAATTGGAGAATTTACAGAAGGACGATTGAATATGACAAACATATTCTATTTGACTCAAAATTACGTTATGAGGAGTTCGGTATATCAAAAAATGGATCCGGGAATAACTTTTCTACAGTGTAATGTTAACGCCAAGAAAATTGCTATATACGTCTCCAATCAATAGTGGTATAGGGTGGGTGTAATAAATCCTAATAAAACAGAAGTCAAATACCTGTTGTAAAAAGGTCTTTTACCATATCTTGTTTTGTATTATTTTTATTTTTTAATTTTTTATTGCGACTTAAATTTCGCACATTTGCTTTTAATTCATTTAAGTTTGTTGGGTTATAAGCAATTTTTTTCAATTTTAAATTAAGTAAAAATCAAACGATGTTTTAAACTTTATCACGTTTAATATGATGTAAGCAATGCTGCCATATTTTCATTTTTTTTAGAAAAACTTAAATTTTGAAAGAAAAAAAACCGATTTTCAAGCAAAAAAACGAGTAAGAATTACACTATGCCACAAATGAAAAAAAATGTTCTGACCTTGGATAACCACTAAATTTTTTTTTTTTTTTTTTTTTTTTTGAAAAATTATGAGATTTTTGAGTTCTAAAAATTCACAAAAAATTTAAAGCAGCAAATAAAGGGTCCGCCCTCTAACGTTTTTTTCAACTAGTGCTTATTTCGTGAATGGCAACACTTAGCGCATGTCTGATTTGACAGATAATTTGTTTTATCCTTCCGCTGAACGAATATGGTAGTGTATACGCTTGAACAATGCTGGGAAATATGCGACATTACTTTGAAAATCATGGTATTGTTGCAGAATCAAAAATCATCTTTTCAGATGAAGCTCATTTTGATCTTGGCGGATATGTAAACAAGCAAATTTGTCGCATTTGGGGCACAGAAAATCCGCACGCATACATTGAAAAGCCGATACACCCAAGACAAGTTTGGTGCGGATTTTGGTCCAGAGGCATAATTGGGCCATTTTTCTTCAAAAATGAGCAGGGAGTGGCCGTTACAGTCAATGGCGATCGTTATGGGGCATTGTTGAACAAATTTTTGTTCACAAAAATTTAAGAGGAGGATATTAGCAATATTTGATTTCAACAGGACGGCGCTACGTGCCACACAGCCGAAGATAAAGGTTGAAAATCGCATTATCAGCTGCAGAGCTGATATCGTTTGACCACCTCGAAGCTGCAATTTGACACCGTTGTACTTTTATTTGTGGGGTGCCGTCAAAGATAAGTATAACGCCAACAAGCAAGAGACAATTGACGCTTTAAAGGACTATATTCGTGAAGCCATTGGTGAAATACAGCTGCACACAATCGATAATGTGCTTAAAAATTGGACCGATCGTGTAGGCTACTGCATGGTCAGCCGAGGCAGCCATTCGAATGAAATTATTTTCCATTATTAACCGGAAGGATTGTACTTTCAATATAAATAAATAAATATGAGAAAATAGTGGTTTTTTTATAAAGTTTTCAAAAAAAATTTATTTGGCGGACCCTTTACATACCACTTTCACTATTTATTCATAAGTTTGTTTATAATAGAAATAAATAAGCCATAATTCATGAAAATCAATTGGTAAATACATATTTTATTCGCAATAAACTGCGAGTACCTAGCTTTGAAAAAAATATTTATGAATTACAATTACAATTACAACCAAAAAAATTTCATTTTTAAAACCAGGTACTTTGATTTTTTCTCAATAACTCCAAAAATACGGGTTATATTAAAAAATGACATTAGAATGACTTAAACCAGGTATAATTTGAAATTTTGTAAGAGACGTTCTAACGAAATCGAATAAGTCATTTCAAAGTTATCATAAGATGTATGAAGCAGCTTCTTCAAAAATCTCACATTTTAGACAAAAAATTCGAAAAATAAACTTATCCATAGAATCTAAAATTCTGATGATTTTTGAAGTTATACAAGGTATTTTTGCTTGTTGCATAGTGTTCTTTTAAGCTTCTGATAATCAAAGAACTTATTTGAAAGGTAATTAAGTAAATTATTAAAAGAATATAAATAACAAGCACGGTTTACATAACATTTCGGATAATTTATTTCAAAGTGGATTCTCTATTGAAGCACAACACAATAAATTGAATGTAATATACATACATACTTGAATGAGATAATGACACTATGCTCGAATTTAGCACTTTTTTATCGACAAGCTTGGCACCGGCGAGCAAACCGAATCCAACGGTGCTAACGTCGCCTTTGTTTTTGAGATATACCTTTATTTCGAAAGTGATAGAGGTTGCAAAACATATATTCACGTAACTCAAAAACGATTTAGTTTATTGAATAAACTAAAAAAACCGAAACTTTACAATAAATTAATTATAAGTCTAAAACTTTTTTATATTTAATATTTTATTAATAAAGCGGATACACTATTGGATAAAATAAAGTGGAAATTACATTTGTTATGTTTCATCTGAGAAAAAAGAGACAAAGTTATTATTATTAATTGAATTAATGGAATATTTTAATTTAGATTACATTTCAATATAAAAAACATAAAAATTTATATATTTTATTAAAACTTTATCAGCAAAGCAACGTAAATTAAAATGCTACTTGTCTACGGTTGCACAAAATAAAGTGAAAATGCAAAATATTGGGTGATAACCGCAGAAATATGAAGGCATATTATAATAATCAGCACTTTAAGTCTTTGACGAAATTCAAACTGAAGCTATTGTCGAAAACTATTAGGTATCTGTTAGTAAAAAAATTTTAAAATTTAATAAGATACAAAGAATAGTCCAAAAAATAGAACATTTTCAATATCAAAAGCAAGAATAGCCCTTGAGATCTGCAGGACTCGAAAATTAAATGGGGTTTTAAAAATATTTGAGATAAAGTTCAAGACTACAAAGCGTAAAGATGATCCCAGCCAAAAAAAAACTATTTTCTTCTTTTAGGGATATTCAGGAAAAACTAAATTTAAGTTTTCGTCACGTAAAATACAGAGGAGGCCTAGCCAGAGCAGTCTAAGCAGTTTTTACACAAAGAAAAAACCATTACTACAACACTCCAAAATAAGAAAGTTTTTGGCCTTTGCCAAATGTATGTAACTGTGCCAGAATCATATTTGAAACGAGTGATTTGTCCAGATGAGTCGAAATATAAACTAAAAAATGCAAAACATGTAAAAAGACTATAATGTGAGCCCTCATAAATCTAAGCACATTGCATATACTATAAAACATGTTGGCGGAAGTCTCATGGTGTAGGGCTGGTTTTCTTTCTTGGGAGTGGTTCGAATAGTCAGAATTGGAACAAAAATGACTGGTGAGCATTGTGTTAACAGTAGTGATATGGTCATGGGCTTGTGGTACTTTATCTTCCAACAAGATAATGACCTCGCATAGAACTATTTTCAAGAAAATTATATCGTAATACTAGAATAACCTGCTCAAAGCATCGACCTGAACGCCGTAGAAGGCCTGTGAACCAAACTAGATAACTAAATTCCGGACTAACTTTAAACATTTTGAAAAGAAATACATGCCGAATTGAGATAGACTCCTATACAAATTTCTTAAAAACTTGACTTCAACTATACATAAGAGACTTTGTGAGGTAGTAGTTAATACAGGGAGAGCTACTTAGTTCTGATTATTATATAATTCCTTCATATTTCTGCGGTTATCATATAAATCAATATTTTGCATCTGCACTTTATTCTCTTCAACCGTTGACAGGAAGCGTTTTAATTTATGTTGGTTTGTTAAAAAAAGTTTAATTAAAATTATAAATTTTGATGTTTTTTACACTGAAATTGAATCGAAATTAATAAATGCAATTAATTTTTTAACAAGAATATTGAGTTTGAACATTTTTTCTCTGATGAAATACAGCAAAGTTAAAGTGCACTTTATTTTGCCCAATAGTGTACTCGTATATTAACACATACGTACATATGTATCTATGTAGTCTATAATGTGGACCTACTGTTCTTTTGCCAAAAAATTTATATTTCTAAAACGATTACGCAGAACAACGCAACTTTCTTAGACCTAAATATGAGTACCACACAGTGTGTGAATTTTCTCCTTCTTTGTGGTCAGTGTTCAAGTAAAGGAATAATTACATTGCCGCATTAAAAAACCCTACAAGAAATGAATGACCGAAACTAACACAGAAACAATTTTTTCACCAACACATTTACGATTTTTTTTATATTTAAACATTTGAAAGAGTGAAACAACAAGCGTTGCAGAGTTATATTTTGAGACATTTGACAGAATACATAAAAAACAATATTTTTGTGAATTTTAGCAAAATTAAAATAAAAATGTAATCGAAATAAAAATATTGTATTTGCGAGTATGTATTATTTAAAAAAACTGATAAAAGGAGAAGTGATTGTAACCGGGTTGGATGAAATTGAAGCATATGTAAGTATCCAGAACTTTTGAGATTGCTTTTAATATACATGTGTAAATAATAATAAATATTTTTACCAGGTCGAGCCAAAACTAGAAATAATGGCTGAATAGATACTCTTGATAGAATACAAGATAGCCATCAGTCTGTCTGTTAATGACTGGTCAGATACAGGACAAACATCATGACGAAGTCACATGCATGCTGCAATTTATGACAATTGCGGATGAAAAGTAAAAGGTGGAACCGCCAGATTTTGTTCAGGTTATAGTAACAAACACAAATAAATACTCTGTTATTTTAATATTTATCCTTCTTTACAGACAACATTCGAGCAATGTATGCAGACAACCTGCTTGCACTAGGCAAGCTCATGTTGTTCAACGAGAGTGAGAGGTATTCATATATTTACATATATAGATGATGAAAGAATTAGTAACTTACATACTTTCGCATATCTTTATCTTATCTTATCTTTTCTACAACTTTCAGATCTTTTTCAACTGTATAGACCCAGTTTAGTTAAAGCAAGAGAACCATTTACTGAGTGAAATAAAAAAAAAATAATTGAATGACGTTCATTGTGTTATTAATGAATTATAAAATATATTTTTAATTTACTAACTTATAAGTGTAAAAAATAATAACTTGTCTTTTATTGCAAAAAGTGTACACATCAACTTTGACGGGTTTATATATGAAATATCATAAGGCAACTTTGACTAACACTTACATCATCTTTGATAAGTAAGCAGCAGCAGAGTGAGAAGCTCAGATATATGTTTTATAGTCGACAGAATTCATAAGCTAGAGAAGGATGGAAAATCACATGTGCACAACTGATTTGGACATTTTTTTCATTTTGCCCTTAATAACTTGATAGAAAGAAATGATAGATATTTCAATCACAGTGCCAGTCAATTGACCGATCAAATTACTATCACTGTTCTTGTAGGGAAACGTATTTGTAAGCATCACTACAGCAAAAACGGTGAAATTCTTACTTCAGAAATTGTAATTGAAATAACTTAATGGAAAATAATATTATGAAAACGTTAAAAACTGCAAAATCTGCACAATTTGAAGAAAAACTTATTTTTTAAACAAAAAACTTCAAAACTGCTCAATGCTTAAAAAAACTACAAAATACAGATAAATCTGCACATTTGGCAACGCTGGATGTAAGAAATACTTTTTTCTCTTTTATCTGTTGCTCTATATCTATCCCCCTTTCTCATCTCTTGTCTCTTCCCTTCGCGTTGTATCTATTTTTATAACACAAATATAAAAGGGGTGGCTATTTGCGATGCTTGCTAACAATTGTTTGCCAATGTATCACCCCCTTTAAGGTTTGTGTAGGTTAATGTAAAAAGAGTGTGTGTTGTAAATATGGCCCAATTGAAGTCATGTTTTTAACATAATAACAACAACACCAATACCAACAAAGAAAAAAGAATGTGTCAAAAAAAGA
This sequence comes from Wohlfahrtia magnifica, assembly GCA_023159175.1. Lineage (NCBI taxonomy): Eukaryota > Metazoa > Arthropoda > Insecta > Diptera > Sarcophagidae > Wohlfahrtia > Wohlfahrtia magnifica. The sequence continues at coordinate 5,573,073 of JAKWBJ010000541.1, forward strand.
AAGAATTTGTAGAGAGTAGAAGTAAAATTTTGTTTCTCCTTTTCGAATCATAAGTTTCTTTTACTATTTCAACAACAATTCATCAGATTATTACGTCGAGTTGTTATTGTTGTTGTTGCTACTTTCTATTCATTTTCTAACAACTTTTCACTTGTCATTGTTGCATAAACGTGAGTAGAGCATCAATAAGTCGGAAAATCTACATTCGCCTTCTCTCTTCCCCCCATTCCCTTCTACACATGCTTACGCATACATAAACTTTTACATGTACACACACACACACACATTATATTAAATAAACAATAACTGAACCCAAACAGTAAGGTTTGGTGCCAACGGGAGTGATAGAAAAAAGAGGAAGAAGTAAAACAATAAGAGAGTGTTTGCAAGAGCTTATGTTGATTTCAATAAGTCTTTAAGTACTTTTTCTAGTACTTGTGGTGTTATTAGTAAGCAATAAAATATAATTTTCTTTAAATTTTTAAACAAATTTTATTAAATTTTTTCTCCTTTTTTATTGCATTTTCAGCATATCCCATGGTTCCAAATATGTAGAACGTGGCCAAGAGCCTCGTTTAGTGATTGACAATGTAACGTATGATTATCAGGGTGAATATGAGTGTCGTGCCACAAATTATATAAATGGCCAAGAAAGAGTGGCTATATCAGAGCCGGTATCACTGCAAGTAGTCGGTAAGTAAGGCTTTAAAAAAATATACTTGTTAATTAAAATGGATATATAACTTTGCTACAATTTTCAATTATAACGCGTCAATACACAACAAAAGGAACTGTGTAAGGATCAAATATGGAGATTCGGTTGGCTTTCTTCTCTTTAGCACAGAACATTCAGGGAGTTTTTTGTTGCAGAAACTGCATTTTTAATGACTCACCTTCATGTCAAAACCACTAGATAGTTTCTCACATCCATAGCCGGTCAAAATAAACTATCCAATGATATCGACTTTAATCAACTTTTATTTTTATTTCTAAAGAAAAAATGACTTAAAGAAGGTTTTACTGTAGATGCTGATTCAAGCATTATTCGATTAACTTATTTAAAGTTTTTAAAATAAACCTCACTTCTGCAAGGTTCTCCAATAGCGATAACTTTTTAAAATATATTTCCAAGATCAAAACAAAAGAGTTTGCAATCAAGTCGTGCGATCGATTATTTGGTGTTGTCATCTGTATCGATGGGAAATGAAGATATTGGGAAATCAGATGCTCTTGATGTTCTCGGCATGAGAATTCACCGTGGCGTTCGTTGAAACGGTAACATATTTCATGTCTCGAGAGAAGCATTTAAGTATTAAAACAGTGCAATAAATACTTCACTCCATCTATCTCCTTAATATTTACAAGACCTACCATATAACCGACCCAAAGTGGTATACAACTCTCACGTATAGGCAGGTGCTTCAAAGTCTATTTTGCAGCTTCTCTACCGCGTACAGGAGGGGGCGAAGGTACATATTTATGACGGTAGAGTAGTCAGCTCTATCGATTCAGTAGAGCATTGTGGCAATGTAGTGTGTGTCTCATTTTTCTATCGGTACTTTAACGGAATGACGAAATAAGGGAATTAGTTCCTAATAATTAAAAATTTTCACGTAGTACTAGTTTTTCTCGTAGAGCGTATCCCTTTGTAGTTGTCTGTCCAATGAATCGCACAGCGCATTATAGAAAGTATTCGTTCGTCTGTGGAATGATCTTCCCTCTACAGTTTACCCTGTCACTTATGACATAAATAAATTTAATCCAAACATCTATCATCCTTCCCGTAAACTATTTTCCTAGTACCAGCACAATACACTACATGAGTAAGGGCCATCGCCTGGGAAAGGAAAAAAATCATCGACAACCCAAATGTGATCTTACAGAAGCCAATGCATCCATTACGAGTGACTGTTTGGTACGGCTTGTGGAGCGGAGGCGCCATTGGCCCATATTTCTTTGAAATTAGAACGGCGCAACCATTACGGTCAATAGAGACACTTATCACACCAAGATAACCGATTTTTTTGTGCCCACTCTTTATGATATTGATGTGAACAATGTTTAGTTTCAACAGGATGGTGCAACTTGCCACACATCTCATGCCACAAGAGATTTATTGCGTAGAACGTTTGATGGCCGTCTAATTAGCCGAAATTGAGATGTCAGTTGGCCGCCAAGAAGCTGCAATTTGACACCGTTGGACTATTTTCTGTAGATCGCCGTTAGAGACAAGTGTTATTCCGACAATTCAGGGAATATTGAGCATTGGAAGGGCAACTTTCGTGATGCCATTGCAGAGATACGACCACATACACTCGAAAAAGTTTTCGAGAATTCGTCCTATCGAATGGGATACTGTGAGGCCAGCCGCGGCAGCCATATGAATGAGATAATATTTCATTTCTAAAAAATAAATTTGGAAAAATTTTAAACCGTTTCTCTTTTATTGCATTTCTAAATGTAAGCTTTTAAGTGCCAAGCCCTATAATATTAAAGGAGTATCTATATTAATAATGCTAACAGTTTCCAACATTGATTTTTATCGGTCTCCTTGTGGGATACTCAGGTGGGTGGATTGATCACTCAGTTGAAGGGGGAATTTGCTTGCCCTTGCGAGAGTGACGCCGGACTGAGACGGGCGAAGAAGTTTGTCGCCCTTTCTTTCGGCTGATTAAGAAGCCTGTTACTACTGCTCAACAAAAGCGAACTCAGAGTTCTAACGGGTCTGTTACCAGGCACTGTGGTCTTAACTACCATCAGCATATGTTGGGATATAATGAAACTGATCGGTGTAGATTCTGCTGAATGTATGTTGAAACATTTCAGTACTTACTTTGTACTTACATTTCGGCCCAAAGGATGACATTCCTGTGGTACGCTATAGTAGTTTAAAAAAAGGCATTCGTTTCCAAAAAGGATAACTGGTCTTATTTTTTTTATTTATTTTGATAAGAGTTAGCGTACTGGCAAACCAAAAAAAGGAGTTCAAAAGTTTTCATGTTTATATTTAGCTGATAAAGTCTAAATTATCTTTTGAAAAAATACCTCTGAATAGAAATTCTTGCATTATTTTTAGTCCAGATAATTATGGCTTTTAATAAAAATAACTTTAGACTGTTGACGAGAATGGGACACCAGCAGTGTCAATAAAGAGGTCACGCACTACCTTGCCTAAGTTTCTCGTCGAACATTGGTCTCATTGGTGTCAAAGAAAACTCTTTCAGATTTTATGACCTTAACGTCAAATTATGAAGACCGATAAAAACTAATTTGGACCAGATAGCATCTGTCTTTATTAAAATCATACGAAATTCATGTTATATTTTATTGACGAACTCAAAGGATTTTTTGTTTTATTTCAATAAACTTTTGTTCATAATTTCAGGTGCTCCCCAAGTACTACGTTTGCATCCTTCCATGCATACAGTTTTGGTTAAAAGAGGAGATCCTGCGTCACTTACACTAGTGGTGTGTGCCGATCCCCGACCTCATCGTGTTGCCTGGGAATGGGGTTCATTAAGACTTGATGCAGGATCAGCCATAGGTAAGAGCTGCATTAAATTATTTTTATAATGAAAGTAAAGAAACTCTATTTTTTGCTCTATTCTCTTTCCAAATGTTTAATTTTGATTCGCTAATGATGATAATCCACTGATTTATTTCAACCACTAACGCTTTAACTTTATTACCGTGCAAATGGCAAAACACTACAACTGTCCGTCGTATTGGTGTCACATCTTCTGTTGGCATATAAATTTTGTATCTTATGCTCTAATGTTTGTAATTTTATCAAATTGTGGATAAAATATAAAATCATTATTGGCAATAACCAACCTACACATCATATTTGTGCAACATGCGCTCAACAACATCGCTACCCAACATGAAATCATGCCACTGAACATGAATTGCTTGTAATGGTAACCACCAACAAAATTTATATGAATTGCTGTTCTTCTTTTACAAACAACAATAAAAACAACGCACGTATAATGCCCATATTATACGACCTCTCATACATCATGTCAAATCATTACATCATTTTGACACAACCAACCAACCAACAAACCAACCGACCAACCGACCAACCGACCATCCACCAACAACAACATTATTATGGCCAACGTTTGTATTCGGGTTAACATAAAAACAACAAAAACCCCTAACGGTCAAACTTAAAACAAACCACCTCGACAATGTAATCTTTCATTCTTAACTGTTCATTTATTCATAATTTCCTGTACATGCATCCATACCTCCCACCTCCCTACCACCATACATCCATCCATCTATTCATGACTTGACTCTCAATTGTATGGTTTGTCGTCTTAAATCTCAATTGTCATCTCCGGCTCATCTATAGACCGTTTTCGTGCCGATGATTTACTACAGGATGCACGCGAGGATTGTTACCTTTCCACATTGCATATCCATCATACAAGTGAACATGATGCCCGTCCCTATTATTTAGTGGTGGAAAATGAAAGAGGCACCGATCGTCATGCCATTCAATTGAATGTGGAGGGTACGTTTACAGGTGCAGAAAAATCATGATTTTCTCTCTTTTTTTGTTTTTGTTTTATTCAAATTTCTTTTCCTTTATTTTTTCTTCTAATTCCCATAATGCATTTTCAATAATTTAGTTGTTGTTGTTTTATTTATTAACTCTTATCATATTGTATTGGTGTCTAATTAAACTAACGGTAGTTCATACATTCATTTATGGAATATGGTGATTATTTTTATTGTGTATTATGATGTTTAATTTTTACTAAAGATGTGTTTTTCATGTGACTTTGGTTACACCACGAGTGTCGGTAATATAAAAATTGATACTTTGACCATATTTGCAAAAATAATAAAAAAAAAATTGGATTTTTCAATATTTTGTAGTTTAATTAGGGAAACTTCTATAGAAATAACAATTTTAAGATTATAATTCCTAAATAAAAGGGAGTTATGTAGTTACAATAACTCCTTGTGGTCTTCTATTGGATACTACAGCATCTAAAACAGACGTGAACCACAGGACAAGTGGCAAAATTGAAATGAAATTCGGACAATAATTGCTGTGGCTTGCTTATTGAAAGGAGTGTTTCATGAATACGGCAAGTCATCGCACGGTCCAAACATTACCATTTTTCAAAAGTTTAAAAGATTATACAGTTCAGTAGATAAGACCGTTTATACGACAATGCTAAATGAAGAAAACTACGTTGAAAGAAGACTACTTTAGGGTCGTCCTAAATGAGGGAAATCATCCAAGAGATATATGTGCACATGTTTTGTCGCACACTGTATTATATATTTTAAGAAGTTTGGATGACATTTAGATTGAAAAGTGTATTGTATATACAATGCAATTATATATATGTTGTAAATGGTCCGCCATCTAACGTTTTTTTTCAACTAGTGCTTATTCCGTGAATGGTAACGCTTAGCTCATGTCTGATTTGACAGATAATAAGTTTTATCCTTCCGCTGAACGAATATGATTGCGTGTACGCTTTTTTCGCTTCGCTAAGTGGGCCTGCGATCGACTTATAGTCGATGCCGATTTTGCCAAAAAAAATATCTTTAGAGATGAAGCTCATTTTGATCTTGGCGGGTATGTAAACAAGCAAAATTGTCGCATTTAGGGCACAGAAAACCCGCACGCATACATTGAAAAGCCGATACACCCAAGACGAGTCACTGTTTGGTGCGGATTTTGGTTCAGAGGCATAGTTGGCCATTTTTCTTCTAAAATGAGCGAGGAGTGGTCGTTACAGTCATTGGTGATCGTTATCGGCCCATGATGAACGAAGTTTTGTGCACAAACATTGAAGAGGAGGATATTAGCAACATTTGGTTTCAACAGGACGGCGCCACGTGCCACACAGCCGAAGCTACAGTCGATGATTTGCGCCCTGTTTTTGAAGATCGCATTATCAGCCGCAGAGCTGATGTCATTTGGCCACCTCTGAGCTGGGATTTGACACCGTTGGACTATTATTTGTGGGGTGCCGTCAGAAATAAGTGTTACGCCAACAGGCCAGAGACAATTAACGCTTTAAAGGCCAATATTCGTGAAGCCATTGGTGAAATACAGCTGCTCACAATCGATAATGTGCTTCAAAATTGGACTGATAGTGTAGGCTACTGCATGGCCAGCCGAGGCAGCCATTTGAATAAAATTATTTCCTATTATTAACCGGAAGGATTGTACTTTCAAATAAAAAAGAAATTTGAGAAAATATTCCGTAGTTTTTTTTATAGCATTTTCAAAAAAAAAAAAAAAAAAATTATTTGGGGGACCCTTTTTATATATATAGACATATACATGTACATTTCAATCTAAATGTCATCCAATCTTGTTAAAATATATAATACAGTGTGCGACAAAACGATAATATAAAATAAATTTGTAAAACTGTATGTTAAAATAACAAATCGCTAATTTACATGCTACAAAACAACATAACGAAATAGTTAAATAGTTAAATTACTAACCACAAAAATCGTTCAATAACAAAAACTATTATTTTAACAGCGAAGGAATAGTTAGAAAATATATAAATGTCGTTACAATCGTACCGAATCTATCAAACTCTGTCCATAGCCAGCATTATTCTGTAATATTCTACAAAAATGGTTAATAGTACGAGCAATTAGCAATTAGAAGAATAGATAATAAATGATAATATTAAAAATGAATCAGTATTATCAATCCCAAACAAATTTGGAATCAGCACAGTATTATTTACCGTAGTATAAGCCGTTTCCGTTCATCAAGCTCATTCACGACCATACACAGTGGAAATAAACACCTGAAAACAGAAATAGCAAACAGAACCCCAAAGCAATACTCTGTTTCATAAAAAGTTATGTCTTTATATCAGGAAGTTCTATTACAAATCAATTCGATTGGTTGCATCCAAACACGATCTGTGAACGGTGGATTAGTATAATGTCGAAGTGCAAAAAGACCATTTACTACCTCCAAAAAAAAATTGGTCAGAATTGAATTTACAAAGAAGCACAAAATAATAGCTGTAATAGATCGATTAGTCTACAAGAATACTCTGGAATACATACTGACACCGCATGCAGAGGAGAAAGTGCCACTTGATTGGTGTTACTAACAGGACTACTATCCAAAATGTACAGATAAATGAGTGAAAGAGTGCTTTGTAAGCAAACGGATCAACGTTTTAAAATGTCTAGCACAATCGCCATATTTCAATCCTCAGAAAATCTCTGTGATATGGTCGATCTCAAAATATACCGCCTTAATTGCATAAATAAGGACGAACTTTATTGACAAGTAGAAATTGTAAAACATTATCGAATCTAATCGAGTCCATAACATGAATATGTAAAGAACTTTTAAAAAATAAGGGTCAGGCTACTAAATAGTAGTAAAATTAATATCTTAAGTGAATTTTTCGAAGACGTGCTTATATTTTGTCGCATGCAAAAAACGTACATAATGTTCAACGTACACAATGATTGTTTTCTAAGTTAAATAGAAATTTTCTTTGTCTCTTTTTATTTTTAGTGAATTTAGATGATTAACTTTATAAATAAATAAAATAGTTGAAAATCAAAAAGTGTTTGCTTCTATTATTGTATTAACCAGAAGTACGTGCGTTTGTTTTGTCGGCCATTGTATACATCTTTATACTTCCGATACTTGTGTCGTAACCAAGTACATATGAGAAACACATTCGTATGAGTATGTGTGTGTGTATGTGTGAGTGGGTTAAGTTCAGAAAAAAAGTTCAGTTTTAAAAATTCAATTACTATAGCAATAGATGTTATTACTATAATAGTTGAACTTCACTGCACAAATAATTTGTTTAGTTTTCATAGGCAGTTGCTTAATTACTACGGTAATTGACTTAATTACTAAAGTAAGTTATTTAATTACTGTGGTATTTAGATGATTATTAGCATTTGTCTTTATTAATATAAATTATTGCCTTAAATTCTTGCGTAATTGATCATATTACTATGGTAATTGATATTATTATTTGAGTTTTAAATTCTTTGCCATATTATTAGTTATTCTTATTATTTTTTATTATTATTATTTTGACTGCTACAATAATTTGTTTAATTTCTACAATAATTGGTTTAATTACTATAATAATTGACTTATATTCTACAGATATTTGTTTGATATATTACATATTATATTTATATGTATTTTGTTTATTTACTATAACAATTAATTTAAATTCTAAAATAATTGCCCGAACTACTGCAACAATTGTTGTAATTATTACAGTGCAATCAATTACTATGTTAATTAATGCTATTACTAATGTAATTGGCCTAATTACAATAGTAATTATTATTATTACGACAGTAATTGTTTTGATTACGATATCTATTGGCTTCAGTGGTATAAAAATCCGTGTTGTTACTACATTAATTGATTTCATGGCTATACACATTAGAGTTCTTACCACATTAATTGATTGCATTGCTATTGTAATTACTTTGCGTAATTACAACAGTAACCAATTACAATTAACAACTTGAAAGTATATATAATTCCATAAAGTGTTTGCATTAATACCTTAAGTTCCTTAGTAATTGGCCTAATTACTAAACTAAGTTTTGATATTATTACAGTATTTATTAACACAATAATTTCCTTCATTCCTGTAAAAATTAATGCTCATGTGCTTTCTACATTACATAAGTGTTTTTACTACATTAATTGTCTTCAATGCTATTGCAATTAGCAAAGTTTCTATACTATTTGCGTAATTACTATAGTAATTGATTTAATTGATGTTGTAATTTGTTTAATTCCAGACTAATTAGGAAAACTATTATTTAATTTATTGATAAGGGAAAGTCGTGGGTAGTATATAGTCTATATGGTACAGTGGGATCCATAGACCAAGCTACATATCTTTTCATTTAAGTAATTCACCCTGTTGTCTATTTCTTTAAATCCATTATATAAAAATGCATTTTAAATATATTTTTTTTAAATATTAGAAAAAAATGTGCAATAATCTCTTAGACTGAATCATATTAAAATCGCTTTTTTATTTTTTGTATCCTTCTCTCTCCCTTCTTCCTGTTGTTAGAGCTTTAAATTTCAATAATCCGCTTTTAATACCGTGTATTTAAAAATAAATGGATTTTTTCTAAATAAAAACAAATGAATTTTATTTTCGTAAAATATGTTTTACAAAATATTAAAGTGGATAGACGATCATAGTAACGATGATGATGGTAATAACGATGTAAAACATATTTAGGCTCAATGTTAGTGCGACTATAACAACGTGTGAGCGTATATACAACATTTAATTCCTTTCGCATTACTCGTACGCTCTTATGGTATTAATACGGGCTAAAAAATGTAGTGATTTATTAGAAATTTAACATAAAATAGAAAATGTTTTTTATTCACCCAAATATTTCTGGGAAAATATTTATTATAAAAAAACAAATTAAAATTATTTTGTTATTTAAATTTCTTTAAAAAAATGAAATATTTTTATATTTATTATTTTAATTAAATTTTGATATACGAATTACGATTACAATCATTAAAATAATTTGTAATATAATCAACTGAATCAATTACTACGAAAATATATGATCACACACATTTAGTCTGGAAGAAAGAATAAGATTTCAATGGGCCTTTTAGAAGTCACATTGTATATAGGCGTAGTAAAATAAGAACAATTGACAAGTTATATTTCAATTATCAAAACGTCAAAATTTTAACAAATTTTAAACAAATAAATAAGGAAAATATGCTATAAAAACATATTTTTTACGAATAGGCTTAAGGAAGTAAAGTAAAAAGTAAAATTTATGTCTTAAAAAGTGAAATAACAAAAAAGTTTTAAAATTTTTTTTACAAATTTCTCAAAAAAAAAAGAAAAAATAACAGAAATATTAAGTATGGTTTTTAAATTTGGTTATCGAAATAAATGAATTAGCAAAAGTTTACCTAGACAGACAGACAGCGTAAATCTGCTTTAACAGCTTTAATGCAAATGAACTCGTGAATTATCCCCATCTGAATGTGCAAATTTGATCTTAATTGACAATACCAAACTCTATTTAAACTGTATTTAGCTTTTTCAATATGGCAGTACTGTGGATAATCAACCAAATTGTTTATAGTTGTGAATGAAGGTTTAATAGAAAAAATTAAAATGGATTCAAATGGAGTATGGAACAGTTTCTCCAAAAGTAATTTTAGCTTTTTCTTAAAATAAATTGTTACTTTTCACCAACAGCTTAGTTGCTAATTATAGTTTCTGTATAAATGGCAAAAAAAAAAATGGTTGACAAACAAACAGCTGTTTACTTAATGCCCAAACTGTCATCTGTCAGGGCAAAATTTTAATCTGAATTAGTCAGTTTTTAATGCATATTAACGCCATCATCAGTAAGGCTACTAGGGAAATGTGAGCAAGACCTGTGGTCTTAATTCTCGACACATTTATTGGTTATACATCACTATTATTAGACCTGTTGTTTCTTATGCATCAATTGTATGGTGACCCAAGCCAGAACAAAACTGTGCATTTTGAGATGCATAAAGCTTCAAAGGCATACTTGTGGGGCAAAAACGGGTGCAATGGGATATTGTATCACCTCCGCCATGACAACTTTTATCGGACCTAGTCAACTGCATATTTTCATTATGAAATCTACACCATTGGGATCTCTTATAGGGGTGATAGACTGGCAAACATTTGTTTGCAAACATCGCAAATAGCCAATCGCATTCATGGCTATAAATGGCTATATATATATATATATATATATATATATATATATATATATATATATATATATATAATATTTAAAAACACGCGGGTGGTATTTATTATTTAAAGATTTCCGTAGTTAATTTACAACAAAAGTATAACTTACGTATTGGCGGTTCTAACGTAATTGTACTAATAAACAAACAAAAAAATGTCGACTTGAACGAAATTTGGAAGCTGTTATAAAACCAAATAAAACACAAAAAATCCATCAAAAAGCCCAATTAAACCCGGAAGGTTGGATTTTTTTTTAATCGGGTGTTTGCCAACTATGCTTCGTAGTCAACACAAAAATGATCAGTCAAAAAGTGGGCAGCATAGGACAAAAGGGCATTGTACCTCCCATACAAACTAAATATTAATTTTTGTTTATCTTGAGAACGGCTTCTAAATTTGGTGTAAATGACTTCGTACACAATACGAATCATCAGACAAAAAATGGGCAGGATTTCCATTCATATTAAATGTGAAATTTTTTATATGTGGAGATAAGCAATTAAAGATTCGCTATCTATCCAAATCAGACAAAAAGCGCGGAAGATTCCATAAACGATTAGATATTGAACAAAGCAGCCTGCATAAAAGCAATCTATATACTCGTACATATACATACTATTTAAATATTAGTGTGTGTTTGTTTGAAGACTGCATACATCCAAAAGCAGATTTTCGTCTTTATGGAGGGAACTGTAGGCTGTCTTTAAGACTTAGATTTGAGCCCGAACGGAATAAAATGGGAAAATTATGATTAAAAATCGTAATTGGGATAATAGGTAAGTCAATTATTAAGATAGGGATAGCGAAGCACGCCGTATTTCAGACGTATTTTTTATATAAATAAGCACATGTTTGATAATTCAAATACGCAGATATTATTAAAAGGCCGAATAAATATTCAATGTTTTCCCTTAAGTCCGACCCTTTTTATAAAACTTTTGTATTTAAAACATTTTTATTTATTCGCTTGTGTGTGCTTGTATGTATTTATGTTTAAAATTAATCGATAAATGCTGGAGTAATCATTTGCAATTTAACTATTTTATAGTTATTTTTCTGATTATAAAACTTTGCCTTATTTTACCGAAAAAACATTTAAAACAAATTTTGTTCAGTTTTTCGCATAATTAATTATGGCTTAGACAACTAATTTTTGTTAACGAGATAAGCAAACAACAAAATTTATTACGATATAGATAAAGAGAAAGAGAAAAATAGAAACAAACAGCACCGCAAAAGAAAGAACACCGATAAGAATGAAGTAACTTTTCTGTGAATTTTTGCATTTCAAGACCAGTAACTTTCCATGCTACACTACTGGCGCCAACTATTATACATTGCTGGACTACTTCTATCGTCGGCTTATGATCAAGCTGCGTCTATTAGTGTGTTTTTGACAGCTATTATAAGTAGACAACCTTGTTACTTGTTATTTTTAGCGCAAATAGGGAAGAAATGAATTTCGCTCGCTGTTTCAACTTTGTATTATAGGGCACATTAATTTCAGTCTATTACGTCTCTTTACAGTCTTACCAACATTAATTGATGCCAAAAGTTTTGTCACGAGTTAAACAATTTTAAACTGAAACTATGTTGTTTTTTTTTTTTTTGTTTATATGCCAAAAAGGTTACCACCACAGTTCTTTGGTATGCAGGAGGTGCAATTTTAGCGCTTATCTTTAAAAAGAAAACACTATTATCAGTAGATACCATCCGGATCATTCGAACAATGGTTCCTTTAAGACCACAAGAGAACACGTGCATTGTTGCTTGCTGTATAAAATCCATGAATAAGGCCACTATCTTGTACATCAACCAGCAAATTTCTCGCTGTTGTATTATTATGTAAATGAGAGAGCAGAGGACGAAAAATGTTGTCTTGCGAACGCAGTGTTAAGGCTTTGGACCTCTTTAAAACATTTAAGTTCTTTTAAATTATTTCTATACTGTCTTTATCCCGAATTAATTTTATACACAATGCCTAACTTATTTAACTTCAACTAAGTACACAAATTTACCCAACATTTAATACACAAATAAATAACTTTCTTATGTTCTACACGAGTACTCATTGACTGTTAAATGATGGCTCACTCAAGAAGACGAGTGCCATGACTTCAAATGTTGTAGTACATTATACAGTTGCGGTTATTTCAAATTTAAAGATTTGGTATATATTTGACTCATAATTGTTTTGGAAGCACTATTCAAATAGATAGAAAGAATAAAGGTAGAATTAGCCAAACGTAAACGTAGTGAAAGTGTTTACTTGACCGTAATGTAATGTAACTATAATATCCCAATCTGTTGAAAATAGAATTTGACGGCAACATTACGTGACATTTGTCAAGCAGTGATGGTCTGTTCGTATGCTAAATTATACGGGGGAATTTTTGCCCTTTTTGGCACTTCTTGCACACAATTAAAAAGAGCAATTTAAAACAATTGAACAAAGTAATTTATAATAATTCGACAAATTTAAAATATATTCTAGAAAATGTGAATCCGATTTTCAAAAATATTACTATTTCTTAATACAGAATGGCTTTTTACATATATTGTAATGTGAAATAAACTAATTAATAAGCATTCTTAAGTTACAAGCAAACATTTTCACGCTAACGATAGACAACGACTAGTTTCCGAGGTATAGGCCACTTAGTTTCAATATTTAACTGAGTAGTATCTTGAAATTTTGATAAACAATAAAAGAAGGACGTCAGGTAAAAGATATTTCAAATGTCTTTAACTTGGTGTGCAAAAATTTTGGTTATATTGGTCTATCCCGAACCAGGGAGAAAGAAAACCTTTGTATATTGACTTTTTATAAAAAAGCATTTATTTGATAACTTTATACTCCATATGAGCTTTTTTTGGCTATAATTTGATATATAATTTACTATATTTTATATTTGCAAGTACGTACACATATAATGATTATTTTTATATAAATACTTAGATCAAAAAATACTATAAAAACCTATTTTGTACTTTTTTCAAAGCGTACACAATTCGAAGATTTATAATACCCATCACTGCGATTTAAACAGCTGTTTCTTTTCCATTTTTAATTATTTATATACACACATTGATTAAAAAATTTGACACGTTTTTAAGTGTTCAGTAAGTGGCAAAACGTTTACATTTACGTTACATTTACATTTACGATACATTTACGATTTTTCCGGCCGGCTAATATGACCTTAGCTTCCACAGAAGTGAGTTTATAGATTTTAAGTAACAAATCCTGATGTATCTTTTGAGGCGAACTAATTTCGTAACAATAGCGATAAATATTCCAAACATAATTTTAAAAAACATATGCCCCTAAAACTATGCTATGGTTTCTATTTTATACAAATGCATAAATATAAACAAAATTATTTAATATTGAACTCTGTGTGTGTATAGAAAAGCAGTAATAAAACTGTGTGGATATGTATGCATATGCGAAAATTTCTATAAAAACAAAAGAATGAGAGAGAGTGTGAGTGTTTGTGAGTATGTGTAAGCGTGAGTACTTAAAGTATTTATAAAAAGGCATGATTTTTTCTTTCTGTCTTTTGAATAATATTATTTTAACCGACTATTGTGTAAACATTATGATTAAACAAAACTGGTTTTTATACAAAAAATTTTAATTATTTATTTATATATTTATTTATGTGTATGTAATTGTGTGTGCGAATGTATATATATGTGTGTATGCATTATGTAATTTGTGACAATAATAATAACAAAATATATATGTATATAATTTTTATGTATGAAAATAAAGTAAAATATTAACAATATTAAATAACAAACAACAAAAACATTTTTTTACTCTTTTTTTGTCCTTTTTTCTTCCTTACTGCCCTTATGCCGCATAATGCAACGACAATAACTTCACAACAACAACGACACCATGATATTTTTTCAAACACATAATTATGGACAATGAAATCAACGAAAAAAAACAACAACAAAATTCATTCTCTGGATGTGTGTGGAATGTTTTATCACTTGAACAATGTGGTCGCTCCATAACATGGATGAATGATTACAATGGAACCAAAAATGTGCTTATTAACATTTGAAAAAAAAATTGCTCTCAACCATCATCACTATCCTTCACACTTTCAACGTCACTGTACAACTGCATTTGAATTTTTTTTTTTTCGGTTTTAGAACCTTTGGAAATGAGTTATTTATTGGGCATTGCTGGCGGTTGTTTGGCTGCTTTATTTATTCTCGTCTGCTTGTGCATTTACGCGATACGCATTAAAAAATGCTGCTTTAAAGGTAAGTTGTTATTGGTTTCCGACTCTATTAATCGTTATTTTATTAAAATTAACATAAGAAATTTAACAAAATAACTTAAGGCTTTCGCTAATTTTTGTTTTTTTTTGTTTTTGTTTTTTGTAACTTAAATCTTAAGTCCACCAAAGCTTTAAAAACAGTGGTAGTAAAACGCGAAAATATAATTGAAAAGTTCTTAAATACGTAGTTCGCGAAAAAGTTATATCGATTAAAAAATGTGTGAAATATTTCAAGTGATGCTTTTTTAATACAAAAAATGAAAATCGCTGGACCCTGCTAGATTCGGTGCCAAAAAATTTAATGTCAAAAATGTAACTCGTTCTGGCGGTGCAGAATAGAATGCAAGCAATACAGTGAAGACACTAAAAATCAGTAGAACGCTGCTGTAACGCAACAAAATCAAATTATTCTTGAAGCGTATCATTGCTGGCTATCAAAAATGGTTACAAAACGAGAATATTAAATCAAAAAAGAATACAATTCATGATGTTTTTAAAATAAAGTGTAGTGTAGCTTGTGATTTAATTCACTGATTTTATTTTGTAATCTAAAGCCCTTAAGAGGATTGACCAATTAAAGAGTTTTTCAGTAAGCGTGTCCTATCTTTAAATTTAAATAAAAAAAGTGTGGGTGTAAGATGTCATCAAAATTTGTTATTCGTTTGTAAGGCCTCTCTATGTCATTAAATTTGGAATGTAACAAAGCGTAAATTTCCGCCGTGGCTTCGCGGGGTAGCGCGCAATTTGTCTAGACTCTAAATTTTACCGTTTGCATGTCTTATGTTGACTTTACATACACCTGCGACTAAAGAAATGCTCACAAGAAAAAATCTAAAAGGGTTAAACATCACGATCTCTATGGCCAGTTTACTTTCAAGGATTGTTTAACACATGCTGTCTATAACATCCAATTCAAGAAAGCACACACACAGGCCAAAATTCACACCAAACAATGTCTTTTATGCGACATATTGCCTCCAATTTCACATTTTGTTAGTTGACGTATCCTGTAATGTAATATATAAAGTGTACACTGTAAACTACACTGTAATCTAAGCAATTACTTGCAAAGTACACAACAACAATGTTGATGGGTTAAACCAATATGTAAAAATATTCAAATGTTTTGATCGATGTTTCGAACAACAATGATTTCTAATTTCAATTAGTTTTATCAATCGAATTTATTGTCGATGTTACAGTGGTTAGGTGTTAATAAAGTAGAGATAATAAGGACGAATAGGGAGCCATTGAAAAAACTAGCTATCAGTCGGGTGCGGGGTTCGTGTCCCATTGTCTCAACTTAAGTTTATTACATTCTCTTATTATAGACCCAAAAAAACAATAATTAAAAAAAAACTACAATTTAAACCACATTTGAATATACTCATTTATATGAATTTAAGGACTAGAACTGGAAAAAACAAACACAAACTAACACCCCCTGCTCTGTCCTGTTGTGAACTCTAATTGTAGTATTCAGTGTTAAAGTACACCTACATGTTAATGCCGTCCAGTTATTGTTGGATGCAAAGCCTCAGTACCCTCACCATCCTTCGTTTTGTCGGCATAAATTTCCAGAACCCCAAACCTAAGCATACCATACCTTTTTACATTAGAGCCATATTGCGATGACCATTATTTTCAATTTAGCAAAACATTTCCAAATAATTTATTCTAAAACTTCTATTCAATCAGTTTAACATGCTCAATTATTCTAACAAAATATATATGTATATAGAAAAGAAACTCCTAATCAAATTCATCTAAATAAATGCAGTTCCTTTTAAAATGTAAGAACAAAAAAAAATCATCTATAGATATAAACAAAATTAAATATTTAAATGTTATTATATATAGGTAATGTAGATAAAAAAAAATTATTAATATTCAAATAAAATTTTAAATACATATCAATGGGTTCTTGCCCATAGTGCAATATAAGTAAAGTAAATAAGAAAGAGCAAAAACAAATTAACTAAAAAGTGCCTTGAACTCGATATGATCAGCTGTTCGGTTACAACATGTTCGTTGCTTCATAAATAAATTGGAATTATACATGGAATAAACACAACATAAATATCAGGGTGTCCCAAACTAAAATTTTATTTTTATGAACAATATATTATACGAACATGTAATTTTTACTTTGTTAGTGCTCTTTTACTTAATTTATGTTTATTAAAATTCTTAATAATGCAAGAATATTTATTTATACATATATAAAAATCTAATGGTTAAAATTAAAAAAAATTTCTTTGACTCACCACCATCAAAAAAAACCAGTAGAAAGTCTTCTCCAGAACTCTGTGGTTTGCTAAAGTTCTTCTATTAATTTATGATTGTAAATTATCTTGCATTATTTCATTTTATACTTAACTTTTAATTTATAGTTTAATTAATTAGGTATATAGGATGAAATCGGTAAATGATGATAGATTAGTTTACTCGGCCCGTTAATGTAACCGTTACGATAACGGTTAGGCCAACCGTTTAGGCCAAGTACCGTAGCGTTCTTGCTAACATTATTTAGCGCTTCACGGATTTTTTTTCCGCAAATTGACAACCGTTCTAAAAAATCAAATTTTTCAAAATTTTTCCCCGTACTATTATAAAAGGTTGGGAACCCCTGTTTATTGTTCTATCTATTCACTGGAAGATGCTTTTGTTAATTCCCTTATTCGATATTCTATTCCAATGGTGATCCCTTGCAGAGAAAAATCAAATAAAACCTTTAAAGATTGTTGTTGTCGTTAAACTTTAAATAGGGCATAAATACCTGAATTCTTTTAAATTTATCGTTTTTAACTTAATAGCACTTTTGTACTCAAAAAAGAAAAATAAATTCCGAAGGTAACAATTCAGCACACACTATAGGGTATAAACAATTCTCACTCACTCTATAAATGGTTTCACAAAAAAATAGAAAAAAAGATTCCGCTTTCGAAATTAATTGCACCTGTCCATGAACCCACACTTCTCCGTTGAGTATTCGACACAAAATACTTTTCATAAAAGACTACCTGTTGAAGGTAACCTCGGTTCTCTCAAACTCATCCACACTGACAGAAGAAGTGTCAGATTGTCAAAAATTCAAATGTTGCCACTAATCCATAAGTTACTCCCAATCCAAAAATTTACCAACAATCCCTTAATCTATTGGCAACTCTTTCTTTTTTTCCCTTATTTCTTTTTCCCTTTTTTTCTTTTTTTCCTCCTCTCTTCACCAGTTCCATTTAAAAAATCCCAAAAATTTTGAGTGTAACTAATTAAGCAAATGCACTTACGTGGCAAAAGATCGTAAAAAAAACAATATAAATGAATCATAAAGACAATAAAAAACCAATTATGAAGTATGAGTATATGTTTTGCCAAACCAAAAAAGAAACAAATCAAAACAAAAAGAACTAAAGCGCCAAAATGTAAACATTAAGGAAAATAAATTGATTTGACATTTGATGATATCGCATTCGATTGATATCATTTGGTTCGTTCTTTAGAGAAAAGGTAATATCGTCCTCTTTATTTATATTGAAGTCATTTAGTGAACAAATACATAAAAATAAATACAAAAAAAGAAAAGAAGAAATGTGTGGGTCAGAGATTGGATCACAAGAAGGGCCATTGATGGTGCATATGAGAAAACATTTAAATAAATCAAAAAAAACTAATTCACTAAAATATTTATTTATTTAAATTGGAATATAATTACAAGTTATATTTAATTTTCTAAAGTAAAGATGATTTGTTCTCTAAAAAATAAAAATTGCATCGGTTTTGATTATCAAGTGTCCGCTAGATAAAAAAAGCAAAAATAATGAAAAAAAAGAAATGGTGGAAGGCTGTGATGCAATTAACATATAAATAATTAAAAAAATGCATATTTTAAGGGATCACAATTATAAACACTGTATAAACACGAGTTTTTTAAAAAAGAAATCAATTAAAAAATAAAAATCGGTGATTGTTGTTTTCTTCAATTGCCACACAAGTATACAATAAATATTGGCTTATTTTTGGTAAGGATTCTTAAGTAAGGATTCTTGTTTTGATTGTGAATCGTATCGGTTGTGCTTTTAACGTCAAACAAAAAAAAAAAAAAAAAAAAAGTCTGTTGAAAAATTAAAAATAAAAAAAAATAAATTTTTCTCATAATAATAATTACAAAACTTTTAAATTTTTAACTTACACATCGTAATGGAACGCGACCCATTACTTGACCAAACCGGAGGGCGTCCTCCTAATATTAATAGCAAGACAGCTGCTGGCAAAAATAACCTTCAGTTAAAATCAGCAATAAAATCTGATTTAACCAATAATGACCCAAATAATAACTTATCGAAGTCACAGCCTAATGAAAAGCATTCCAATGCTAAAAAGGACTTAAATTCTCAGATGGAAAAGAAATTTTAGAAGCAGTTTTTGCAAAACCGTCAAAATCACAAAATATATACAAGCAATTCAATGCCAACAATAATGTCGAACGATAATGGTGATTCGCTGATGGATCAAGATAGAATCTCAATCACCTCTATTGAGGACGAGTTTAAGTTAAGAAAAGAAAATTCCAAGGTGATGTAGAAGTAAAATGTCAATTTAAAAAACCAGATAATTCAGGAGACAGCTTTAATCGTGCTAATAAATTTTCGGTGTTAGGAGATATTAATATTGAACCCGAACCATTAATTGGTAATTGTAATTTAGATCATAAAACACCTAGAGTAAATCAAAACTTACAAACTCATGTCAAGACCAGGAACACATTCTGTCCAGCTATTTTTCTCGAAAATATTAACACTAAATCTCTCATAGAACAGCTAAACACAAAGAATGTTGAATTCAAAATTAAGAACCAATCCAGAAATAAAAGTAAATTATATTTTAAGCATTATTCTGCCCACTCAGAAATGATGCAGCTTTTGAAGGAAAGGGAAATTCCGTCTTATACATATACCCCCAGGGAATATAAACGTCAAGGTGTTTTATGTAAAGGCCTTTTTTATAAGGCTGACGTAGATGAGATTAGGTCTGATATTGAAAGAATAGTACCTAATACTGTCGATTCTGTTTCGAAATTTACCACAGAATAATCTAAAAAGCATTCTTTTGATACCGGTGTATTTTTGGTGACCCTTAAGCCCAACAGGAAGGTCAATGAAATAATTGGACTGAAGTGTATTCTTAACCAGATAGTTTCTTGGGAAAGACCAAAGTCTCATACGAAGGTTCCACAATGTTGGAGGTGTCAACAATGGGGCCATTTTTCGAAACATTGCACTCGTCCTTTTTCCTGTATGAAATGTGAGGAGAAACACTTTCCCGGCCAATGTACTCTCGTTCGGGCAGATGATATTTTACCTTTTTGCGTTAATTGTAATGAAAAGGGACACACCTCGAATTACAGAGGCTGTCCTGCCTATAAGAAATATATATCTTTTAGAAGAAAACCTGAACAAGCGGCGAAGCTTAGGAGAATTTCTGCATCTGACAATGTTGCTAAGGCAGTATGTTTTTCAAATGTTGTTAGCGCTAACAAGTCCTTTGCTAGTCTTTTGAGAACTCAGGATGAGGTTCCACTTAGAGAGAGACCGAAGAATTCTTCTTTAATACAAGAGTTTATGAAAATTGCACAACTGTTATGTGGCCCAGAACCAATGTCTTTGGAAGATAGAATAAGTAATTTTTTGAAAAATTATAGAAATATGACAAAAGATCAAGCTAAAAATGAATGCTTGAATTTAATCAAAGAAGTGAGAGTTAAATATGGTCCGTAATTATTCAAAATTGCAACATTTAATGTAGGCTCACTAGTTAATGTGGCCAGAAAACTTGAACTCAATAAGATTTTAATAGAATCTAACACGGAAATTGCGTTTTTACAAGAATTGCATTAATCACTAATAGAAATGTTTATTTAGATGACTTTATTGTCTTAAGGGACAAGAGCAATCTTGGTGTTGCTATAGCCGTTAGGGATTATATTTCATTTTCTCACGTAACTTTCTAATATTAGATTTCCTAATTTATTTATAATGATCAATGTTTCGATTAATGGTATAATCAAAAAAATTATATGTGGCTCTATATATATACCTAGTAACTGTTGTCGACAGATTATTCGTACGAATCTATCATTAATTTTAAATTTTTCACAGAATTATGACGGATTAATATTAGGTGGCGACTTGAATGCCAAACACTTTTCGTGGGGTGACGTTAGCAATAACTTCAATGGTGATGTGTTATTAAACTGGCTTTCTGAAGAATCAATTTCTGTTACCAGAATATGCGATTCATATCCGACATATCCGGGAGGTTCTTCACATCTAGACCATTTTATAGTGAGTACAAATCTAATTGATAACGTAAACACATATTTTGAAACACGCACTCTTCCGACCTTCTCGGATCATCTTCCCCTAGGATTATGTATTTATTTTCCAAAATTTAATTTTTCATTGAAGACTCCAAATCGTTTTATCTCATTTAGGGAAACTAATTGGAATAAATTCAAAATTGACTTAAGTAGTAGCTTATTAAATCATTATCCCCCAATTGATAGAAATTTGTTGAAATAGACTATTTTATCGAAGAATTTGTTCCATCCGTAAACTTTATCACCAAAATACATTCTAAGGAAACAGAATTTAAAAAGAAAAAGTTTATTGTCTCTGACAAGGTTAAGAAGTTATTGAAAATCAAATACGGCTGGCAGAAAGATTTGAAGCGAATATTTACTCGGACGCTGAATAGAAACGATCCTCTCTACTTGCAAATCTCGAAGCAAATTGATCTGTTGAAAATTATTATAAAAGAACAAATTGAGGTAGAGCAATGTAAGTTGTTTAATGATAAGTTAAGGGTTATAAAACCCATTCCATGGGCATACAGGAAAGTTTTTAACATTATAGGAAATAGAAAACGTTGCGGATTGAAAAACATTTCGATAAATGGTGTTGAAATCACGGACTTAACTGAAAAATAATTTACTTTAAAAAACCACTTTGGCTCAATTTATTCAAGTTCTCCTCCAAATGAAAATGTTTCATTAATAAATGAAAGCATAAATAATACAACTTCCAATATTACAAGTACTATTAACTTTGATACTTATTCGACCTCGTTAAATAATCAGTGTCAGTCTGAATTTATAGTTCTTGATAATATTTTAACTATTTGCAAATTGATTAATAACAATAAATCATGTGGATTGGACAACATATCGAACTATTTGATCCGAAGACTTACCATTAAAGCATTCGAGTACTTAACTATTTTCCACATGCATGGAAGTGGCCAGGATCATCTCTATACCAAAGCAGAGGGACAACAATGACATCAATAATCTAAGACCAATTTCACTTCTTTCCAATTTAGGTAAAATATTTGAGAGAGTTATTCGTGAGAAAATGGACAGTGGTCTAAATGGTCCCTATATTCCACAGCACCAGTTTGGTTTTAAGAAGGGAAACTCTACGGTGCATGCCCTTTTGATATTTCACTCAAACGTTGTTCAAAATTTGCGGGAGGGTCGATGTACGGTGGCAGTATCTCTTGACGTAGAAAAGGCATTTGATAAGGCAGATCACGGTGGTATTCTCTTTAAAATGATCTCTATAGGTTTCAAACCATCGATAATAAAAATGTTTAAAAGCTTTTTCGAAGATAGGAAATTTTGTGTTCAAGTGGATGGCACATCATCTTCTTTTGGGTCGGTCAAATGCGGCGTACCGCAGGGTTCAGTGTTGGCACCTCACCTATATAATATTTTTGTATATGACTTTCCAATTGAGCTTAATGGTTCCAAGAGCATTCTATATGCTGATGACTCCCTCATATATGCACATGATGAATCGCCTTTAGTTGCTCTGCAACGTGTTACATCACACCTTAATCTTGTCTACAACTTTTACTCTTCTTGGGGAATAAAAATCAATGCCTCGAAAAGTAGTGCTATTTGCTTACGAAATCCGTCTGGCAAGTGCAAATATACTGTGGTTCCAGAGAGTAAACGTCTAAGGCTTTTGTTGCGTGGGGACGAAATTATATTTAAGGACAGCATAAAATATCTTGGCGTTAATTTTAATAAGCTTTTAAAGTTTAACAGACATGTTGATCAAAATTTAAAGAAAGCTAGCCAAGTTAAAGGGGTATTTGCAAGGTTATTTAACAGTAAGTTCTTACCAATTAGCTGCAAATTGCTATTATATAAAGTAAGTATTAGGCCAATTTTATTGTATGCATTTCCGATTTGGTTTACAATTTCGAAGACAATGATGATAAAATTGGAAATTTTTGAACAACATATAGTGCGGAAATGCACAGAATTAAGTTATAAGTCCCGAAATAGACGTTTTTCAAATGAATTTATTTATGGAAAAGCTGGTCTCTCACCTATTTCTAATTATGTTTTTGAACTCACTAGAAAATTTGTAGAAAGACCTTCTTTCTTTGAGGGTCATATCATTCAGGAAATTCTATCCAGCGAACACAGATTTATTTGGTTTAATACTGACTACATCTCCCCTATCGGTATTCTACAAGAACAAGCAAATGATATTCCTGGTCGCAATTTTTTCTTATGTGTTACTCCCGGCATACACAGGGGATAAAATGTTTATTTGATTTTATTTTTGTTTAGTTATATCATTATTTTTTTTCATTTTTATTTACTTTAGTTTTTAACAATTAATTTTAAGTTAACAATTAGTTTTAAGCATAATCAACGTTGGTTATACCCTACACTTTATCTGAAGTGCCGGGAGCAAGCACTGTTTTCACTTTCAATTCGTTAATATCTATTAAAATACTTTTTATGTTTTTCTTAATTAATAGCAAGTAGCTTTACCACACATTTAATGTAATTAAAATAATACGTTATAGTTTTAAGTGTTTCAGTTTCTTTAAGTTTGTGAATCTGTTGTTATGGAAAATATGAAGTCTCATTAAATAAATTACAATTACAATTAAATGAAATTAAAATTTTTTAATTTTAATTTTCCACATCTTTTCGTTGAATTCGCTATTAAACATATTTTGTTTGCTTACGATAGCGATTTTACTATCGAAGAACGTTTTCGAGATTACACTCGATCGTAAACTCGATGTCGAATGCCGTAATCCCAAAGTGAATTTATTCGATCAAAACGACTCGATATCGTATGCTGTAATTAGACCACAGGGCTTATAATGCAATCTCAATCTAATCCAAAATTCGGCGCTCGGTGCTTTCATATAATCTTAGATGATATGCAAATACTTGATAACTTATAAAAAGTAAACGAAAAGTCAATAAAAGAACCATAAGTACTCGTATGTTTGCTATTCAGTTTGTTTAGATTCACAATGTTAACAAGATTGAATTAACAATCGTGGTGTAGTTTTTTCTGAATCCAGATTAGAGTTTGTTTAAAATATGATTCTATGTTAGCCAATCCAATAAACAGTTTAATCAATTTTTTTTTCTGATTGTATTCATAATTGACAGCTAAGTTTTCATCGCCCTTTTGAAATACTGTAGTCAAGACAGATTGTTTAAAAGAAGATGGAATTTTCTCCCAAAGAAACATGATGTGAAATACCAATAATATGTGTTTTAAAAAACAATGTTAAGCATATTTGTAACACTGTCCCATCGAGATGATTTTTATGGTTTAGGCTTTTCATAACTGCATACAGTTCAGTGAATTCAAAAGGAGAATCTAAAAATCCGTCGACAAGATAAGACTTATTGTTGGCGAGTCATCTTGATTTCAAAAAATTAAACGGAAGTAAAGACTCCGATTTCATGTCCGAACAAACATACCTCCTTAATCAAAAAGTTACCGGAATAATCCCTGTGTGGCAGTCCCATCGTTCCGATTTGAGCTTTTTTAAGTTGGTACATCTGTTGTTGATATTCTTGCTAAATTTTATCGTCGTAGCTTGACATTTGCAAAAGCTACGTAACCAAGAGAACATCTATTTCTATGTGTGTTGGCGATTTTTTATAATTTTAGAAATGGATTTAAATTGGCAACAACGAACTTGAATTAAATTTTGCGTAAAAAACGGATTTAGGGTGTGCGAACATTGGAAATGTTGGAAAAGTGTTTCGGCAACGATTCTTTAAAGAAAACGGTCGTTTACCAGTGGTACGAGCGGTTCAATAGTATTCGTGATTCAATCGAAGATGATGAACGCAGTGGCAGACTATCGACATCGAAAACCGACGAAAACATTGATAAAGTAAAAGAAATGTTGGGCAATGACCGCAAATTAACCATCAGAGAGATAGCGGAGGAATTCAACATTTTGGTTAATGATTTAGGTTACCGTCGTGTAGCAACCAAATCTCAATTTCATGCAAAAAAGAGACCGTGTTGAGGTCGCAAAATACATGATTTGCGAGGCTGAATCCAATCCCACATTCATCAAAAGAATCATTACTGAAGACAAGACGTGGGCTTAAGAGTGTTCAATCGAGTTAAAAAACTATTATGGGGAACACGTTCAGCTAACGAGAGGAAATATTGGAAAAATCGCAGGAAGAACTCGCATAAGTGTGTTGCAGTCGATGGGTATTACTTTGAAGGGGACAATATAGATTTAGATGAATAAACTTGTATTTTTAATTTTCTGAATAAATTCCGGGAACTTTTTGATATCACAACAGCAATGAATCGCCTTTTTTGCTACTCATACTGACTCATGAATTTATAATTATAATTGAGCATACATCAGTCATACTCAACTACTCATACTCGCAATAAGTAGCAATGAGTACGAATCAAACGTGGTACTCATTCTCATGGCTACTCATACGCATAGCATTCATACATTTCTCTGAAAATATGGTACTCATAATACTCAAAAGTTATTCGCATCATTCATGAGAATTTATGAACATAAATATTCGCTCTTCAAAAAAAAGAAAGAAATAAAATAAAATATAACACACCACCTTATGATGAGTATTCAAATGCTCATATTCGAATGGTACTCATTTTACATCGTTTTCGCACAATGAGTGTAGATGTGTATGAATCAATAGCGTCATAAATGTTGATCAGTATGAGTGTGGTAAGTACTTTAAGCCCACTAAGTTGATTCTCATGCTCTCACACATATATAGTATGTACTTTAACAAAAATATCAACAAGCAATCAGTTTCTTAAAAACACTCAGCGATATGTTAAATCAGCGATGCTCGTTCTTATTATTCATATTACGAAGTTTTTAGGCTGTTTATTTATTCTCTTCGCAAATATAAAACCAGGGCTGCTAAAAGAAAAAATTCCTACCAAAGATTTTCCTCAAACTTGATTACATGGTCTTTCAATTTAAATTGTATTATTGATATTGCTTTTATAACTCCTGGAAAATTGTTTTTGTTTTATTTTTCTATAAAAAACTAAAGACATTGTTATAAATTAAAATGCTAAAAATAAAAAAATCTTGTATCAAAAAAATTCATACGCTTTGTTTCCGTTATTCTAAATGGCAACCATAATTAAAATAAAATTTTCAAAATTACACAAAAAACATTTTGTGTTTGTATGTAACGATTTTTATGAGATTTTGTTAATTTTAATTCAATTAATATTATATCCACTAGTTATTATAGTTTTCAACTTAGGAAACAAAGTCCCATCAAAATTATCATCAAGTCTTTGCTTTTCAAAATCTAAAAAGGCATATTGGTTCCAGTTTTTAATCATCATTTTCTATGATAGGAAACCTTTTTTATGTATTACTGATTTAACTTAACATGTGCGTAATTTGGCTGAATAATTTGTAAAATTGTGTACAATTCAGCTTCAATATTCAACCTTTTTCTGATTTGACCAACCACTTCAACATGAAAGTTTCACAAATTGGTGTTCATTTGCACCTAATCATCTTGAGAACAAAAACGAATAGATTTTTAAGCTAAAACAACACATATTTAATTATTTGTGATTATTTTTATCATCAATTAAGCATTGAATTTTAAATTAAAACTCTTGATTGAAAATTTGTTACTATGAAATACTGTTGAAACAAAATTACACAATAATTTTATGGTTCAAGTATAGTCCCATTTTTGTGTAAAATTTGCTTGGTACACCAAGAAGTGTTAATAAGAAGCTATACAAATTTATTCATGTTTCTACTTTGTATGAAAACCTATCTTTAACAGCATTTTAACTTCAGAGTATTTATCATTTTAACTGTTTCGCTCTTTGTGCGCATCCCTGGTTTAATTAAATGTTTTTCGGTAATCCTAAATGTCTGTCATGCTGCACTACATATGACGTGACAAGACATCAAATATAAATTTATTGAATTAATTATTATTATTATTTAAATTTATCTCAAGTACATATGCATTATTGATACAATAGTATATATCTGTTAATATTCCTATTATACTATAAGTTTTCCTAAGTGCATTGGGTAAACAGTTTTCCAATGTATGGCGTGGGTATGACGAGCATTGCTTTAGACTAATATTAATGCATTTTACAATTGTGGTAGTAATTTGAGAGTATCTCACTCAGGCCACTTCGCGCTGTACTTTTTTCTTTACATATCTTTGTTCAATTTTTTCTTATTTTTTTGTCTATGCATATGAGTACGTATGTCTGAAAATAGAAGAGAAGGGCAGCTCCAAATACCTATACCATAGTAATGAGTATGAATGAGTATTAGTATAAGATTTTATGAATCGTGATTCGAGTATACACATGTTACCAGTATTCTTTGCTGATCCTTAATACATATATTTTATGTATTAAGAGTACAAATTAATTTGATAATTTTTTACCTTAAAAAATGCATTTATTTCAAAAGACAATGAACTAAAAAATTAATCAAAATATTGCCTCTCACTGTTTCTCCAACTGCCAGGTGATCGAATTTTGAAGTAAATTTTTGATTTCTACTAAAGAAATGAAGGGGTGACCTGCAAAATCATATTGTATCCATCGAAACAGCCAGTAGTGAGATGGACCAATGTTCGGATAATAGGGCTGAAAGATATACCATTTTATTGTTTCTAAACGTTTTTTGGAAACTTTTGCGACGTGAGGCCGAACACTGGCATGCAAAAGAATATTTCTATCATGTTTGGCCCTATATTCCGGCTATTTTTCTCATATTACACTGTTCTAACGAAGTAAATGCAGTCTATACCGATCACTGAGTTTTAGAAACTCGCCCCTTTGGTCCCACCAGGAGTGCAAATTTGCATTTTAAATAATAAATCAACATAATTGTACTAACAAGCAAAAATATTGTCAAATTGTACGCAATTTCGAAGCAGTTCCAAAACCAAATAAACCCCAAAAAAACATGGCGAGCGATACACTGTGCTTAGCTGGCAGGCTAGCGCACAACTGCTGCCAATGGATTAACACACTGTGTGTCTTATGTTTTATTTATTAATAAATAATTTCCATTTTAATTTTGTGTTTTTTTTTTTTCTTTCTCTTTTTCTTACAAAATAAGAATTTTCATTAAAAAATTATTCAGTTTGTTTTTATTTTCTGTTTCTGCTTTTTTTTCATCCTGTTTTCATGGATCAAATTTCCCATTAAAAATTTTTGTTTTTTTTTTTTCTCATTTGTAGTTGAGGACAAACATAGGGTAGCTGGCTGGAAGGCATATAATGGAATTTCATATTTTTTTCAATTTTCATTCTTAAATAATGATAATTTTTCCCTTTTAATTCATTGAATATTTTTCAACTGCTTTTGTTGTTGAATTTCGTTCTTTTTTTCTTATTTTGCTTCAGTTGAATGTTTATTTACGTCAGGCAGTAAGTCAGTCAGTTCTCCATCATCATATTTTTGCTTTTCTTTGTCTGTTTTTCCATTAAATTTATTATTTTTTTAAATTATTTGCATTTTAATGCAATTGTATTTATGTATATGTATGTGCGTGTGTGCACGTGTGTATGTGTTTGGGGAGATTACAATAACGGTCAACAATGATATAATAATTTTTTGAAAATTTTCATTAAAAAAAAAACAAAAATGAATTGAAATCAACTTTTTATATTCCCTTGGATTTTTTTAAAATAATTTTATAATTAAAAAAAATTTATATTTTCGTACAGACTTGCCAAAAAAAACAAAAAATATATAAATAACTGAGAAAAAAAATATAATATGAAACGAGTTCTATTAAAAAACATACACACACACTAAAATCAATGGATAAGAGGGCGGCTCCATATGTAGCCGACCTAACAAAGAAAACACAATTTCGAAAAAATAATTCTTTATTTCTTGTATGTAAGACACCCGCCTACCAACCAGAAGGTCGTCGGTTCAATACCAGGCCAGACCATCTTAAAAAAAAAAAATTAAAAAGTTTTCAACAGCGGTATCACATCATAACATTTTTGCTAGTAACTGGTTATGAGTATTACTACTATTGAAAACTTCTCTAAATGTATTTGCCGTTCGGAGCCGGCGTTAAACTGTATCTCCCTTTCAATGAGCTTAAAAATAGAATCGGGTGCAGCTCATTGACTGAGAGAAGTCGTCATGTTCCTTCATGGAATGTTACGGGAATTAATATATAAATAATTCTTCATTTCTTACGATTATTTCTTTTTAGATTGACACCCTTTTTGTAGTAAGAACTGTCTAGCTTCATAAAATAACCATCAATCACAGATTCCACCTCTACAATATTGGCAAATCTTTCTTACTTACAAACATTCGTACTTACAAAATGTGGCAACGTTAATCACTTAAAAGCTGCAAAACTGGAGAGTATTTGCTTTTGATGGTTTCTTTCTTTTAAGATACTAAAAAAATATCCACAAGCATACAAAAACGCATATGCCATGGCCTCGCTTGCAGACAGTTCAGGTCGTTACCTTGCCAGTCTTCGCTTTCTTTATGTACGAAACTCCCAATCTAGTCCCACCATCTTGCTCACAGCTTACTCATCATGTATAGCACCAAACCAATTTTTCCAGTGATTTCTTTGACTTTAGCTGAAAAAATTAACCAATTTCACCGATTTGTGAACAAATTCATGAATAAAATTCGAATATTGCAGTTAGAGCTGCCATATTAACATTGGAAAAATCTTACATTTATAGCAAAAAATCTAAATTTTGAAAAATATGCAACGCGACAGTCAAAAATATTGCTATTCAAAAAACTTTGATTACAAATGGTAATCAAAATCACATCAGGCAACACAATAGCTTGTTTGATAGGCGCGAATTGTTACGAGCAATGAAAATTAGATCACATACAAGAAAATTGTGCTAAAAAAATCAGACGAAGCAAGGTGAAGCTTCGTAGACGATGGTAAAATGAAGTTTGACAAGAAAGGTAATGCTGTATGTCGGATGAAATTAGAAGGAAATTGTTTATTATAAGCTTCTACAACCTGGTCAAACGGTTGATTCTGATCTTTACCGTCAACAATTAAGAAGATTTAAGCAAGCAATTCAATAAAAATGATCATAAGCTCTCAACAGAATAGATAGAGACGTCAGACCATACATTTGATTACGTGGCAGAAGCTGGGAGAGCTTGGCTGGACAGTTTCTATGCATGCTCTGTATATCCCAAACTTTTTACCTTCATATTTTCATATATTTCGATGTTTGAGTCCAGCACTCAGGTGTTAACCCCTACTCATGTGGTGCGTTATGCTGGTACTAAGAAAATAGTTTGTGGGAAGGATGATAGAGGGAGTAGTGTTTGTGGACGTTCGATTTGAATTTACTCATATCGTAAGTGGCAGGGAAGACATTCGCAGCAATATTGTTCCACAAACGAAGACGCGTTGTGCGATTCACTAGACAATCACAAGGAATTAGTTCCTTAATTTCGTTAGAACACATTCCGTTATAGTACCAATAGAACTATGAAACACATGCCACATTGTGACGATGCTCTAATGAATCGATAGAGTTGGCTACCCTACCGTCATTAATAAGAACCTTCGCCCTCTCCTGTACACGGTCGGGAAACTCCAAAATAGAATTTGAAGCACCGACCCATACATGAGAATTATATTCCATTTTGGGTCGGATATCGGTCTTGTAAATATTAGAAAGATCAGATAGAGTGAAGTAATTCTTACACCATCTTAAAAAGCCATGAATTCTCATGCCTAGAACATCAAGACCATCTGATTCCTCAATATCTACATTACCCATACATACCGATGCCAACACGCCACCACGTCCGCGTGTCACAAAATAAGATTGGGTCTTGCGCGCGTTAAAGTCGAACCTGTTTGCGCGGCCCTACTCAGAGATTTTCGCCAGGTCGCTTGTAAGCATGTCTTTCAAATACTGCCTTTTCGCTCCAATCTCCAAAAGGCTCGGCCTACGATCAAAAGAATATAGATGGCAAATGTTGCTGTCATCTGCAAAAGAGTAAACAGGATTGGAAGTGAGAAAAAGAAAGTCGTTAAGAAATGCTGTAAATCTAAATTTCGCAAAAGCCTGCAAAACTCAACTGGATCAGTTTTTCGCTCAGAAGTTCTACACTGATGGAATAATGAGCTTACCGCGAAATTGGCAATGTTATCGATTAAATGAAAGAGAAAGCTGTTTGAATTTGTTACAAATTTTAGAGGAACCTTTTAGAACACATATTATAAATAGTTAATTACAGATTTTCTAGATAACCTAAGCTAGGAAAAAAACACACGTAAAATGTTTTACGTTATTAATTCACTAAAATGTTTAATAGCTTTTCACAAAACTTTGTGTGTTTTAAAAAATCTTTTTCTTGATTCTTGACAAGCTGTAAAAACTCGTGTAAGTCAAGCCAAATCAAGGCCATCTGGCAACCTTAATTGCCGTGCAGAATTGTAATATAATTTGTTGCATGTATTTAGATACTTCATGTCAGTCACTATCCATAAAATATAATTTTGGCGTTAAAAAGAATACGTCATTTAAAGAAAAGACTCAAACTCAATATACAAACATTTTTGTTTCCTGTTTTTATTTTGATAATATTATATATCATATGACATTGTACAGTATGCGAAGTCCGTATTCATACAGCCTTACAAAAATTTATTTACTTGAATATTAATATTTGATTTAAGTGATTTTTTTTGATTTGTTTTAAGTAATAAAACCTCTTTATTTAAGATCGCATAAAAAATTATTTTAAATATTTGTTTTATTAAAAACTAATGATTTTCCTGAATCTTGTTTGAAAATTTGTGCGAATATACATTTTCTTATTGTATATAGTTGCCACTCCTCACTGAACATACTTACTTAACCCAGAGCTGCCACTCTTCATTCTACATTCTTCTTCACGTAGGGTTGAATTTTGTATTTTATTTTAATTAGTTCCACAATTAAGTACTAATTGAGCAATTATAATAAATTGTGGTTTTATGTGACAAATTGAGCTCAATTAAGTCCTTAATTATGTAAAATCTCTTAATTGGCTATTAAACCTTATGTGTGAACATGAACATATATATATAACATATATATATAAAACATATATATATATATATATATATATATATATATATATATATATATATATATATATATATATATACTTTATTTATCAACCTTCATTTTCTAAACTACACCATCCAGTTCTTAAAAATGTTTATGAGGTTGAAATCAATATATATATATTGGACTAATTTTATTTACTACTGATTGCCACGCTAGAAAAAGTTTCTAAAGACAATGGACGATAAATTTGGTTACAGCTGTGGCCATATCAAGCGAGCTTGTGTAATACACTTCGCATAAATACTTAAACAAAAAAAAGCTATGTCACCACCATTCACACTGGACCATAATTTGAACCATGTGATCACCTCAAATCAGTGTTTTTCGATATTAAGGCTTAATTCGAAAGTATTTTTGCACCTGTTGATGAAAAATATATGCATATCGGGAAAACAGAGACCAAACGAGTGGGTTTTATTATGTGAATGTGCATCATAGAAAGCTTAAGTGGATCCGTCTGTCTGTAAACAAGGCAGTTCATGTGATACGATCAGTGTCATTCATATATTTTACCTTTATTGGGGTGAATTAAATATTATTAGAAGCTTCCCAGTATATACAATATTGATTTAAGGTGAACTCTTTCACCGAAGAAAATATTTCATTCCATCAAGACAGTGCACTGACACCAAGGTGCTTAATCCACGCCTTAGCCAAATACTTTTTGTTTCAAGGTTTAAGCAGCTGGATGATAAAGGATTTGATTTAAAAAAAAAGAAATCACCACTTAAGCAAACGCGTATTCTGAGTACTTTGTGAATCGTATAATAAGGAGAGAATAAAATACCAAAAAGTACATTACGTTGAGAAATATTTTCAGACCAATAAGTCATAGCATGCTACCGTTTGCAAAACAGTTTAACAAAATCAATTTAATTATCAATATAATCCAATCCCTGCCGTCTATTACTTTTTCTCTTGTCTTATACTTTAATACTTAATTGAATTATTCAATTATAGTTTTTGGCTGTTTACTAAAAAAAAATTTTCTATAACAACTTTCTTTTAGCAGAGTTACTGCATTATTTAGTGGATTTGTTAATATTTAATTAAATTCTGTGCCTTCCCAATTATCATGTTCATGTTTTTGTTTCTTCCCCTTTTCCTGTTTCTCTCAACTACTTATAATTTCTAGTCTAATTCATTAGACAAACAATACCTTTTGCGAAACAATATTATTTTTGTATAATTAACCCTTAGAAGACAACAAAATTGTTTTTTTATTTTTCATTAATAAACGCCAACAATAAGCCAAAGAAACAAGTGAAAAAATTCATTGAAATTTGAATATTTTTTTTAGCCTTTTTTTATTTTGTTGTTTGTTATTAAAATACAGCAGTTCCTGTTTAGTCATAGACTGTCCGTACGTGTGTAAGTGTGTATCTGTATTTGTTGCTCGGACTTCTACTTGTGTGAGTTAAGTAAAGTTTTCATTTTCCGGTTTTTCAGTTTTTTGTAATATCGTTGTTGTTATTCTTTTCAAACCATTACTCTCTATGTACAAAAAGGGACAATAACAATAGCTTAAATGAAAGAAGGAGAGAGATAGAGATGGAGAGAGAGAGAGAGCAGTGGCAACAACAAATAATAAATTAACGCAACCAACCAAGAAAAAAAGATAAATAAACAAATATTAACTCATTAAGCAGTTTACCTAAAAATCAACAATATAAACACACACACGCACTTTCTCTCCCTTTATATCCTTTGCTCTCTGCTTAACTCATACTCTCACTTACACTCACAAGTTACGACGTTATTTTTTAACAGACTCAAGTAATTATACACAGTCTTACTCAACGGAAAAAATAAAAACTCTTACACACACACTCATTTATATAACAGCACACAAAGTCGTTCACTAAAGAGGAAAAATAACAAATTTTTGTTTCAAAACAAACTAATGAATAAATGGGTTACCAAAAAACTACAGGAACAACAACAACAATAAAAAATGAAAAAGCAAATAACAGTATGAGACGTAGGAAATATGGCAATGAAGAGAATAAGTTGGAGTCCGAGAGCACAAGCGGACTTTGTTTCTTTCCTTTTTTTTTAAGTAACAGACTTTTTCCTAAACAATGTTTACATTCTTTGTGATTTTAAATCAAATTTCGCATTAAGCGTTAGCTGGGTGGGTACTAGACTTTGCAGAATATAATCGACTTTGCTTTTGAAACATTTATTTTACGTTGTTTTTTAATAAGACAATACAAAGATAAAATAACACTTGCATTTTGTATGCATATGTGTTGATGTTTGTAACTCTTCAACACAACAATCTTAGACTCGAATTCTAATCTAAGTCGACCGACATAATATCAGTTTTAAAAATGGGTGTAAAATTTATGACTTAACTAATGGCGTTTTCTTTTCGGAAAAAATGTTGCATTTCTTTTGTCCTTTGTCATAAAACGAGGGCAAAAATTAGAAAATATCAAAATTTACTAAAGGCAACACTTTTAGAGATAATCGAAACACCCTTCCTTTGTATTAAATAAAAAAAAGACGGGGCTACAAAGTGCAACATTTTTTTTTTCAGAAAAGAACCCGCCATAAAGCACTTTTTACGTTTTCCAAAAAAATTACGAAAATGTCGATTGTTTTTCGATTACGAGGGGTGCTATGTATATTTATGGAACTGGTAACGCTAAGGTCAATAACTAAAATCTGGCAACATCATAATAAAGTTTAACATTTTTTTAACGTAAACGTACTCACAAGATTTTGATGCACAACTGCTATTTGTTTTGTTTACAATGAGTTAAGAAGATCAATTTTGCCAAAAAATGGACATTTCTAGAAAAGGTTGTCGTTGTATTATTTTTCACAATTTTCGACGTGGATTATCACAACAAGAATGTGTCGATCAATCAGTTCAGTCAGTTCTTTTTTTGGCGATGAAGCACCATCGAAAACCATAGTATATCACTGGTATAATGAATTTAATCGTAGACGTGGTTCCGTTGCCGACGAATTCCAAGAAGATTGCGGTGCCACAAAACAACAGTGGGTGAACTGATAATGCAAGATTGTCATGTGACATACTGTGATATAGAGGTATCTTTGCACATTAGTTCCGCTTCAATACATACGATTTTGCATGAACACTCAGTTGTAAAAAAAATTTGTTATCGTTGAATATATCATAATTTATCACTTGCTTAAAAACAGACTCGAGTCGATTGGTAAGTTCGACCGTGGTGCTTCAAAAGGCGTATATAAAATCATGACAGATGACGAATCATGGATATATGCGTATAAGCCGGAAAGAAAACAGTAATTGACCGTGTGAGTATTCCAAGAAGAGCTAAATCCAACAAAAATAGCCGCCTGTTTCTTCGGCCGAATGGGTCATATGGCCACTGTTCTGCTTTAACAACATATGACGGCCAATTTTGAGTGGAAAACGACCATTTGTTTGCTGGAAGTCTTCTGAGAAATTCGTAAAACTAACCGCCGAACAATCTCCATCATGACAATGCGAGCTCTCACACATTTCGTCAAACGAGTGAATTTTTGAGCAGTCGAAACATCGAATTGATGACTCGTCCTCCGTACAGTCCCTATATGGCACCCAATGACTTCTTGTTCCTGAATATCAAAGGTAAACAGCATGGTCAACGATTTACGAGCGCCCGAGAAGCACTGGAAGTGTCCAAAAATCATGTTTTGGATGTTTCTCAAGAGGAATGGAAAAACTTCTTTGAGAAATGGTTTGAACGAATGCAAAAGTGTGTTAATCATCAAGGAAAACAATAAATCCTCGTACTAACCGATGCTTATCTAAATATGTTCCAACAATTTAAACGTACCAAGAACGGCTAATGAGGTGGTTTTGACTCGAAAGACGAAAACGACTAGAAAAGTTGAAGGATGATTTTATACGTCCAAAATGATGCTTGCACGCCATAAAAGTAAGTCATTTTTGCATCGAGCATTAGTGCCGATGACCAATGTATCCATTACGATAACCCGAAGCGAATGAACCCCAAAACAAAAATCCAAGAAGCTCTGTGATATAGTGAGGTCACAAAGGATTTATCTATAATAAACTGTTGGTAGCAAGCCAGACGCGCACAGAGAATCTATATTGACCACAATTGATTCGTTTCAATCGATGTCCAGTCTATGCGACCAGAAATAAATCTGTAAAATTCTATTAATGAAGAGAAGTAATCACATTTAATCGAATTAGTCCTGTTTTGAAAAATATTATCAAAAAAAAAAAAAAAAAAACTGCTTGACAGATTTGCTTAAGTAACAACTAAAAACACACTTGTTTAAGATAGATATGTAAATATATAATCATCTACAGCTTATCTGTTAAAATGTTTTTTTAAATATAGTAACGTAAGCCTCTTCTAATTTAAATTCCTTATCTCTCATAGGCAGAGTTCACTGTTATCATTATTTGTTTGTGTAATTAAAACAGCACAGCAACAAACCGGAAAGGGATGCCCAACAAAAAGGCCAAAAGACAGCATAATATAAAATAAAAATAATAATAAAAAACAACAACAATAATACGAATAAAAAATTATAGCAAATGAAATATTTTGTTAATCCGTTACACTGAAGTATTTTTTAATAATCATAATGACTTTTTGTTGTATTTTTTGTAATTTTTATTAAAAACAATACAAAACCTTAAGCTATTTAGTGGTATTTCATAATTTTTGTGCATACTTTTAGGGGATTTTTTGTTTATTTTTAACGAATTATTAATTAATTACAAAATAAACTTTTATATAAAGGGCGAACACTCATTGGCTAAATTAATAATTAAAACATGAATTTTTTCAACGCTTTTAAGGAATTTAAATATATTTTTATTGAAAATACTTTCAAAATTTTTATATTTTTAAATCCAGTAAAAAAACGTATAAAAGGAAGTAAAAGTAATATATATTTGGAATGGGGCACATAAAAGTGTCTACTAAACATGGTCAATCGCATTGTTGCCCAAATACAATAACTCGCTAACAACACTGAAACCAAACAGTTGAAACCAATTTCTAACACTTCTTCTAACACTTATATTATATTAGCTTTCGGAAAATGTCGCACAAATAGGAGATGTATACTTTGGTGGCCCTCCTGGACATTAAGAGCGCTATCAATAATGTCGACACGAGTGTAGACAGATATCTCGCACAATGGGTTACGCGCTTGTGGGCCTGTAGGAGAACACATCAGGATGGTGTGCCCTCCCCGCTGCTGTGAAACGTGATGTAAAATGCTTTATTTGTGGAGTAAGTTTCCATGAGAATCATTTATTTACCATTCCACGGATGACGGTTATATCGAAAATGTGGTACAGACATTACGCGATAAGGTTCTTCATACATGTGAATACCTCTTCGGAACTGATCCGACAATGTAAGCCTCCTCTGAATGCGTTGGTGACTGTCTCAGATGTTACTCTAGAGTTGGTGTGCAAGATTGGACCATGTCGATACTGATGTCTTGAGACTGATCTAAAGCAGGTAAGGTTATAAACTTACTTGTCGATTAGCAAGACTTAAAGCTGCTCTACTATTGGGTTTTCTCAAGGTTCCAGTGCAAAATTTAGTGGCAGTTGCAATGGAACACTGTAGATTTGAAATGCATGCAAAGAGTAAGAGTGTCCCTTTTAACGACTATTGTCACAGCTGCCATGATGTGAAAGAGGAAGATACGATATATCAACTTTTGTGATATTGTCCTAATTTGGAAGAGACCTGCCTCAGGTTTCGGGAAGATGAACTTGAAATAAACAGTTGACTGGATAGAAAGCACGGTAATATCAAGTATTATACGAACCAATTCATAAGCGAATACAGTGCATACAGACAGTAAGCAATGTTATCGCTATTGTCATGATTTGATTGAAGACACTGAACATGTTTTCTTTATCTGTCTTTGATGTGATTGCCACAGGAAATATGTCCAACTACAGCTGGGAACTGAGATAAGACTGAACAATGTCAAGGGGCTTTTGATGGACACGATGATATACTGGGGAAATGTTTCATATTATGTGAATATTGACAATGTTAACATTCCATGCATCACTGAAAGCAATGGCTACAATATAATGCCCTATCTAGTACGGCACTAAAATCTCTCATCACACTGTTCCAGATTACAAAAATACTTTTAACGAACTTATTGAAATTTGAAAGTTTAACGAACTTATATGCAAATGCCACTCATATACACCTCAAGATTTGTTCCAAGAACTTCTGTAAATAGAAATGATTTCGTTTTATTTTTATGATAACACTCATGCTCATAACCCTTTCATGCATTTGTTGTTTGTATACAACACCACTATTTTAAGCACATTTCTCAAGTCTAACGATATTGTATTTTTAAACGAAGTAATATGAAATGAAATTCTATGCCTTAAGATTAGTTTTTCTCCTAATTTAGCTGAAGTAAGAAATGTTCATGTTTCTTATTATAATTTCGTTCTGTTAAGTCTGCTGACTTTTGCGGTATTTATTTTGTGAAAAAATAAGTGCCTAACTTTTATAGAAAATCTTAAGATAATTCAGTCAAAATTTTTTCCAGATACAATAGTCTATAAACAAATGAAAGGTAACAAAAAATTATAAACATTTTAATCAGACGATTCTTTAAGACTATAATTTAGACGTTATATGTAAACAACATGACGCATGAACGATGGATTTTCTTTAATATTTTGTATTGCAATTTGTTTTCCTCTTCACCCCTTTAATTACTATATTGTCAACTATGAAACGACGAAAGTGTTTAACAGCGAGTAATATGGACTACCGTGTCTGTTTACTGGGCGCCGTGGTCTTAGATACCATCAGTTTTTTAGCAAATGTTGAGAATGATCGGTTCTGTGTGACCTGTGCTGAAACATCTGAATATGTACTGTGTGAGTG
This sequence comes from Wohlfahrtia magnifica, assembly GCA_023159175.1. NCBI lineage: Eukaryota > Metazoa > Arthropoda > Insecta > Diptera > Sarcophagidae > Wohlfahrtia > Wohlfahrtia magnifica. The sequence goes on from JAKWBJ010000541.1 coordinate 5,612,566, forward strand.
TCCAGGTTCCTGGGGGATGCTGCTGTGACTCTGAAAGAGGTATTTTGTGGCGCGTTTATTTTTAGCTCTAAGCAACATTAACATTAACAAGAGAAATGGAACAAATTTATGAGTTTGATTCGAATGATTCTGTTGAGGCAGAACCTGAAATACCATTGGTAAAAATTCCTGCTAACGAAACGAGCATTTTTTATGTTTTTAAAAAGTGTTTAGATATCCAGAGAAATTTATGGAACAATCCTATGTGGTTGTTTAGGTGGACATATGGTCTCACTGACACGTGACATATCCACCACGACGGTTTCAGATCTGTTGATGTCCATTAGGAAAGCAGTAGATCTGTTGAACAAGAGAGGTTAAAATAAATCCCATGGTGCGCAGTGTTCTACAACAGTGCTTGGGCAGGAGGATAATAATAATAATGGAATAATCTTGTGATAGACGGTGTAGATGTATAAACCCCTCCAAATATGAAAAATACATAAATCTATACTTTTCTTCTAATGAAAAAACTTGATTCCTTTACTCTGTATGTGAACAACATTTTCTAAAAACTTCGATTCGAATGTAAGTTGAACTTTTATTAGTTTTTTATCTTATTTAACCCAAATGTAGTCGGAAACAAAGTTAAAAAAAATATATTTGCCCTAACAATGTTTGGTGCATGAGAGGGTTAAAACAAACTTCAGTGGCTTATTGTGTTTCACTCCAAAGTGTAGGTTAAAATAGTTACTATGGTTAAGTAAGATTCTCCAATTACTTAGCATTCAATTTCTCCCTAAAAATTCTGACCATAAAAGTTGCCATAACGATTTGTTTTTGCCAGCGAAACGTTGATATAGGAAAAAGGGGTTCTTAATCCATAGACTTGATTTTCTTGCATATACGCCATATGCCCATTAAAAGTAAAAGCAATCAATTTCTGAAAATTTGTCAGTTTAATTAACAGTCATGTGTCTTCATTTCAAAGACGCAAAAAGTAAGATTAAAAAAACAACAAATAAAACATGCTCACATATATACACACACGGCTCTTGTAGACAACCACCAACTCCTTTAAAAGCGTTAGAGAATGAAAAACAACAACAACAACAACAAAATTCATATTTTTTTGAAGCGTAAATGAAATGTGAAGTAAAGAAAACCCAACGCAATGCAACGGAAGCCGGAACTGCATAACATGTCACAAACATTATCCGTTTGTTTGTAAATGGTAACCAATAACAAGCAAACAAGCATACACTCGCACACGCCCACACACACACAAGCAAACGAACAGTGATAGCTGGGGTAACGGTAACTGAGAAACCAAAAACAAAAGCGAAAACGAAAATGAAAATAAAAAACAAAAACAAACAGAAAAACCAGCATTGACTGATTGTGTTTCCTATAATGCTGACTCGCGCTTTTATTTCTCCTGTGTGTTTGTGTGTGTGTGTGTGTGTGTGTGTGTGAGTGTATAAACGCATTCTAAATCAATGTGTAACTGCAAAAGAGTGTACGTGTGCATGTGTTTTTTGTTGCACGCACATGCTGTCTTTATAAAGTTCTATAACTCAGCTGTCAATCAATGTGTCAATTTAGTAAATAACACTACCGCCACCAATACAGCCACTTGACAACACAAAAACAAAATTCACGGAACAAAACAATATTTTAACGCTCTCTACTCTTTTACTTGCTCTCTTTTTCTCTCCTTCTTCCCTTTCAGCACAGTCATGTTGTATTTTAAATAACATACGGAAAAGACAGGTAAACACGGCCAAACTTACTACCGCATATAAAAACCCTTTTAAAGAATGAAAATCAATGAGAAAGGCAACTTTTAACTTTATGAGAACCCTACTCAGGGGTGGAAACCCCAAATGCATTTTCTTTTTAAAACGAAAACACATTGACACCTTTAGGAAAATAATTTCTTGAGAAAGAACTTTTACAACAACAACTTAAGATTAAATGTCTAATTAAATTTGACAGTTTTATTTCGTTTGAAAAGATCCTTTTTCATATCATTTCTTTTTTTTAAATTTAACGTCAACAACAATGGTGTACTTTGTGTAACTCTCTCGGGTAATTTTTATTTTTTTTTTTTTTTTGCTACGAAAAGTTTGTAAATATAAATCCACGTACAGATTTTTGGTTTTTTTTCCTCATTACTTTTCGATTGAAACTTTATTTTAGAATTTCTTTCGTTTTTTCTTGTCTTACTTTTAATAGCAAAAAAATAATCATAATTCAAGTAAAATGTCAATAATTTTGACATTTTATTTTTCTTTCAAAGTACTATTGTTTAACAGAAAAATAGCCAGTCAGAAGAACCGTAACATGACCGACCATCTTAGAAATTTAATTTTATTTATTTGTTCGAATTAGAATACAATTAATATTTATGTACATATGTATGTATGTACATGCATGCCGTAATCATCAACCAAAGATTGCAACCTACTGAACGATCGCTCCGGGATGAACAAGCTGGCTTTCACTCACATCGGAGCTGCACCGGCCAGAGCAATATACTCAGAATAATAATAGTGCAATCGAACGGATGGAAATGCGCACCATATACAGTGATTATCGATTTTAAAAAGTCTTTTGATTCAGTAAGACGGAACGACGGAAGACAAGGTTTTCCCCTCTCATCGCTGCCATTTGCGTTTGTCTTAAATAAGATTATGGGGAAAATCGCAAAGAAGAGAAGAGGAATCCCATGGGGTCTTTACATATATCTTGAAGATCTAGACTTCGCTGATAATATTTGTTATATGTCTCGGAAAGATGGAGAGAAAAATAAGTGAATTTACAACCCTTGCAAAAATTAAAGGTTTAGAAATTAACATCCAGTAAGTAAAAGCCATTTGCATCGAAAGCACCAGCAAGAACCATTTCTAAGTGGATAATGCCCGAATCGATTGTGTAAACAGTTTCTGGTATTGTGTAGCTATGCAGTATAAGTTTGGCAAAGCCAGATGTGCTTTAGATCGGCTAAATAGAATATGGAGATCACCTCAAATCTAGGTGCAAACAAAATTACGTATTGTTACGAAAATAAAAATACCTAAAAAGAAAATACACCTCATCAGCGCCTTTAAAACTGTATTATGGGATTTTGATATATTTGGTATTAATGTGTCACCTTGTTAATGGCGTAGTTATTAGTGTATTTGGTAGCTCTGCCAATTCGACCATCTTCGTGTGTTACTGTATAAAAAATAAAGTGAGGAAATAAAAACTGTGAAAGAACAACAAAGTGATGTTTATTTTATTTTAACGCAATTAAAACGAACTCGAACGTTTTAGAAAGGTTAAAACGTAACAGTATATTCAAAATAATATACATGTGACAACATCACTGCTACACGGTAGCGAGACCTGGCACATTTCTAAAGCAATAATAAACACGGTTCAAACACAAATCAAGGAATTTCTTGGTGAAATTCTGAAAATATTTTGGTCAAATACAATGACAAATGATGAGCTATAGAGGAGGTCCGGTGAAACAGGATTGCTAATATCCTCCTCTTCAATTTTTGTGAACAAAAAATCGTTCAGCATGGCCTGATAACCATCGCCATTGACTGTAACGGCCACTCCTTGCTCATTTTCGAACAAAATGGCCCAATTATGCCTCTGGACCTAAATCCGCACCAAACAGTGACTCGTCTTGGGTGTATCGCTTTTTAATGTATGCATACGGGTTTTCTGTGACCCAAATGCGACAATTTTGCTTGTTTACATACCCGCCTAGATCAAAATGAGCTTCATCTGAAAAGATGCCTTTTTTTGGCAAAATCGGCACATATATACACCACTTATATACACACACATGGGTATACGCAACCATATTCGTTCAGGGGAAGTATAAAACTAATTATCTGTCAAATCAGACATGAGCTAAGTGTTACCATTCACAAAATAAGCACTAGTTGAAAAAAAAAACATTAGATGGCTGACCCTTTATATAAAATATTAAATTTTGTGATAGGCATACAATTTTCCAATACCAAGAGAGTGGTTAACGGTTATGTAAATATGTATCATTGTTGTAGTGTGTCATGTACTGCCGTATTGACCATCCTTCTGGGAAATATTCCTTGAAGAGATAATCTCGACAAAAAGTAAACGTCGAAACTGTATGGAAGATTTCGATGTTTCAACGTTGGAACATTTAAACGTTTACTGTACACTACAGCAAGGATAACTTATTTGGTACTAATGTATAATAGATAATAATAAAAATTTAAATATAAATTCAACAAGTACGATATTCAATTTAATTTTAACAATGTTCAGTTCAAAAAATTAAATAAATACATTGAAGTTAATAGTTAACAGTATTAAATTTAAAGTTTCAATAAAAAAAAATTTGTCCAAACGACTTTGGACATGTCGCCGTTTTTGACTTCAGTCTCGGCACTTGACAAAATAGTAGCCAGCGATTTGATGGCATCAATGATGATCTCGGTGTCTGGTGCTACTGTTGTTTGGGGCTGTTGATAGTTTTTGTGTTTTGCTGACTGAAGCTGGTGTTGACGTTGTTGAGGTTTACGCTGGTGTTGATGATTACATTGTTGATGACGTTGATGCTGATGCTGATACAGATGCTGATGCTGATGATGACGTTGCCGCAAATCACTTATCTTGGCCCCCTTTTGATTTGAATGTTGGGTAGTTGGATGGCGAATCACACTTTTTACAAGTGTCCATAGATATCGCATAGATCGCAGATCATGTGTGTTCGCCAGACAATTGATACAGAGTCCATGGCGGTCCACTATTTCTTCTCTTTTCTTTATAGTCATATGCAAAAACTTTCTATAGCGCCTTAAACCGTGATAGAGTAGGCACTTATATTTACTTTGAATTTCGCTGTGCTTGGCGGTGTTGAGGACCTTTGTGAAATGAAATTATAGCTGTTAGTGAAATGGTTACAATGAAGAATAAGGAAGAAAATGAGATATGCTTGAGTAATGAATAATGGAAAGTGTAGGGGGTGACTGAACCTGTTCTGTTTTTGGAATGAAAGATGGGTTATCAAGGTTAAAGATGAGGTATTCTGAAATTTAAGCAAGAATTACGATCTACTATTGAGAGTCATCATTTAGCAAGGGAAGATGACATAGAGTGAATAGAGCGAATTGTTATCGCGTATATTAGCCGTTCGCACGTACCCATCTGACGTGGAAAAAGTTTCCAGACGCCAGTCCTGTGGAGGAATTAAATCATTTATAACTACGACAAGATCTCTAATTTTTAAGTTCGGAATGTGATCCTTTCATTTATACCTTTTGTGTAATGACTTAAGGTTCAATTTTTTCCACCGGTTAATGACCGACGTACCTTGAAAAATCTGTTCTGGAAAAGCAAGGTGACCGGGAGTTAAGGTGGTTAAATCCATGGGGTCCTCAGAAAGGGCAGAGATGGGTCGAGAATTTAGAACTTCTTCCACGCGAGCTAATATAGTTGATAATTCTTGAAAGGTAAACTTTTGCGCACCGTCGGTTCGTTTAAAATGATATTTAAATCTTTTAACAGTGGCTTCCCATAAGCCGCCCATTTGAGGAGCGTGTGGTGGAATGAATCTCCATTCAAAGCCGTGTGTTGTATTTCTGGGCGATGTCCTGTGAGATGGTTTTTACAAACAAGGAAAATTCTTCTTCAACGGTTTTGCTGGCGCTGAGAAAATTCCTGACATTATCAGGGTAGACCTCGTCTCCCAACGTAACGGGAGAATTCGGCCTGATATGCTGCTGAAGATACAAGTAGTTCCGAACATGCCTCTATATGTATTGCTCTAGTGCTGTAGCAAACGAACACACTAACGTAGCTTTAAAGGTATGGTGTTTTCCGCAAAGGTGATGATTTCACTTCAAAGGGTCCTGCAAAATCGATTTTAGTTATCTGAAAGGATAGAGATAAATTGGATCTGTCTGACGTTAAAGGGGCCATAATCTGCTGAGCTGCTTGTTGTCTTTATATCAGACAGATCTTGCAGTGACGCAGTATTTTCTTGATTCTGGTTTTTAGTTTCGAGATCTAGAACTCCGTTTGAGCCATTCTGCACATGATAAAATATTAGTAATCGGTGATCTTGACTTGCCAGTGCCATGCTGATATTTAGATATAAGTGATATTAATTGATGGGAAAGGGAGTCAGTTAAAATCGTTTCCAAAAGCTTAGGGATGGCATTAAGCTTAGCAATTCCTCTGTAATTTGCCACGTCCATCTTACTACCACTTTTAAACAATTAAATAATAAATGATTTCTTCCACACAGGTGGCAAATAACCCAAATATAGGCATACTGAATAAAGCAGCATGAGGAGATTTTAATGATTTTAAATTGTATAAAAGTGTATACAACTGTGTTGTATAAAACTGCAATGATATCTCAACGGGATAAAGAGTATTGTCATCGTATATATTACTAGAATAAGTTGCTTGATCGTCATCTTCCGCGAAGCTAGAGGCATATTTCAAATATTTCGGGTAATCCAATACTCGACGTTTAGAATTAATATAACCGTAAAATGATTTGGGATTTGTTTTTCAATGCGAGCTTTATAGTTTTCACGTATAATTGAGTATCTTCTGAAATCAACTGATAATCCAGACTTTTTAAATATTTTATAAAATTGATTTTCCCTATTTTTAGCATTAAAGTTGGTAAATATCTCATGAAAAATTGTTCAATTGACTGTAAAGTTGCGGGGTTCATTGTTCTTGAAGAAGTACAGTCCCCACCATACAGTCCATCTTTCGAGGTGCATTGTCAGCACTTGAACTGACTGATACATAAAATTCGGCAAATCTGTTTGTTGACGTACCGATTAAGCCAAAAATGAGCTTAGTCGCTGAAGATATCTTTTGATAGAAAAGCTTTTCTTACAAATTCTCTCAAACAGTTGTTTGTTTGTTACTCTTTACGTGGTGAATGAGCATTTTTGGCATTGCCACAGGTCACAGATCTTTTTTCATTCTTTACAATCGATTATTTTTACGGGGTATTTTCCATTCCGTTTGTGGTTGATTGCCAATTGAACCGCACAAAGCATTACAGAGAGATCTCGCTCTTTAGCCACACCATTCGTTTGTGAAACCATTTTCCTTGAAAGCTTTTCCTTTTAGTTATAAATAAGTTTAGGTTCTTCACATTCAAAATCTTCCTATTACTTGTTTTCCCGGTAGAAATCATTTTGGCTGATTACTTAACGGAAAAAACTAATACAGTGGAGTGGCAGTAATATAATTCAATGAATACTGTATGCTGTGTCGCTTCAGACATCTCATTCTAAGGTCTTTTTCTGTTAAAAAAAATTATATGATGATTCCAAAAGATTACAATTAAACGCATATAATTTGAAGATAAATCTTACGAAGCTTAGCAAAATTATTTACTTGGAGTTTTTTCAACTGGAAATCAACAATAAATTAGAGGAATGTTGCCGAATAAGAAACATATTAGTGGTTACATCATCTTAATTCAAAACTTCAACTTCAAAAATAAAAACTTTTTTACAGAATATTTATGAACATCACGCCAATATTTATCTCGTACTCCTCTATAAAAAAAACTCCAGAAATTGAATTGAAAGCCAAAACTTAGTTGCATTTGGAATACAGAAATAGAGCACGTAAAATAGCCAGTATTTGTTTAGTCTTGTGTAACACCAGATAAATTTATTTTCTATCAGAAAAATTCTTTTTTACTTTATTACTGCTACTCTTTTATATAAAAAAAGTAAAACTTATCTCTGTAATATTTTGTCTTAGTTTTTCTAAACTTTTACTTGCAAATTTATAGAAGAAAAAAACATATTTTTACTCTTTACAGGTAGTGGCGGTTATAAATCATCGGATAAAGACAGGTAAGTTTTAACAATAGCAACAACAACAACAATATGTAGAAAATATATAGAAAAGATTCTATAAAACGCAACAACAACATCAATTTTTTATTCTAACACTACTTTCCAAAAGAAAAAACAGTTGTTTTTTGATGTTTTTTATTTTTGAAATACATTCTTTCATATGAAGAAAGTACACAACAACACAACAACAGCTACAGCAAAAACAATAACAACAATATAAAAAATGAAAAGATAAAAAATTGTTGGTTCAAGTTATTTTACTGTTGCAGTTTCGGTTTTTATTTTGTCCTATGCCCCTCATACTTTTTCAACTCAAGTTCCCAAAGAAAAACAAAAAACTGACTGAACTGACCCCAAACTCTGGGCAACAGGTGTCGGTAACGAACGCTGGCTGTGTAACAAAGTTTAAATCTTCTTTTAACATTTGCAACAGTATTTTTCTAAGTGTGTGTGTGTATGAAATAGTGACCATATTGAATAAATGTTTGTATATACATATGTGTGTACGTTTGTGGTCTTTAAATTATGGCATAAACAGTGTTTTCTTTTATGCTTATACCCTCTCCCTCCCGCTCTCTCTCTCTCGCACTCGGTCTATAATTTAAATTTTTTGTTTATAAATCTTTACGTTTTTGTTGTTGCAAACATTTATGCTTTTTAGTCTCTTGGTCTTCCTTTTGCCGATATTTCATTTTAAATATTTTCTGTATTTCATGACGTGTTGGAAAAAAGAAAAAATTTTTGCTAATGATTTATGTTCACAATGCTCAGTATCAATACCAAAAAGGGGACTTGGGAGGAAGGGGCTACAAAAATATTTTAAAATTTCCCCAACAATCAATCAAGAAAGAATATTTTTATTTTTTTTATATTGAAAGAAGTGTTAAATAATCTACCGAAGAAAGTTTTAAAAATTAAAAGAAAATTTGTTTCAACTTTGAAGATTTATTTTTCCTTATTACTCGTAGACTAATCTGAAACAAATATTTTTCTCTATGGAAAACTCTCCTCCGTATGTCTTTTATTTCTCAGCAAAGTCTATTTCAAACTCAATGTATTTAGTCCAGCATTTTTATAGGGCTTTTTGTTATTTTTGTTCCAATAGGTAATTCTAGATGGCCCGTGCGAATATTTTGCACACCTAGTGGTCATTTTTGTAACATAATATATTGAAAATATTATATGCGAATATTGGTGACTTCAATAGATTTTATTATTAAAAGAGTAATTAAGTCAATCGTTTCTAAATGATATTAATTCTTATTTCTTATTAAATAATTTTATAATATTTGTATAAAAACAATTATTGAGGTTATGATGTGATTATTGTTTACTTTATGCCGGTACGAATCTTTAACAGAACTTCGCATAACTATCCATGAGAAAAAACAGACTCGGGTAAATACAATCCTACCCTTTTGCCTTTAGTCATAGCAATGACAACATTTATAGGAAATTTTTTATCAACCGAAAAGACACAGTTGGACCAAAAGGTGGACGATTTCATGGCAATGAATAATTTTTGTAGTGATGATGTACTCACCAAAGTGTTTTAGGATTAACTTTGTACCATTTATTAATTCCTGTTTAGCATTTAAATTTCTAATAAACGTATTTTATTTTTTCCCCCGTTACTTCTCTTTTGAGCATCTCCATCTAACACGGTTTACTGCTGTTATCTTGCTTCTCCCATATTAGGTTGTTCTGTCTCAGTTCTTGAATGCGTCACCAGGTGCTTTTTGGTCGACCACGATTTCTTGAGCCTTGGGGATTCTACGCGGGTGGCATTCTGGTGATACTCTCTGGACCTTTTCGGATGGTGTTTCCGATCCATCCCACTTTTCTTTTCCTTACCTGTTCTGTGTTACTTATGGTATTAGTATTAGGCCATATGATCCTTCGGCACCTGTTAATGAATATCTGGAGTTTCTGTATGATGTTATTCGATACAAGCCAGGTTTCTGTCATACAGCAGTACTGATTTAACACATGAGTTGAATATTCTGAACTTAGTTCGTCTCGATATATGTGAGCTTTTCCATACTGACTGCAGTCGCCCAAATGCTGCTCTCGCTTTATTAAGTCTGTTATCTACATCTGTTTCTTCGCCATCGTTTGTAGTCATTGTACTTCCTACATAGCAGAAGTTATCTTCATACTCGACTGGTTGACCCTTTAGCATGATGTTTCCATGCTCGTATTGTTTATTCTAATGGCCTTGATACTGCGAGAGTAGACAAATATCATCTGCATATTCCAAGTTTTCGAATTTGCGTGAAAGACTCCAAGTGATCCCTCTCCTTTTCGAACAGACTTTGCTCATTACGTCATCCAGCACGATGGTGAATAGCTGAAGTGATAGTGGGCATTCTTGTTGAACTCCAGCATTGGTGTGGAATGGTTGGCTGATGTTTCCATTGTAAAAAACTGAAAGTTCTGCATCCTCATACATCGCTCTGATTATTGGAACTATCTCGTGGGGTACTCCCTTCGTTCTTTGTGCTTTCCACATACCAGTTCGTCTGATGGTATCAAACGCTTTCTTACAATCGACGAACAGTAGATACAGGGGGGTACACCATTCTATGGACTGTTCTATGATTATTCGTAAAGTTTTGGCCTGATTCACAAAGCTTCTTTTCGGTCTGCAGCCAGCTTATTCGTCTCGCACTATGTTTAAACTGAAACAGGGCAAAGTAATACTAAATATTATATTATAAAAAAAAAATATTATTAAAAAAAAATCATTTTATGAGGTAAGCCGGCGGTAAGCCGGATGGATAACGTATTTTAAAATTCTGTTGGATACAACTGAGCATTGTCTGTTACCTCCTGGGTAACATAATCAAAACTACAATAAATCTTTTTCTCTCCAAGTAACAAATTTGAAATAATACTCGTACGCTTATAAATTTTTTTTATAATCATCGTTTTTTGACACAGAATTGGCGGTAAGCAAGAAGGAGAAACATTTTTTCACTGATTTACTTGCTGCTGAATTTTAAACGCTTTGTTATTGTAATTTGTTGGATATTCTAAATCACAGTTACCTAATTTAAGCAACCTTTCCGTAAAAACAGGATCACTCGATCTCATATTTTAAGTCAACTTATGTGTTTTAACAGAAGACCACAAGGGCGATCTTTTTACCGTATTTTCAACAATGGTTGTTATATTGCGTTTGTTATAACGGGTAACACCTGGAGAAAATCTGCACGAAACGGAATTATTTTTTTTCCGTAAGGAATGTTATTATTCATAACATCCTTAAAAAGTCAATCGACTACGCTCAGAGCTCGTTTGGGTACCAATAAAATTTCATACCATATGATGAGATATGTTTTAAGCATGAGTTGTGCATCCTTTGTGTGAGAGCAAAACGATAAGATCGATGTGTCTAAGACAGGTACATGTATTTTGAAAGCTTTTTGTTATATTTGACACCTTGGTAGGAGATTAGCTGTAATGCCGCTCCATGTAGCTGGTATAAATTTTGACATCATTATTACTACACTTAATAAAATAAACACTGCATTGTAGACAACATGCAGTAGTGAATAAAATGTTTGCAACCATCAAAACCTGCTTTAAAAAATAATATATCTGATGACGAAAGGACGTTTAAAAGCAAAAACTTATTTTAATCTGAATAACACGTTGTTGTTTCTTGAAAGCAGTTTAATTGTTAAAATTTAATTACTCAATACTCTACTCTTACACTATGACTGCTAAACTATATCAGACTGATGTAGGCAAAGCAGCGTTCCTTATACACCTGACTGCCATCAGTTACGAATGTTCCAATTTAGTCTTAAGCCTTCTCAAATCTATTCACACCCGTTATTAAATTGTAACAAATATTTTTGAATTGGTAGCACCGTTCAGTAAGCAATTGGTAACTCTGTTAACAACACAAATAATAATGGCATTGTCAGCCTTGACACAAACCAATACAATAAATTCCATAATAAAATTTATAGTTAGTTGATGTATCTTTTTTCAGGCATTTTTATTTTTGTAACAATATTAAACAACCATGTATTAATACCCTCGATAAATCAAACATTGATTGCCGACAACATGCAGCTGCTAAGAAGGTATTTGCAACCGACAGAAAAACATTTTTGAGACAGATTTTCTATGATGATGAAAAAGATTATGATAGAAAAAGACGCTTGATAACAATTACTTATTCTAGTCTAAATGATATGTTGTTTTTATGTTATTGTATATGTATGCCATATACTCGTATGTATACTTTCTTGGAACCTCTTAACTGTTAAAGATTGGCATCACTTGACACTACATATTAATACAATTGACAAACTAAACACTGTATAGCCGACAATAGTGTTACCAAGAACGGTTTCTTCGAAAACAAATTATGTCATGTTAATCTGTATTACATAAAAATATGAACATTGGGGCTTTAAAATGTATATGTTTAACGAAAATATTTACTTTAAATATTTTTCTTCATTAGAATAGACGATAATTTTTAAAATGAAACATCATTCATTTATTTTGATGCACTAATACCTTTTAGAAATAATATATATATGATATGATTCCTTATGACCATTCAAATAGATGTTTGTTTCAATACTGACTCTTTGTTTGAGCCAGATCTTTTAACACTTAGCCATTTTATTTATTTTAGAAATAGAAAATAGTCGCAAAAAGCCATGGCAAAAGAGTATTCTGGAAAATGTAACAGAAGCGATAACACATGCTTGGAAGCTTGTGAAGTTCTAATATTCAGGAATTTGGTGTTGAGTCTATGCTTGAGCCTTTGTCAAGGCTGAAAAATCCTTTGACGTTTGTCCTTAACAAGCTTTTGGAAATAGTTTATTTTCCTTTTACTTGGAAGGTGTTGTTTATTATTCATTTGTAGGGGTATTGTTAAGCTCAGCGCTATTCCTAAGCTAGTGCAAAATCTTGTGATGTATTGTCTCTCTTTTCAGACTAAAGTAACTAAAAGTCGACAGTAACTGAATTTCTTGAGTATACTAAGAGGGTTTTTTGTGGTTTTTGTTGCGATTGCTCGAACTGATGTTATTTATACTGACTGGACTTCATCATTGGATAGACTCTTATTTCTCCTTTAGGACTCAGTAAGTTTTGTTACGAAATATATTGTCTAAGATCGTATATGTTTCTACCGAAGTTCCACAGGGTAGCCATCGACCTACCTAATGTATTTTCTGGCTGTAGTGTTCTTATGTACGCCAATAATATTAAATTATTTTTTATTTCTAACGTTACTTTTGGGCAGAATGCTTTAAAACAAAGTATTGATGTTTTAATTGATTGGTGCGGAATAATTTTAATGGATCTCAATCTTAATAAACATCAGGCTTTTTTCCGCAGAAGGGTAATTCCATTCGAATATATAATTTATTATAGCTCGTTAGAGACCGTTACTACCTTGCTTGATCTGAGTGTGTTATTGGATAGGAATCTGTCATTACGACACAGTTATATATTTCACATATTAGGCCAATTTTGGAATGTGCCTCTGTTATTAAGAATCCTTTTATTATCAATGACATATTGACTAAATTGAGTATGTGCAGAGGCAGTTTATGTAGCTTTTGGTGTAATTATGTTATAGATTTGCTTTGTATGAGGCTAATTTCGGCCAAGTAAAACTAAATAGTGTTACGTTTTAACCTTTTTTAAACGTTTGAGTTCATTTAAATTGCATTAAAATAAAACCAACGCCGCTTTATTTATTGTTTTACAGTTTTATTTATTTACTTCACTATAACTTTTATACTGTTTGTCTTAATAAAACACTTAATATTCGTTTATACAACAGTTTTATGTTCACTTTAACACAAATTTATTTGTTGACAGCCAAACGACAACTAACTGACGTGTAAAGCAGCTCCTTTATATACCTAATTGCCTAGAGTTTGGAAGGTTCCGGAAATATCGCCCATTTCTATTTTTATATCCGTTAATTTAAATGTAACGTAAAGATAGCATCTTTTTTTATTTTCGTAACAATACATTAGATCGGCAAAGGGAAGTTTTGGGTATTTGTTTTGCTTACAACCTTATTGCCGGTGATATTTATTTTAGGTTTTTACTTTTTACCCTGAATTTAAGCATCCATGTCAGTTTTTCCCCTATTATCGTCCTCTTGTACTGGACTTTTTAAAGGAGAAACTTAGCGGATTCGATTCCTTTCGTTTCGCATCTGTAGATTATAAAATGATTTCATGATCATGTGCTGATTGACTTTAACTGTGAGGTCTGTAATATCAAACATAGGTTACTTTTTAACATTAATTTGTAATTTTTTATGTAAATATGTACATACTTTCATGATGAGAAGATGTATGAATATGTGTACGTTTAAGCATATTAATTGTTTTCTTTTATGGTCAGCTTGTGATTAAGTTCTGTAGTTGATTCGTATTTTCGTTCCTATAACTTATTTGCTTGAATCCGCTACAGTTCGAGCTCTAGTGTGTATGTGTCTCTACGTCATGGAGACGGACCCTCCGCGGTAAGGTGAGGGTGAGTAAATGAGTACTTGGGGACTCTTCGAAAATAACAAAATCAGTACATTTTTAAATAATAGCTTTAAATAAGAGTCACTGGTATTATTTTTTAAGTTAGGGATGATGTACATATGTATGTATGTATGTATGTATATACGTACATGAGATATGCGTGCTTTCTAAAAAAACTGTGATTACAACCTTGTTATCCGTAAAAACAAATTTATTTTAGAAAACTGCATATAAGCTCGTTTGAATTAATATCGTCGAATTACAATTTATGCAAGTCGTCACGCGGTAGTTCTGGCGTCCACACGTAGGCAATTGCTGGACCCATCGGGCAAATAGCATTTTTATGTTAAACTAACTATTTATACAAAATTTGATGCCTAAAATCTCAACCAACTCAGACATTTTCATTCCTCGATGTTCCAATATTATGTCATTTTCTGGCGTGGAATCGTCACAGTACGAGTATTTATTAAGTTATTCTCTGATTTCTCACTTCCTCATTGATCGAAATAGTGAAACAATGCAAAGCAGCAGTCTTTTTTCGCTTCGAAAACATTGATGTTTGTGGCAGCAAATCATCATTTGAGGAAAGTCTTGCTTGACTTATTCAGTTTATAAAAAATATTCTGCTATGATCACATAAATTGCTCACGAAAGTTTATCCTGAATGTTCTTACGAAAAAAATGCCTAAAAAGAAAAATACACCATATCAGTGCCTTTAGAACTGTGTCACTCTGTCAATGCTGTACTTATTTGTGTATTTTGCAGCACTGCGAATTCGATCATCTTTGTTTGCTACATTTGAACTAACGGAAATAATTGGAATGTTGTAGCAAGAAAAAGAACATTCGGAAGTAATGTCAATTGTATATACTCGTATGTAAAAGGCTGCGCCTTATGCATTAGATTAGTTATCGTTTTGCTGTCATTAAGTAAAGTCGTATTTAAGCGCAAATAAAAGTGTTATATAAACGGATATTAAGTGCAAGTTAATAAGTTGTTGTATTAAGAAAAACTTTATTAAGTATAGTGTGAGGAAATGAAACTGTTACAACAACAAAGTGGTATTAATTTTATTTCAACGCAATTTAAACGAACTCAAATATTTTAAACAATATTGTTACGTTTTACCTTTTCTGAACGTTTGAGTACAAAATAGAATACGATGCAGCGAACATGTAATTTATAATACAGTATTTATTGTCAATAGTGCTTTTTTAACTTATTTAACGTTACATTAATTTACTCAACACTTTTACTAACATCTTTCACATGACTTTACTTTTTTGACGGTTAAATTATGACTGCATGACGTAGGTAAAGCAGCGTAGCGCATTCTGTAATCTACTATTCAGTTGCGGTTAATTCAAAATAAAAGATTTATTAGATATCTGATTTATAGTTGTATTGGTAACAATGTTCAAACAGATACAGCCGTGGCAGAGTGATCTGTTTGATAATTTGTCAATTCTCGTAGCATTGACAACAACCAATATCATTACCTTTAGTAGAAGTGGGATTCTAGATTTTTTGTTACAAATGTTATCAGTACTTTTTAGGCGAATTAATTTGAGCAACAATGTTTCGATTTCAATGTATAAAAAACTAATTTTTCCGTTGATAACTGCTGATTTTGATACAAAGAAGTCTGTTCGACTACCATTTGTTTCGATCAATGCAGAACAATCTCACTTGAATATGCTTTACTATAGAATAGAGTATCCGAAATTGGCCCAATGGTCAATAGTTTGAATAGATTTGCAATGGTCCTTCACCAAAAAAACAAAAAAAAAACACCTAATATTTATAAAAATTAAACTCTTTTCCCCTCCAAGCAGTTATTGAGACTACGCCTTTATTTGGGTGTAATTTTATGCAGAATGTAGCTGGTTCATGTTATGTCTTGTTTAGTTATTTTCCATTTCTTTTTTCGATATTTTTTTTCTACACTCTGGTCGATTCTATTTTTGTACTGCTGTTGCTGCTGTTGTTGTACAATTACATGGTTATTTTAAAATATTAAACAAATTTTTGTTTTCATAAAAAATTTACATACTTTTTGCACCAGCTTGATTATGGACAAGCTGAACATGATTTCTTTCCATAGTAAAACAAAATAAAAAATAAAAAGAAATAGAAAATGAGAAATGCAATTCAAAACCATATCGACTTTAAAAATTTTAAAAGACAAAAACCTTTTAAGAAAAATAAAAAAATTGCTTAAAAATGTTTGATTCAATGACAAAAGAATTAAAATTTTAAAGGTCGTTCAATATTCTTATTTAATTATCGGTCAAGTCAAGTTATGATGAAATATATTGACATATCTAACATGTTATGGGCGAACTATTTGCCACAATTTGTAGACCAGTGTAATCAATTGTTTTTAGTTAACAGACTACCCACGGTAGTATAAATTACCGCATTTCCATCGAATCTAACTTATTTCTATATTCCTGGAGATAAAGATCGCCATATTTTTTGCGTTGAAGATGGAAGCCTTTTATGAATGCTAATTTATGTTTAGGTATACTGGAATATTACCAACTAACCCCACCTTCCCCATCATCAACATAAAAAGTGAACAGTTAAATAACACATAACGTTCGTCCTGCTCCACTTTCAAATAGGTTGGGCAGTTACAGAAACATTTGAATTGCACAAGAATTGGTCATAAAGAATCATGTACTACCACCGTGGCATATTTAGAGCCAATCTTGAATATCTATATCTATAGAATATCTATATCTATCAAGACCCACTAAACCGATTTACGAACCAAAACACGCGTTGGATGGGTTTTGTACAGCTGGGCGGTGCCTGGCCTATATAAAAATTTTATTTATAGATCTACACTTTTAAAACGGTAATAGTAAGGGTTTCTAAATTTGGCCCAAACAACTTTGAGGTCAATACAAATCATCAGTCAAAAGTGGGCGTAAGTGGATGCCATAAGTGAGAGTGACACCTTCCGTACAAATTAAAAACTGGTTTTTGTATAGCTTTGGAACGGTAGAAATGAAGGATTCTGCCTTTGGTCTAAATAACTTAGTAGTCAATCCACATCATCAGTCGAAATATGGACCATACAAAGTGAGTATTGATGTTTGTATATCTAGAGAACGGTAATGGTGAAAGTTTCTAAATTTGGTCCACATATTTTTGTGATCAATACAAATCGTAATTGGATAAGTGGGAGTGGCACCTCCTATGCAAAGTAAATACTGATTTTGGAAGGTGCAAATTTGGTCTAAATAATTTCGTGGTCAATATACATCATCAGTCAGAAAATGTGCGAAATTTAATAAGTGGGTGTGACACCTCCAATACGAAGTAAATATTGATTTTTGTATATATAGAGAACGGTTAGAACGGCAGTTTCAGAACTTGGTCTAAATGACTTGGCAGTCAATACAAATGGTTATAATTTTAATACATTCCTTTAAATTTTTCTTATGAGAAGTGAATTTTATAGGTATATAACACTTAGGCTCCCAGTAACGTGGGATGGGTTACTCTAGTTTGTGCCATTAATATTGGTACCACCACTTTGGAAACTATAGCCTTTTCCCTATTTTCATTAGGTTTCCCGTTAAACACCCCTCCATTTCATTAGCGAATATGTGGATATAAGACCCGCTTCTGCCGACATTGTTCGGAAATCACTGATTATACGTTAAGGGCTGAGCTTATATGTGAACAACAATCTTTTTCTCATATATTGCACCTTCATTTCATGATCTATTATATCTCTGAGGTATTTTAATATCGCTTCCGTTTTATGCGCTACTAATTATAACCACGACATATAATTAGCAAAACCAGCGAACTTCACCACCTACAGCATGGTTAATCTTAGTACCTCTTCGTACTAATGGTTATTAGTTATTGTCGAATAGAAACTTATATGAAAAATATGTTGAAGAAAGACAAGACATGTCGCTTTCTTCGTGTCAAATTTTGTCTTGATAGTGATAAGTCCTCATTCACCAGCATAGACAAAGCATAGACAAAGACGAGTTTCTCTATACCTAACTTTAAGAGGTAATATATGGAGGTGGTATTTAAAAACTTTAAAATAAAATTTAGCGCTTAAAAAATAGCACTTCAGCTAATCTAAAAATATTGCAAAAAATATCGGAAATTTAATTTGAATTTTGAAATGCAACTGGGGTGTTTCTTAGTAAATAACTTTTTACAAAATGAAAAAATTGTCATAGTTTGTTGAGCAAACCTCGCATATTTTTAGGAGAGAGATTCAAATATTATATTATTTTCAGTTGGTTTAATGGATCCTAGTTGCGTGAACGCGATAACGTTTGGGCATTGTTTTCCACTTAATCATTTATTTATTTAGTTAAACAGAACAACCCTCGTATGTGCAACTAATCACTTTTTTACTTGTCTTTTTATTTCGTTTAAAGTGAAAAAGCTGATCTTAAATCACGTTCCGATAGTACTAGCGGTGGACCGCAGGGTGATTCTATTTATACAACCCCAGCGGGTTTTCATCACCAGCAACAACAACAACAACAGCAGCAGCAACAACAACAAAATCAAGGGCTCAATCAAAATACACATCAACAACCATTGTCAGCAACAGCGACAGCAACAACAGCCAATATTGCCAATAATCATCAGCAACATTTGCATCATCATCATGGACAACATGGATCACCTGAAGCAATGAAGGTACGAATGGCTGCAATGATATTACAGCCACCCACTAGGGTCTAGCAGGCAGTAACAGATATGACAGCTACAACAACAAATACTATTACAACAACTACTAACACAACTACGACAACAACTACAATGATAACAAAGACGGAAAACGAAACCGAAACTGACACAGAGTCCAAGACTTTGGAAAGTACAGTGACTAACAATACAGTGACTAACAGTAATAACAATAATAATAACAATAACAATAACAATAAAAATAACAATAACAATAATAATCAAAATAATTTCATTAATAATGAAGAAGAAATGAATAAAACACAGACTGATATTACGGACAAGATGATGGTCTTGGAAATGGGTCTTGAAATAAAAGATAAAGAACTAAATAGCAGCCTATTGAATAATACCAATAAGCCCAATACCGATACTACTAGTTTAGCGGAAAATGATAATAAAATTAATAATTTAAATATAGAAATAGATTTAAGTAAGCAACCCCTAGTTAAGATAATAAATGAAAATAATTATAGTTCAGTAAGTCAATGTAGTTTAAGATCCTTAAGCAACCAAGCCTATGAAAATAATCACCTGGAAGTCTTAGCAACAGCAGCAGCAGCAGCAGCTAAAGATGATGTGCCGCATTCATTAGAAAATACCTCGTTAAGGGAGAAATTAGTGGAACTGTATTTGGATACTGAAAGTTATAAACTGATACAGAGATTAACCATCAATAACCCCTTTTATCGTTTTCACAAACAATCGAATTCATTTCGAGAGAAAAGCGCCGCTAAAGCTGCCACGTCCAATTTTTTAACGAGCATTAGAAAGTTTAAGTCTGATACGGATTTAATACAAAATTCTCCAAAGGATTTTTTAAGAACAACATTTATAACAACAACAACAACTACTACAACAAATAATAGTAGTAATTTTAATTTAAAATTAAAAAATATTAATAAAATAGGTGGCGGTGGTAACGGTGTGGGAGAAACAGAAACAGAAAAACTTCAAACGAAAAATACTTTAAAGCTAAGAAATCAAAAATTAGATTTAAAATTTAGCCGTCAACACTTCAATAAACTACAGCAGCACACACACATAGTCCACAGCACACCAAGTCCAGTAGCAGTTAGCGAAGACGTCGGCTTGGTTGATTTAATGGAAATGAAACCCAACGATTTTAATAACAGTACAGTAATTACAAATCCCTTTTCCATTTTTCACGATGATGAGTCCCAATTGACTTTAACGGTGGATAAACGTTTACGTTGTGCCTCTTCGGCCAGCAGAAGAATGATTAGAAAGCCTACAGCAGCAGCAGTTGGTACATCCTCATCAACTTCTTCGGCTGGTTCAGTTACCATTTTGCAACAGCCACGTCCTTTTGCTAGCCAACAACAATTGAATAATAACTATCATTACTTATATGGGGTTCCTATAAAGAAATTTGAACGTCAAGATTTTCCACCCAACACCACCACCAATACCGCTGCCACCATGCAAGATAGTATAGCTGGCAAACGCCTGAAAAAATCAAAAATATCCACTTCAACGTCCTCTTCGAGTGTTTTCAAGCAGATTTCTTTAAGGAAATCGACGGCAACAAAAACTTGTTCAAATTCTTCTTCCAACATTCATGTGCCTTTAACGGGGCCCCATTTGAAACGTCTTAAGATTACCTATCCCAATCATACCCAGCCTTGTACAAATGGCCCAAAATCATCGACAGCAACAACCCACAACAATTACTTCTCCCGTCTGCAGGCCAAAACTAAACAGGGCCTTCAAAAACTGAAAGACAAATGCAAGCAATTCAATACCCTTAGCACGCCTCGTTCACATTTGGGACGACATCATACCACCTCCAGTTTTAAAACTATGGCCAAGGTCGAAAGTTTTCGTTTTATAAACGATAAGGACAATATACGTAACTATGAGACACGTTGTATGGCAGCCTACCACCAGGATCATAAACAAAAGCCAGGTACCCTCTACAAATCCTATAAATCTGAATTGGATTTATCTAAAAATCTCCACTACTTAGAAGCCTATTTAAATCAAAATTTTGAACAACCTCACCCAGCTGCCCAATCGGTAGGACGGGCACAGGGCCAAAAAATCAGAAGAGCTTTCCATCAGGTACACAAACGTTCCACCTCCAATACATCTCAGACAGCAGTGAACGCCAAAAATAATTACGAAAACGTACCAAGTCTAACCTATTCAAAATCGGATTCTCTCAGTAGTTCCGATTATGCCTCGGTCTTCTCAGCCAATTGTAGGGAACCCAAAGAAGATCTAAAAAACCAAAAGACTGATTATCAAACAACCACAAATACCACTGTCACACCTAAAAACGAAATAGGCCTGCGCTATGAACATCCTAAAATGTCGGAATTTAAGAGGAAAAAATCACATACTCCTGAGCTGGCAACAGATTTACAAAATACACAACTACAACAACAACAACAGCAGCAGCAGCAGCAGGCAGAGGAGGAACAGGAGGAGCACGAGAATGAGGAGGAAAATGAATTAATTTTCAAACAGGAATTATTAGGTCTATACCCTGCCAAAGATAGTCCCTATTTCGACAACGATTTCCCATTGGAAATACCAGAAGACGAAGAGGATGATTTTGCTGGTAATAATATACGCATTTTGATTAACAACTCCGAGGATTTCGAAAGATCTCCGGAAGAGGATTGGTATATGCAAAGATCCGAAGCAGACAATATATCTGAGGTGGCCTTTTATCAATCGCTCAATGAGCAACTACAGCAGCAGCATTTATTTGAGGAGCAACAACTGAATTACGATCCATTTATAGCCCATTTAAAGGCCGAACTGTATCCCTTTCACTCTGAAACTGAAGAAGAAAAACAACTGATATCCTCTTCCTCATCTTTGCATAGAAGAACACATCGACCTCCCTTACATGCGGTAAAATACGAATACGAAAATAAAATAAAATCCCTGCAACAAGAGACAGCGGACTATAAATCGAGTTTTGAAAATGCCATACATATGCAAAGTCTCTACAAAACATATCAAAATAAGACAACGCTGTCGAATTCTTCATCATCCACGTCGTCTATAAACCAGCAAAACACAACAACAACGGCGGCTACAGTAGCAGCAGCAACAGGACATTCAAAATATAAAATGAATGTCCTTAAAACAACAACCACAAACAATCTACAGCCCACCTTTAATAATGCACAGCAACAGCCGCTACTAAATAATAGAAGAACTTCCACTTCTTCATCAGATCAAAATTTTGAAACATTCATAAGCAACCGCTCCTATCAACAAAAGATCCTCTCTAAACGTACTTCTTTCTCACACTATCAACAGCAGAGATCTCCACTTGGCTCACAACCTCAACCACAAATTAATGCTTTGAATTATTACGGCGTAGCACATAGTTCCGATACCTATAGTATACCTTTTAAGTTGCAATCTTCTTCTTCCTCTTCTAATCATTCGTCGAAATTATCCAATTCCTCTAGTAACTCCACAACTTCTTCGAATCATACCAACCCGCTTATAATACCACCTGCCGCTAATTCACAGCATCATATGGGTTCATTAATGGGCATAAGTGCTCCGACCACGGCAGGGGTACAAATAAATCTAAGCAAGCTGTATAATAATCAAAATAATGCTTTATCAGCCTCCTCCACCACCTCCTCCACTAACATAATAACAAACTTGGTGACACCTCAAACGCTGCTCTACAATCCAGAGAAACGTGATAAATTTATACTCGAATACGAGTGTTAGCAATTGTGAAAAGCCTGCTTCTCTACTACTTATCTCCTAGCTGTACATATACTCACTTGGCTTCTATGAATGGGAGCAATCAAGGTCATTATCACTAATACTTAAAATGAAAAATGTATAAGGAATCTCTTAATTTATTAGAGACGTTCATATGAACACGTTTATAGGTTTTATAAAGTTATGGAACATTTTTTTTAGTTCCTTTTTAGTTTGAAAGATTTTGTAGGGATTTGTTAACGTTAGTATTTTGGAGTAATCTTACGCTGATTAACCGCTTACCACTCCAAGAAACTCTTCTGAAAGACACCCACAAAAATAAGCGCAGAACGCTTAATTTAAATTAAAACTTGATTTTGAGTTAATTGGAACAATGAAAGTTATTGCTCTAGAGCCTTCACTACCTGCAAGGTTGTATGGTTTATAAGAGGGTGCTAACAGTACACTCCTCTTTAAATATTTTATAATTATTTTTCTGTAGACTTAAACAGTTTTAATGCCTCTCTCTTTTTTTTTTCTCTTTTGGTGGGTTAACCAAATATACAGGAACTACAAGAGCCGAATGAGATGATGGTTGTCGTCTAGGCTCATCTACATTACCCAAATTCTTTTGCTATCTTCTCATTTATAAGAAAATATTAAATTCTTTTTTGGCGTTTGAAAGCCTAAAAATATGTATTGAAATAACGTTTGACTGCACCTTTAGGCAGAATTTTTTAAACCTCTTTATTAAAAGCGATTTAAAATACTGTGTCTTAAATAAAAAATAAAAAGTAGTTTCCGTTACTTTGTCTGTGACCGTATATTTCTTTCTAGCACCGTGTATTTAAATAAAAACTAAAAAGTTTATTAAAACAAATTTTGAGCGGAAGCTTTCCAGCTTTCACTGCTTTTGCTTAGTAATAAATATGGCCTACATTAAGGCTCTTAAATACTGTAATTGTGTGATGAGTGAAGTAAAAACCGAATTGATTTCAAAATACTCTGCTGAGCAGATGTAAGCGCAATGATTTTTGATATTTTGTATAAGAATAACTGCACACGTATAAGGTTATAAGGCCTAAACTTTTTGCAATTTTTCCTTCTTTAATTTATTTTCAAATTGGTAAATGCTTTTAAAATATTTTAAATTTAGGACGTCTAAACAAAAACATACCTAAAATTATGTTAAATTTTTATGTTGTTTAGAAAATTAAAAAAATAAATGTACAAATATGATTTGTTATTTTGTTTTGAGGGAATACTACATTTTTATTTCAAAAAAGGTGCTGCATTCTAATGTTGCTTAAATGGATTAGACCTAGAAATATGCCACATTTTTGCAGAAAAATTTTCCTAACAAACAACCTGCAAGTTTATTTGCTATAAGCCCACAATTAAGCTACTGTTTTCATTTAATGTTTTTGCCTTAAGATATCCTCTTTTTTTATTTAAACGAGAATAATATTTCCATAATTTTTAAAAACGAATCGTGTTATCATTTTTATAAATTCTAATTAAATATTGTCAATAATTAATTAATTTCAACAAAAAAATAATTATAAACAATTGGCCTAAATAATTATAAAAACGAACACAGTATTGCAAATACACTGAGAGAAAAACCAAAAAAAACATACCAAATACTCATTATAATACGTATGTAAAAAATTATGATGGAAAGAAAGAAGCAAAATGTATAATTATGTATAAATTAAAAACAATAACTTAAATGAATATAAATATGATTACAAAATTAAACAAATAAACATAAAACTATTGTATTTCAAATAAATATTAATTAATTTAATAGACAACAAAAAAAAATAATAAATAGAAATAGAAATAAAGTAAAAATGAAACAAAAAAAATTGTGAAATTTTCTGACAATAATGAGATTCAATTATAAATTTAATACGATAAAAGAAAAATAAATTTAAAAAACTATTAATTGTTAATAAAAAAACTGAAATAATTATTACCTATAAATATGATTAAAATAAAAATTCTAAGAAAAAAAAACAAAAAGCATTTAAATTATTAAATGTTACACAGAACATAATAAATAAATAAATTAAAAGGTAAAAAATAATAATTATTATAAAACAAACTTAAATTGAAATTTACTTATTAGCATTATTATTAAATTTATTAAAAAAAAGGAAAACAAAAAAACTATAGTATACAATACAATATATGTAGTATTTAATAATATAAATACTAATTAACTTTAAAAAAATAATACCAAACACAGCCACAAATTCAAAGGAAAAAGATCGAAAAAATAATATCAAATTTATATGATAAAACCCGTTTAAATTAAAAATTAAAAAAATTCTTTATAAATTTACCAAGTTTGTACAATATAACTCCTATACGAGGGCAGTTTGATAGATTCGCGTGGAGATTTTGCAGGAAAAAAAGTTCCAAACTATAAGGTCAATACACATATTGCAGTGTTTTTCTAGTTATTTTTTTTTTTATTTCTTCTTATATATTCTTATATTTCTTAGAGTCTCCAAAACCAAGGTTGGCAAAAAATCGGGTTTTTTTTTAATCCCAACCCACCGGGTTGTATTGCGTTTTTTGGGTTTTATATCTGCTTCTTAATTTTGTTCAAGTCGAAAATATTTTTTATTTATTAGTAAAATTTCGTTGTGTTAGTATTTATAATGCAACTAGCTTAACCCATCCGGCTTTGCCTGGGAATCTATATATGTACAGTAGTGGCCAGCTGTTTAGGGACAACATTTGTTTATACATTGTCTTAGTGATTATTGATTTAAAGCCTCAATAAAAAACAACGACTTGTCCAATTCCGCCCAGTTTTAAACTGATGATTGTATTGACTCTCATTTAGTCCGAACTTAGTAACTTCGCCTTTTACCGTTTTCGAGACAGTAATTATTTGTATGGGAGATACCATGCTCACTTATTGGCTGATCATTTTTATTAACTACGGAGTCGTTTATATCAAATTCAGTAACTTCCACTTTAACCGTTCTCAAGATATACAAAAATCAATACGTACTTAGTATTAGAGGTGCCATTCCCACTTGTCCAATCCCATTTATATTTGCTGCAGAACTGAATCGACGTGCCGAATCTTATTCAAATACCTTTGACAGAAGCAGAGATAAAGGAATAAGCGCCTACACGCCACCTGCTGAAAATTATTCGCCTTTTCTTATTTCCTAGACCTTCGCGTAGCAGTTACGACCAAAACCGCAGAAGGAAGTATTCCGTTTAGTTTAGTCGTTTTCAAGTTTTAAACTTCCGAACAAATCACAACCCATTGATATATATATATATATATAGAGAGAGAGAGAGAGAGAGAGAGAGAGAGATTTTGCACTCTTGGTCGGCTCAAGGCTGCTAAAGACTGCAAGACTGCAATTATTTCGTTTGAACCATGCATTATGAAAAAACGGCCGGAATACAAAGACAAACATGATTAAGTGATTCCTTTGCATGACAACGCTCGGCCTAACGTTGCAAAAGTTGCCAAACGATTGTCAAAAATGATAAAATGCCGCACCTGTTGTATTCTCCGAGCATTGTCAGAGGTATTAGCTGTTTCGACGAATGCATTATCTTTTAGCATGTCACCGAATCACTTATTTTGAAGATATATAAAACCGGCTTCCAAGTTGCTTCGCCTCAAAAGATGAGGTGCTTTTCTGACGTGGGATTCGGAAATTGGCTCAGAGGTGGCGGAAAAGATATAAGCAGTGATTTCATACATTTTTATTCTGACAAATTTTTTAATTCATTATCTTTTTTTAGCTAAAAAAAGGTCCGAACTAATTTATTCTCCCAATACGTAAACTATAGTTATATTTGTTGTAAACAAGCCACGAACTACTTTAAACAAAAAAACCACCCAGGTTTTTTAAAATATAATACCCAATAAAGCCCAGTGGTTTGCCAACCCTGCTCAAAATTGATTTTTGTTTTAATGAAGACCAAAATCTTTTTATCCAGCTTCCTAAATGGAACACAGGGCCAGAACAAAGGTTTTCCAATCACTTCTTCTTAGTGTTAAAAATTTTTCCATTCCATGTAAAGTTAACATTTCGTAGTTTGTCTTGAACTTCTTGCTATTACATTAGAATCGGTCTGAATCGGCTGCATTATCGATTCAATTAAAGGGATTCCTTAGCAAGGGATTCCTTTAGGTTTTCTCCATATAATACCTAATCATGTCACTTACTGCCATACTTAAGACCTTCAGAGAAACGCTCAAATTTCGAACTGATCGCAGCCTTAACGTGCCTATATCCCCTTCGAGCGTTTCAGTGTTAAAAGTATCTGTCAATTTCCCAGTCCTTAATCTGATGGAGGATATTGGTAAGCGGAGTCGCATAGTAGGGTTCCGGTCTAATTTAGGGTGACCAATGTACGTTGTCACTTAACCTACAGTGTTCAGGTTCCAAAACAACTGGAGCCTATTCCTAATTACTAGCCTTAGCAACGTATCGTATAAAAATTTGACTAGTCTAGATCTTGTACGATTTGAGTCGCGTGCCCGTAAGCTAGCTTGACTGTCAGAAAATATATTAATGGTCTTACCCTTAAGCCCATTGGCGATGGGCATCATCTTAGCCCTGCAGATACCCAGCGATCTGCCCAACGGAATAGGCGATTCTTGGTAAATGAACACTAGCACCTAAGCAGTCATACATTGTTGAGCCATCGGTAAACCAGTTCGGTTCAAACTGTCCCTGAACCAAAGCCCCATTAGATGTGAAGAAGTGCTAGATAAGTTCCAGGCTTCAAATGCTTGTCATGTTTTTTATTCTATTATTTATATCTATTGCGTAGCCCGTGGTCGATATTTGTATGTCACCATTATAGTTAAATTTTCTTACTACTTCCAGTGCTATATTGTTTATCTGTGCTCATACAAGTCTATAACCAACCACCAATATCTTTAAATTTTTGTCTTGTTTTGTTGACTGAGACGATAATATTCTCCGGAATTCGTGTAACCCTTTTTCAATGCAAGCAATGTGAATTGTTGGCCATTTTGATTTGTTCTTTGGTATATGGTGTATTATAACGGATCCATGTTTTGTACATTGTAAAAAAGGACTTAGAAAGTCGTTCGGATTGCGTCTGGACAGCACCAAATAATTTTTTAACACGGTCACTCGCTGATAGATTTTTCAAATTTATGTAAATATGTACGTATTAAAAATCAAATGTTTTTATTCGGTTGAGAAGTCTACAGCCTTAGGTATAGCACGCGATTTCATTTTTCATTTATTTAATAACATTTCAAGAGTTTTATCGACCTTTTCAGACATGGAGACCTTTTTTCTGCAATCTGAATCGTTGTGCTGGTAAATATATGATATTTTCAGCTGCATGAAAACTATTGATATCGATAACTATGGTTTGACAGCTGAGACTTTCAAACTGTGTTGACAATTCTGTACAGTAATGTTTGGCTAGTCATCATCAATCGTTTAACGGCAGAACAAAGTTTCCAAATTGTGGAAATTTACTTTGAAAAAAATCAATCTCTCATGAAGTTCATAAAGCACTTCGTCCGTTTTACCACCAACATGATCGGCCTAGTGAGCAAGCAATTCGTGCAGTTATTGATCGTTTTCGCGCTAATTTTACTCTTCTCAGATCAAAACCATCAACAAAACAAACAAGTATAAGCACCGAAGAGACTATTGCTGCTGTAGCTCAAAGTCTTGAAGAAGATTTTGAAATCTAGATTCGATGGATTCGAGCGCTATCGAGCTATGCTGACTAAATTTTTGTTTCCAAGAATTAATCAGCTAAACATCAACGACTTTTGGTTCCAACAAGACTGCGCGTTTAACAATCGATTTATTTCAAAATCAATTTAGTGCCAACTCTCTTTCCAGAAGCATTCCTGTTCACTGACTCCCTCGTTATTCAGATTTAACTCTTTTGGTTTCGGTTTTATAGGGCTATGTTAAGTCATTGGTTGACCGACATACGAGTAACTCTTGAAGCATTGGACCGAATACATATAAGTTTTAATATTTTTTAAGAATATATTTGGTATCGATAATGGTTCTTTATGTACAAAAAATAAATCAGCCCTAGAAGTATAGTTTTTTTAACCTTCTCTAAAATTACAAGCTACGACATGTTATTTAGTTAAAAGGCGAAGCGAACTACGAGTAACAGGCACAGCTAAGTTATGCTGTAATAGGTAACAATTAACAGAAAATCAATGTTGCATTTCTTAATTTTAAGTCAATGTTTTGAAAACAAAACAGAAATTTACGAAGTTATCAAACTGCTCTCGTAGTTAAATAGTTTTTTTTTGAGCAATTAAAAAACGTTTATTAATTAATATTTCTTTTATATTTTTTATTAAAATAAATTCATTTATATATTAAGTCTACTATCTATACATATACGAGTATCTATATAGTTTATTAATAATTAAATTTTGAGGGCAATTTATTTTATACTCTTGTTAAAATATTTTATGTTAATTGTACTTGATATATGGTACATATATATACTTATAAAAAAATATTGTTTTTTATTTTAAATAACCAAATTGGGCAGCACTCTTTGCAATTAATATTTATTGAAAAAAAGTTCTAATGTTAACTATCAAAAAGAAATAATTTTTTATAACAAAAAAACACTGTTATTGTTAAAAAAAAATATTAAAAAAAATTATTTAATTTTATTAATTGTTAATCAAAATATAAAATCCTTTAGAAGTTAATGAATGAAAAATGAAATGAAATTAAATAAACACATACAGGGGAACCCACTTGAAAATGAAATGGAAAAAAAAGAAAAGCAAATTAAAAAACTTTATCCATTCGACCCTCACGCAACAGGTCGAAATATCGTCGATCGATGCTTACCAAGTTCAATCCAATGTTAGTTACGAAATATACAATTAGAAACTTTGAACTTCAGCCCGAACCCCATATATGAAACTTTGCTTATAGATCTTATGTAGACTGGTCCTAAATTGGGTGATGTTAAGCAACAATAATACATTTGAGTTCTTTTAAATTGCGTTATATAACATACATGACACGAATTAATTGTTTTACTTTATAGAGACCTCTATTTCCACAATTTAACTTTTTAAAGTGTCCAACCCATTTAACTTCCACTTAATGAACAAATTTACTCAAGACTTTACTTTACTCTGGTTATGACTGATTAAACAGAATTTGGCGCCCTTTTATGGTAAATTATGATTAGTTTCGAATAATCTAGCATATTCCACAACCTCCTATTCAGCTACGTTAATTCAAGTGTAAAATTTTAATACCCAAACTTGAGTTGGTAGCACTGTTCAAATAAATACAATACTGATAGGTTGATAGTAGCCTTGAAACACACCAAGTTTATGGCACTAAATGAACAAGTGTTGGTGTATCTTTTCAGGCATTTTCTTTTCCGTAAGAATACATACAACTATTTGAGTCCTATTTCAGACCGATCGCATTTAAATCAACTTACTCGTAGAGTTAAAATATAATTTTAATAAAATTTACAAAACAGATTATATGGAATCGCGATCAAGAAATTGATAGAATTAATTTGATTTCAATAATTTTGGCTCAAAACTTTCCATTATCCCTTCTACGGATACCTAAATAATTCCATCGAACTGTGGAATTTCTGTGGCTTATCGGCCAAAAACTTTGGTCAACTCCTTTTCAATGGCTCTTAGATTAACCAATATATTACTATCAAGGGAGTTTAGCAGATACCGACAGAAATTGTTGGAAGAAGGTGTAATGTTCGAGTTATATACAGTATCTGACAATAAATGATATTTAAAATATAATTTTAGGTCAGTCAAATGAGTATGTTTCCATTCTTGATAATTTTATTTTTTTGATATTTTTGTTTGTTGTTACAGTTTTTTTAGTCAAAAGCCGTGTTTATTGCTTGCAAAAAATTTAAAGGATATAATAGTTCATCCAGTTTATCAAAGTAATGAAAAAAGATTGTCGGCATCGAAAAAATGAATAAAAAATTTACTTTAAAATCGTGTCCGATGTAGGCAAAAGAAAAAACTACCAGTTTAGTACAGGAACTATTTGTAAACGTTACGTTGACGCTGGTTTGCAAGCATATCGGCCAACTAAAAAACCGTTTATATCAAGACAACAAAATGTTAATTTAATGCAATGCCCATATCAACCAGCGGATCTCAATCTCTTTAAAAACCCCTGGACAGTTATGAAACAGAGGGTGCGTCGCGATAACCTTAAAAATGCCGATGAATTCTTAGAATGAATTTAAGGGTTCAGGATGCATGGTACGTCACATCAGAGGATTCAATCAATCATTTAAATTCATGCATGCCAAACCGATGCCAGGCTGCTATTCAAAATAAAGGTTTTGCTATGAAATACTGAAATAGGACGGATTCAAACATATGATTTGATTTGGTAGCAATTGTTTTGTATTTTATATTATACATATAAAAAATAAAATTTTAATATTACGAAAACATATTTTTGTCAAACAGTATTGGTAGTATCTGTTCTAGTTGCAATTGTTTTGTCAGACTCTGTATATGTATGTATATACTTAAATATGTAAAAGAACACAACACATTTTCTGTTGATCATTTTTCGCCACTCTTGTTTGAATGCTTCTTTCAGGCGGTCGAGTTATGAGCAGTAAAGATCATAATTGATCATTTCTTGATTATATTACTTTCTTTGCATTGATCAAGGCTTTAAAAACTCATTGTTTCTGTCGATTAATATTCTCGTATTTAATCCATTTTGAATTTCGAAAATGTTTAGATTTTGTTTGCGTTTCTACATCTTTTGATTGATGGAAATTCGGTCAATCAAATTTCTTTGAGTTAATTTTAAAGGAAATAAAAAATCGAGCTTTTTTGAGAAGCCCACCTTCTATATATGATTCCGAACTTTAATACGGTTAAGTTTCCTAACGCCACTGACTCCGGACAGTAGCGCGGGGGGGTCTCTATATTTACCATTTGCGATCCTTTATTAAGTTTTGTAATGACTGGCCTACCACAGCGAAGTTTATTTGGAATTTTGAAATTTCCAAATAAATTTCTATTAATAAAGCGGTGTTTTGAAAACAATTCGAATTAATGATATATAAGGAGCAAAGATTTTTTAACTACGTACTCAATAGTTCAACTTTTCTAATGGCCTATGGCAAGGCCAGATAGAACTAAGGTATATAACAGTATTTATTGCAGTATTTTCATCACCACTAAATGAATTTGAAATGAATTAAATAAATGTCTGGGATTTACTACAATATTCGTTTAATGCGGGTTCCACTGTATTTTAATAAAGAATTTATTACATAATTTTGTTAAAATAGAATTTTGTTTCGTATTTTAACAACGTGTTATTGTCTCCTTTTTCACAAATAAAATTTGTATTCCCCTTCATAAACTTCATGTTAAACAAATCGGCTACATCTGTAGTAATAATCTCCACTTGTTTCGATCTGTAGTATAACTCCCCCTTTGACATATAACAGATCAATTTGCATATTAAAGAATAAATGCATTTGCATTAATAATGCAAATGCGGCATTGAATACGAAATTTCTCCATTTTTTTCCACATATTAGTTGCTGTGTTACTGCCAGTGAAAGACAAGGACCAGGTCCAAAAAATATACATTTATTTAATATATAAAATGATGGTCATGTTAAAAAATAAAAAAATAAAAAAACAGAGAGAAAACGAAATGTAAAAGAACATATGTAAGCACATAATGGCCATAGAATATGATATGTATAAACATATTTACAGACATATATTTTTATATAAGCATATACATACATACATACATATATATATGCTCATACGCAAAATATCCTTTTATATTGGCCTTTTTAAAAATCTGTTTGTATAACCGGCCACATAACCGTTCACATACATACATATATGTACATGAAAATATGCCTGTGCAATGTAAGGGCAGGGGGAAAAAGCAAATATGTTGCATGTTGTTACAGTAATGATCCAGTTAAATATCTGCTTACAAAAAAAAAAAAATAAACAGAGAAATATATACGAAGTATTCAAAAACAGGCCATAAAACTTGTGTTAGTGGTACTGGTGTGTATGTGTATGGTTCGGTAATCAAAATTGCTTTAAAACAAAAGAAAAAAAGGCAGAAAAATCCAACACAAGACAGAAAAATTACATAAAATGTAGTTGTACATGCATCATGGTTACTTGCCGCAGTGGCATAATGTTTTATTTCGGAAATAAATGACTTCAAGATGTTGCTCACACTGTTAGACTAGGAAAAAACTGGCAGTAAAATAATTAAGACATTTAAAAAAGTCTTAATATTCAAAATTTTTACAAAAAGTTCAAAATGTATTTCAAAAACTTATTTCTTCTTATTTCTGAAAAAAAAAATAAAATATTTATATAAATGTTCTTAAAAGCTTTGCAAAATTTAATGGTAAGCAGTTAAGAGATCTACAATTATATCTACAAATTACAAAAATTTTAAAAATTAAAGCTTATTTACAACAAAGACTTTTTAATTTTTTCTCCTTTTCTCAAAAAGCTCTGCTTTTCTCCAAAAGCTTTTAGAAACAAAATTTGAAACTGTGTAGCAAAATACTTACTTAGTTTTATAATTTTAAGCTCTTCGCTATGCCTTGTTTTATTTAAAAGCTTAAAAACTATTTTAAGCTTTTGTATAGCTTTCAATAAAAATATTTTCCACTAGAAGTATTTTTACAAAACTTAAAAAAACTTTTGGCGAAATATAAGTATTTTAAAAAGGCTTTTTAAAATGTAAGAAAAGTCTTAAAAATGCCTTAGAATATAAACTTATACAAAACTTTCTTAAAACTTTATAAAACTTTCAAAACTGTTACTTTAAGAAAAAAACTTCACTGACGCTTCTATATATTTTAAAGCTTTAATTTTAAAAGACTTTATATAAAGAAAAGAAAAACTTTTTTACTATATTTCTCCAACAAAATTTCTGCTCAAAAGCCTTCAGGCTTGTATAAATAACAAAAGCTCCTAAATTTGTTTGGCGCCCAAAGCTATGCAGATAAGGATTTAAAAAAATACTATGATACTTTAGCTTAAAAATACAGTAACCTAAAATTGTGCATTTTTTGTCAGTCCTCTTTCACAAAGCATCTCCATCTGCCACGGTTTACCGCCGTTGATTTTAAGTTTTCCCATGTTAGACTGTTCCGTATTAGTTCCTGGATAATCTTGCGTCTACAGATGTTACCTGGTCGACCACGACTTCCTCAGTCTTGAAGATTCCATTTAAGTCACGTTCTGGTGATATTATTGGGACTTTCTTGAATGGAGTTACCGATACATCATTCATGTTCCACAGTTCTGTGTTACTTATAGTGTTAGGCCAGAATATTTTGCATATGATTCTGAGGCACCTGTCGGTGTATACGTGGATTTTTTGCGTGATATTATCCGCTACAAGCCAGGTTTCATTGTCATACAGCGGAACTGATTTAACATATGAGTCGAATATTCTGAGGTTAGTCCGTCTGGATATATCTGAGCCTCTCCACACAGACTGCAGTCGTCCGCTCCATTGAGCCTGTTGTCCACGTCTGTTTCTTCGCCGCTGTTTATAGTCATTGTACTCCCTAGATAGCAAAAGCTATCTACATATTCGACTAGTTGACCTTGTACCATGATGTTTTCCGTGTTAGTATTCTTTATTCTCACGCCTTGGTTTTCTTGATATTTATCTCAAGTACATTTCGAGCCAATCTTTCATGGTCTCCAGCTTCGACTGCATATTGGAGCTTTAATGCGAGTGTAGAGAAGTGTCATCTTCATAGTTCAAGTTTTCGTGTTGGCGCGATAGTCTGTATGTTATTCCTCTTCTGTTTGAAAAGACTTGGCTCATTATATCATCCCGCACGGTGGTGAATAGCTGAGGTTCGTTCGACTACATATTGGAGATATAATGCGAGTGTGGAGAAGTGTTATCTGCATAGTTCAAATTTTCGTGTTGCCGCGAGAGACCGTATGTTAGTCATCTTCTCTTTGAACAGACTTGGCTCATAGTTGACTAATATTCCCGTTGTGAAGAACTGAAAGTCTTGCACCCTCGTACATCACTCTAATTACTTAAAGCCTTCCCTGTTGTTACAGTCTGTCAAGTCACCACTTTATAACTTTATTTTGATGCCCTTTTTCCACGTTGGATGCAGCCTCTCTTCTGCCAATATTTATGTTATTTGTGGCTGCAGAAGTGAATATATGCTTATAAATCATAATATAGCCTTCCACTTAACAGAATCAATTAAAAAACCTATTTCAAATGAGCGTTCAACACCTTGAAAAAATCATTTTATTGTACAAACAATTCTTAATATCTATCGTAAGACTTCAATTTATAACCACTGTTCAGAACCTTGAGTTAAGCTATAAAAATGGTAAAAAACATAAAAACCACTGCATACGCGTAAATATATTCATTTTTACTTATTTCATTATATTCCTGCAGACACAAGCACAAGCAATTATCTTGCAAGTAGTTTATCACATTTGTGGTTGTAGTTATTTCATACCACACATACTCGGTTATTTACTATTTCTTACCAGCCCCCTTTCCCCCCCCCCCTCCGCACACCCCTTCCACTTAACATTTTTAATAAAATGTTCTTTCTTTCCTTTTCTTGTAGGCACATAAGAAACGGCCTGAGAAAATCATCATCATCATTGATTATGTTCAAGTATTCATTGTGTTTACTTTTTTTTCTCTCCGACGTCTGATTGCCTGGCGTATGTGTAAAGCATACTTTATGGCGTTGTATATGGGAAATGGTTTTTCTTTATGGTTTTGCATTGGCTGTGAGAATATGTATTTGGTGTTGTAATTTATGTTTGCGTTTCTTTTTTTTCGTACCTTTTTTTATACATATATTTTTCCACTTAATTTGCAATCACACGGCACACTAAGTAAATGTATGATGTCGTTAATTTACCATAAAACGATTGTAAATGTTTTCAAATATGGATGAATATCATGTACGATGAAGTGAACGAACGAACGGAATTGCTTAAATGAGCCAAGGAATTAGTAGGAAATGGTTGATAGAGGGGGGCTATTTTCAGGTAAAAAGAAATACATATATTATTTTGATTTTCAACCGTTCAAAATAAATGTATATCAATATTTCTATAAAAAAGTACCAGAAAGTACTAGTACTAAATAGAGAGGCTTTAGGTACTTATGCTTTAACAATATGTTATCCTCAAGCAAATTGAACAACTTTTTTAAGTCAGATCACTAATTTACCTAAAGATTATCAAAAGATTCTTTAATTATTAAGACCTATGCAACATTTTGTAAGGGTTAAAAGCATTTAAAAATATCACGAAAACGGAAGTTTTGGTACCTTTTTTAAAAGGAACTAAAATTTCAAAAGTATTTTGTTTAGTTTTTCTACAAAATCTGCTAATCTTAATTTGTTTTTATACTTTGTTTTTAGAAAAAAGAGTAACAACAACGTAAAAGTACTTTTATAAGTAGATAATAACAAAATATTTTAAATTTTTGCAGAGTTTTCTACACAAACTATATAATTATACATACCAAAAGTTCAAATAGTATCAAATATTACTATTTTTGGCTCCTTTTTTAATTATCAGTCTTAAAAAGTACTTCTACGAATTTAACATTTGATGTTGTTTTGGCGTTTGATAAAAAACTAAAACTTTAATTTTATATAAAAGTACCTAATTAAATAAATAGCGTTCATACATATTCTAATATGTTTTCAAGGCAATATTCAAGGCGTATTTTTGAAAATTTACAAAAGTACTAAATTAAATTGGTAGTATTAGAAATGTACTAATTAAAAAAGTACCAGAAGTAAATTCATTCATGTTTTATGCTTATCAACATCAATGAAAGTGCTTCTATATTTGGTAGGTACTGTTAAAAGTACCAACTGAAAAAGTACTTTTTTAACTCTGTTTAAGATTTTTATATTACATCAAGCCCCATTTTAAATACATACTATTACAAAAGGGATAACAACAAAAGATACGTTTTCCAACATTTCAATATATTCAAAACTATAGCGCATAGTTTTATTACTGACAAACTTTTATTGAGAAATGCAATATAAGGATTTTTATTAATAACGTCTGCTTTTTTAAGCTTGAAATCGATAAAGCAAAAAGTACTTTCTTATTACTTTTTTACAAGAAACTTGTAATTTTTTTAAAGAAGA
The DNA here is from genome assembly GCA_023159175.1 of Wohlfahrtia magnifica. Taxonomy (NCBI): domain Eukaryota; kingdom Metazoa; phylum Arthropoda; class Insecta; order Diptera; family Sarcophagidae; genus Wohlfahrtia; species Wohlfahrtia magnifica. Next base: position 5,649,639 of record JAKWBJ010000541.1, read on the forward strand.
TTAACTTTTGTACTTACCCTTCTAAAGCGATATAATGCACGATATTTTTAGTCTTTTAGTGGCGTCCCTAACTAGCTTATATATGCCCTATATGCTAAAAAAAATTTATATATTTTTTCCTATTTATGTATCGCTAAACCATTAAAAATTATTTAACAAAATATTCATGTAAATGCTTTATGTCTATGCCTAGACATATGCTCTGCTTTGTTTTATGTGCCCTTATTGTTTTTATTAGCAATTGACTACAACTTGTTCGGGCCTTAACATATGCTCCATGTATTTACAATAATAAGTTTAACAAAAAAACCATTTACTGCTTTTTTTCTTGCGTACTTTCAGACTCATATAAGAAAAATTGTTTTTTAATAAAAAAAAAAATAAAAATAAAATTAAAATCAAACTCATTATGAACAACAAAAAACCAGCTCCATATCAATGATATTTGGTTTCAATCAGTAAACATTTTTTCCCAGATATTTCGTTATAAATTCTGCTGCAAAATTTATTTTTTCTCTTTCAACATCATTTAATTCAATAATGATGCTGACAAATAAAGCGAAATAAAAAAATGTAATGAAAATATTTACATGCCTGCAATGACTATTAATAATGTTTGATTAAACATTTACAAATTCCTTTTATTTTCGTATTATAATTTTGTTTTTTTTACATCATCATTATCATCACCGCCTTTACTAACATTGTCATTGGCATGGGCAGCAGCAATTGAAAAATACAAAAAAAAACAACAACAATGACATGGTATTAAAAATTATATCAATTTCAATTGCATAATTTTACAGGGACTTGCATAATAACAATTCCTTAAAAAAAGAGCAATTTTTTTTTAATAATTATGTAAGCAGTCAATAATGGACATCATAATTATTGACACATTTCACCCCACCTCGCTTCCGACCATTATAATTTTTTTTTTTTAATATGATGATATCGCTGTCATTGGCAAACATGTTGGCAATTAAAATTGTTTTACGCAAAAGTTGCTGCAAAGGAGAAACGAAACAGCAGAAAACGTAGTTGTTCAGGCATTGAAATATTATTGTCCGTTCACTTATTTATTATTTATTAATTTATATGGCATTCTACAGATAAAATTGTTGAACGTCAGTTATTAAAAAATAGTGATGAGTCGTAACAGGAAAAAAATTTTATTTTATTTTTTTTTTTTTTAGTAACAAACAATTGCAACCAACTATTAAGGCCATAATGTATGTATTTGTTCATATTACTGATGGTCTGACATTTATTCTGGTAAACAATAATAATATTTTTGCCACAAATTAATGTTTGTTACCAGTTATCAGAAATTTTTGCAAGCCTAAAAGTAGGTTATACAATAAAATCATATGACAAAAGCCTAGAAGTATGATATACGAATTTCTTTTAATTGTTTCACATTTAAACAATTAAAATAATTTCAATAACTTCATATAAATGCTGTTCACGTAGTTATCAACCTTAAAGTATGTTTTATAGATAAATATTTAATTAGTTGAAGGCAATGTTATGTTATGTTATGTTATGTTCGCACGAGACTTCGTATTATTTCACTTTCTGTTTGTATTACTTATTTGGATGATCTCGTTCACACGGAATTTTTCAGCTGCTAGCACATGGAATCAATGCAGCGAGCTGTCATTATATTGTTTGTTAACTTTATTTTGTTAGTGTTATTTTTTGTGCTTAATAGCATACTTTAAGGTGTGAAATTTAATCAATTTGCAATGTTAAATCTGTGATGAAACAGAGCTAAAACGTATAACAAACTCATATGATCTAAGTTTTATTATAATTAGAGATGACACTGATTTTGAAGAGATTCACAAGATAATTGAAATAGAATTCTTGTTGCATGGGAATGTACGTAATTAAGCTTATAATCGAGGGTCGTATTATGAATCAGTGACCAAATGACAAAGAAAAATTGTCGTCTGAACATAGCATTAGAAGCATAAACTGTTAATTCAAAAATATTCTCTAACTGGCTTTAGAAGAAGAAGAAATAAAATACATGTGAAGTATCATCGAAATTAGAGGTTCGTTTTGAAAGCCAAACAATGTCTATGTAAGGGGCGTTTTTTATACAGGTATAGAACTTTAAGTTGCAATAAAACAACGATGGATTATTCGATTGACATGAATTTTATTTATCCGAAAGATAATCATGTGGCATTACACTTTAAATATAATATCTGGCATATGACCGCCACGGCTGGCGCGGATGTAGTCCAATCTGGATGTCCAATTTTCGATGACTTTTTCCAACATTTCTGGCCGTATATCGGCAATAACACGGCGAATGTTGTCTTCCAAATGGTCAAGCGTTTGTGGCTTTACCGCCAATTCACAGGTCCAAAACGTGATATTAGGCGGTCACCAAACGTGTCTTTCAATAAATCTATTGTGGCACGAGCTGTGTGACATGTTGCGCCGTGTTGTTGAAACCACATCTCCTGGACATCATGGTTATTCAATTCAGGAATGAAAAATTTTGTAATCATGGCTCTATACCGATCACCATTGGTGCGCCCATAAAGCGCAGTCAGTTTTTCTGGATGTAACGGTGTTTCCACATACACTTGAGGATTACATTCACTCCAAATGCGGCAGTTTTGTTTGTTGACCTAGCCATTCAACCAGAAGTGCGCTTGATCGCTAAACAAAATTCGCTTATGAAAATCGGGAATAACGGTAATGTCGTTTTGGGCCCATTCAACGAATTTACGCCGGGCGTGAGTCTATTCATGATGAATTGCCAAGCCAAACTGAGAATAAATCACTTGACAGCTGTTAACCATCTTGAAAAGTAATGCCAACTTAAAGTTCTATACCTCTATAAAAAACACTCTATATATGGACATAATGCAAATGTCAGATTTACTGAGTAGCAAGCATCCGAAATATCCAATTTTCTATGACTCTACCGCATAAATCTGACTGGAATTGACCGATTGCCTTATTCATATAGACCTGCTACTTTAGAGAACTCTACAACAAATAAGTCTTGTGGGGTCAAATTGCACGTTCTCGGTTGTCAATTCACATTGCTTCCATGAGTAGTGTGGCAAGTAGAGGTTTCCTATTTAAATTGCATGTCGTTGTTATCAATATTATCCAATTCATGTTTTAAAAAAAATGTGGCGAAACAGTACCTTTCAGGATTAGATGCAAGAGCAGCTAATGTGGACAAATTCGGCTCACAGCCATGGTAGTCATATCTTTAATTGACAAAAAAGTACATTGAGGAAAAATGAGCAGTAAAATTAATAAATAACTAATATTGTTTTTAAATGAAAATGCCTCAAAAATGCATTCAATTTACATGGAATAAAAATTAGTGTAACAAAAAGCATAAATATGCATCATATGCAATAGTAATTCTATCGAATACTTACATTGAGGCAAATACGTTACATTGAGGCAAATATTGGAAAAAAACTGTATATATAAATTCCTTTTTATATCCCCATTTGAATGATTTCCAAGCAAACAAGAGTACAAAAAATTTTTAGATATTTTAATACTGTAGATATTTTAATATTTCCTCAATGTACCTATAGACTGTACTTATGGTTAAAAGTTGAAACCACATTGCTCCATCAATTTTTTATTAATACAAGTTGGAAAAAAAATGTGTATATGGGCTCTAAAACTGCGTTGTAGATATGTATTTTATCTGGGTGTTTCAAACTACTTTTTTTTCTAGGCTAACACGACGTTAAACGTTTAACACAAAGAAAAAGTACAAAAAGAAGTACAAACAGCCAAAAAAAATTGTTTTAGCGTACTTTGTTAGGTGTTTCACAGAAAGCAGCACATTTATTAAAAAAAGTACGCGTACTGCTGAAAACCGTACGTCTGGCTACCCTAATGACAGCTAATTTCGTGCGCTTTTAAATATAACTTTGAATGCTATCAGAAAGAAAAGATTTGAATGCACAATTTTTATAAAGATACCTCTTCATTTAAATTAGAATCATCTATTCAGGTTTAAAATATTTGTAAAAGTTATTTAAAGAAAACTTAAAATATACGAATAATTCAAGTCACACTGTCAGCAGTGTTAGCAGAAACTTAGATGGAACATGATTGAGTATTTGGTGTGACTTCCTTTTTTCTTAATAACAATTTTTTAACAATTTTTTGGGTTTTGGTTCGCTGGGAGTCCTGATCCCATCTTTTCACCAATGTAGTTTTAAACCATTCAGATTAATCAGCCTCTCTCGTATATTCAAAACCAACACTGCCCAAACGCTAAATTCGTCCATTATGATTTGGCAAAATAAAAAAAATGACAGCTACCTCAACAGTTACAGCTTCACAATATAGCCAGTTTCAATTGTCAAAGTTAGGAAGTCCCATCCAAAGACATATTATTTACTTAAACGTAATTTATTTAAACTTTATAAAGCTTGTAACATTTAAGAAAAGTAAGAATATTGTTCTGTTAGCCATTTATGAAATCTTTTAAAGCTTTTTAAAAGTTTTTTTGGAAAGCTCCTACCACAGATTTTTGGAATACTTTAAAATAAAAAGCTTAGTAGCTAGAATTAACTTAAGTTTGACTTAAGTTTTAAAAGCTTTAGAAAATGATTATCCAAGCTTTTTTCAGAAACTTAAAAAGCTTATTGAAAACTTAAAATTTTTTTAATATATACAGAAATGTTCAAAGAAATTTCAGCAAAATTAAAATTTTTACTGAAACTTCTAAAGCTTTTTTAGAAACGAATCGTTGTTGAGACATTTTATTATAACTAAGCTTTACTTAAATATGACTTAAGCTTTAGAAGTTTTAAATATATATGACGTTTTACGATATTTTTAAAGAAATTTAAAAAAGTCTGGTGTAATATCATATTGGCTTAGCTTTTTTTAAAAGCTTTTTGGAGATCCAGCAGCTTTGTATCTGACGTTTGCAATATCTTCAAAATATATATATAGTTTTATAAAAAAATGTTAATCAATTAATAAGTTGATATAATGCTATCTTACAAAATTCATTAAAGCTTTCAAAGTTCATTTCATAGCATACTTTCAATAAATTGTTTTCAAAAATTATTTGTATTTATTTTCTGAAGCTCTTTTTGATGGATGTATTTTTACGCAAGTTTTTTTACTCAAGCTTTAAAAGCATTTTGACAGCTATATATGTACATTAATTTTTACAAGAAAACAATAGCATTAGCATTTTTCTTCAGTTTTGAAAGCTTTGGAAAACATTTCTTGTTATAAATATTTTAACAAAATTTTTAAAAGCACTTTGTCTATCGTGCCGCTAACAAGTTTTTTAAATAAGCGTTTAATAGTCTTAATATTCCACTAAAGCTTTAAAAGCTCTTTAGTTCATTTTTACAGTTTTTGATAAATCAAGCAATCAATTTCACCATGGAAAAAACTAGAAAAATGTAAGAAAATTAAAAAAGAAAAGTAATGGATGTAAAAAAGGAATTGTAAGGCTTTTGTGAAAAAGCTCAACTTCAAAAGTTTTTATTGCGATGTAAAAATTTGTATATTTCTAAAAGATAACTTAATTAAAAATTTATGTAATATTTAAGAACAATGTTGTTTTTAATTAATTTTGTACATTTTGTAAGTTATAATTTAAAAACATAAAGTTTAAAAGCTTATTATCATAAACTTGTTAAAAAAATAGAATTAATAAATAAAATATAAAAATTTATGTTTATTAATAATTATCTTAAATAATTTTTGCAAGTTTGTTCAAAAAAAAGTCGTATGTTTTATAAAAAAAGTTAAAAATTATGTATCTTGAATTAGATTGGTATTACTTATGAAAATAGTGCTGCTATTTTTTAAATATTCAAAGCTATTATTCGTATGCCTTTAAAAAAAAAATTTGACAATTTAACTGACCAAAGACTTAGAACTGACAAAGTTACCTAACCAAAAATCGACTTTTCAGGAGACGTGAGAGGTTTAAGTATATTGTTTGAAAGTAAAAATATTTAAGAAAGACTTTTATTTCTATAGAGAAAATTATATGGATATATATTTTAATAAACTTTGTTCCTCAGTATGGTAAAAGTGAAAAAATATATATTTTTTAGTTTAAGTTTTTTAATGCTCATTATAAATTTTCTTTTATTAGTTTCATATTATTATTTTTTTAATTTTAATTTTAATTAATTAATTAATTTTTATTGAAAATTTTTTTTTTTTCATATTTATTTTTATTATTTTTTTTTTATTTGTAAAAAATATATTTTATGGTTTTTCAAGAAATTGTTAAATTTTCACGCATTTTGTGCATTTTCGATACGAGACGTTCGTTACTATTTTTTTATATAAAAAATTAAAAACAAAAATTATTTCCCTTTTTTATTTAATTGTATTGTAAAGAAATTTGTTTGGATTTTAGGTAATCAAAAAAAAAAAAAAAAAAAAAACAGTCATGAAAATGAAACTGCCCTATAATAATTTTTCTTTCAGTGTACGTTTTTTTAATGGTTTTGTTGTCTTGAAAATTTAACAGAAATTTATTTTAAAAAAATATTTAAAAGAAAGAACGTTGTTTTGAGCCAGTTATGACATGAAATTGTTTAAAATCCTGAATGATTTGTTTTTTAATTTTTTTCTTTTCCGTTTCAAAGACCAAGTTTTCTTTTGTAACAAATTTTATAAACATACCTATTTAAATAAAACAACCTATCCCCTGTTATAAATATATTAACAGATTAAAAAAACAACAACCCTCCACTTTTAAAACAATTTCAATTATTTATAAATATTTAAAAAAAGTATGATAATTAATAACTGAAAAAAATATAACTAAAAAAGAAATCAATTATTAGATGTGTTGTGTAAAATATTTATTATATTTATTTAACAAAAACAAAAAAAACAAAATATATATTTAAAATAATATAATTTATTTGATTATGATGAAAAACAGAATGGTTATGTAAGTGTTTTAATATTTAACAAGAAAAAACAACTGTAGGATTTTGGAATTTCTTATAAAAAACTCTCCATAGATATTTTATATATGAATATTGTTTCTCTTAAATTCTTTTTCTTTCATACTTTTTTATATTTTTTAAATTTTTTATAACTAAGGTGCCATGAAATGTTTAAAAAGAAATAATTAACAATATGCTCTTTAAAATATATTACGCTTTAATAATAAGACTAAAATTATGCTTAAATACAGCACTGATTATACGTTTTATATTCTATAAACATGGTCTATCTTTATGAGAATTTGCTATTTTAAGCCTCAAAGTATACTTTAAATTTTAAGGTTTCCTAAAAGTATGCCCAGCATTTGATCATGTATCATTAGGTTACGATTTTGTGGCACTTTAGGTGTTTTTTTTTATTTTTTAGCCTTTAAAGAAATTTTAATTTGTAACGAGTTCTGTTAACTAAGTGCCTCTCAATTTGTAAAATTCGTATTCTTTTTTTCAAATAACCTTCCCTATTAAATGCAAAGATTCCTTCAATTTGTTAATAAACATATCGGAAGTATAAACAAGTTAAAGTAACCTTAGATCTGTTAAGACTTGCGACTGTTTTTAGGAGCATAGCAAAGATCGAAATAATCGATGACAAAATCGTCCATGAAAGCTTACTCGTCTAAAGAGTTAAAAGCAGTTGAAAGAGTTACTGGTTACGTTATTCGAATAATGGGTACGCCATAGCACACCATCTGAAGAACTAATTACTTTTTGCGGTAAAGAAGCGAAAGTGATGCATATTGATGGCACATATTCAAAAAGTTTGTATGTTTCTATGTGCGTGGATGTTAAAAAAAATTTTTAGTAATACATATCCAGCGTAGCAGAAATTTTCGTCGCCATATATAATGGTTTCCGAAACATCTACAAAAGTGGTATTACAAATCCCAGTTGACTGGACGCTAAATGTTCTAACAAAGCTCCAAAGAGGAAAGCAGGAAAAATTCACATATTCATCGCTAATGTTTACCATACATAAATACGGGAATATTGTAATGGCAGGATCAGAATTTGTTTTCACTGTATTTTGTAAATAATTTTAGTAAATAATTGTGACAAAGTTATATGGTTATACATGTTATTGCAGACCGATTAAACTTACACTTGAAAAGTAAAATAATGTATTTAAAACTCAATAAATTAAGCTCAAGTACTTAGTCTAGACTATCTCGTTTTTACAGTGGTGACCAACCAGTTAGGGACAATAATTGTTTGTATTCTGACATGAATCCAGGTTTAATTTATATGGTTCGGATGATAAAGAATATGTCAGACTTCCACAAAACTAAGAACTTAACCCTCGCTAATCTTTTACAAACTTTTTCATGGGATATGTAAATACGCATGTCGTTATACAAACAATTAAATTCCCTAAACAGGCGTATCCAATAAAAAACTACTTTTTTATTAATTGTACTGCATCGTTTTTAAATCTTATATTAGAGATAATTTATTATTTGTTTGAAATCTATATTCTGAAAATGTTCCGTTGGCTAATACTTAGTGGAGATCTAATTAATATGCTAGTTGGCGTAATATGTAGCTTGAAGGCTTTACAGATCTAGTGGATGTGTGTTGTTTCAGTAGAACTTAGTCAGGAAGAACGGAAGCGAGACGTTAACGTGATTGATGACATGAGTTCTATCTTCGTCAAGCGCAATACAGCTTTGATTTTTGAAAACGTTGGTTATTTTGTACTTCTGCTGGATGCTGTTGCTTGCCACTAGACCGGAATCATTTGAACTCGACTAGTAGCAGAATATTTGTTCATGTCCAAATTTTAGTGGTTACTTTTGCATCAGTAAATAGGCCTCCAAACTAAAAGCTATACACATAAAATTTTTGAGAAATACCAAAAAAAGAAAATATATTATCTGAAATTAAATAATTAAAATTTGATAATTATATAAATCTAACCGATTTCCCTTAATAGAATTTTAAACTAAAAAAAATTGTATTTAAGACAGGCACTTAACAAAACAGACTTGCTTATATATATAAAATTCAATAAATTGTTAGTTTTATTTATTGTATTATTATTTTTTGTTTATTTAAAAAGTATATTATTTACTACTATTTACTACCTTTTGAATATATATTTTATTTTAAAATCTTGTATAAAGGCATTTGGTATGCATTGAAATGGGACCCATCATATCTCTACATGTTTAATTTTTAACTCCTTCATTTATTACATAAAACCATAAAACAGATTAAAAAAAAAAAAAAAAACAAAATAGTGTATAATTGATTTTTATTTTATTTGTTTTTCTTACTAATTTTACTTAAATATTGTGTCTTGTGTTATGAGGGGCGTAACGTGAATATATGGCATGTTTGATGCAGTGTGTTGTTTTCTTAATTTCATTCGATAAAAAAAAGCAGAAAAAAATATATATTTATATATTAGTTTTGTTTATTTTATTTTGAAAAACCAAGTACGTAATTTTGCATTGAGAGAATATTTAAGTTTTTATTGCAGAAAAAAAACTTCATTGTTTATCAATTTTGCGTTTTTTTGTACGTTATTTAAGCATATTTCAATTTTTTTTTTATAATTTTTTTTTATAATTTTTAAAGAAGAAATTTACTTCAGCATTGTTAAAATTAAAATAAAAGATTAATTGTTTGCCTAAGTTTACAAAAAAGTTGATCATTAAAAAAAATCTTAAGTCGTTAAAAAAAACACATAAGACTGCTTAAAATTAAAAATACAAAAAACGAAAATTTTATAAATTTTTAAAAAACTTTACATTAAAAATTCATAGTTTAGGCTTTAAATACATTTAATTCAACATTTAAACACACGAAAATTCAAGTTTAAATTAAAATATAACAACCGGAAGCCACTGTTACAATTAAATTCAACACAAAACACCAGTAAACACCAAGGAAATACCAACATACATACACTAAATACAATAAACAAAACTCACCGCACTCAATACACACGCTTAATACATAAAAGTTTGTGTTGTACTTACTCCCACACTACCACTACTCGCCCACTCGCATTCTATCTTCGACTCATTTTTTATTTACTTAAAACTGCATTTGTTTTGTTAACATTTGTTGTTCGTTTCGTTTTTTTTTTTTTTTTTTGTAATTTTCCTCTCCTTCGATTTGTGTTTTGTTTACATTGTTTCACTACAACAAACATGTGCATAGTTTTACTTTTTTTTTAATTTTTCATAGAAATGTAAATATAAAGTCTCACGAACTGTTTCTATAAAACACACACACATGCTTAAACAAATATAAACATTTAGCCACAATATTATTCTACCCCGTTTTTGCTCTTTCTCTTTCTCATTCCTTCTCTTAAGACTTTGTTAGTGTATAACATTAAAATAAACAAAATAAACACAATTATTTATTTGAGTGTAAGAGAATGTGTTTGTGTTCACACATGCATAACACATGCATAAGCAGAGATCAAAACATTTCCATACATTTTTAAGCGTAGCCAACAACCATTCATGGTGTTCTTTTTTAATGTAATTTATATGCATTTCCGTTGAAAATATTCAGTTTTTTTCATGGTTCCTTCAAGGTTTTTTTGTTGTTTTTTTTTCTTTGTTGGTTTTAATTTATAATCACTGACATGTTGTATTTAAATGTATAACTTCCGTTAAAAAGTAATAAATTTAAGTAAAATAAGAAACTTGCAATAATAAATTCTAAAGACAAATTTTCTATAGAGAAAACACAATAATTAATAATTCTTTTGTAATTATTTGAAGTGCATTAGAAGAGAATTGCATGAAAAATATAGAAAGTGTGTATGACAAGGTAATAGAGCCTCAAGAGACAAAATTTCATTCCCATACAAATGATATTTAAACGCTTTTTAATCAGTAAATAGGCCTTCATTTTTTTAAATGTATCAATTAGTATTACATTAAAAAGTAAAATACTGTTTTTATAGTATATATACTGTTTATGTAATTTTTTTAATTTTATTTTAATGCTTACACGTACACTTAACAAGCTTCTTAAAGTTTATTTTCATTAAAAATTTCACTTAATAGATCTTTAAATGCAGAAGTCAACGATTTTCTATAGACAGCATGAAAAAATCTGTTCTTATAAGCCGGTGAATAAGTCATTAATCACAACTATAAGCAAACAATTTACAGTGAAACTTCGATATAACGAAAAATTCAATATAATGAATTTTTCCCCTTGAAAATAAATCTCTTATGGTAAAGTTTTCCATACAAAAATGCATTATAGCTCAACAATATATAAATAATAAAGTATTTATAAAAGTCTCTGTTTTGTTTTTCTTTTAAGCTCCCTTTATAGATAATATAAGTTTTTAAAATTAAAAGTAAATAATTTTCTTCTTTTTTGTTTGCAATCAGCTGTGAGTTAAGCATTTTGCAATAAATTGCAACACTTAAACCATAAACGCCGCTCACAATTAATGGCAAATATTTACAATGATATGAATTTCCCATCTAAATGCCTAAAATTGTGAACAGCGCTAATGTGTTTAGAAGTGCATATGTGCATATGTAAATCCGCCATACTGTGAATTATCCATTTAAAAGCATTTATACAACGAAGTCAGAATGAAAAAATGTTAGTTTTAAAAGAAAAAGTCTTGTTAAATGATAATTGCATTCGTAACTTGCGTAAATATACAAAAATTACACAATATTTTATTAAAATCTACTAAAATTGTAAAAAATAAGTGTTTAATTCCTTATTTACTTCTTGTATTTTATTAGTATTTTCATGTGAAATAATTTGGATAAAAAAAACAAAAACTTTGTTATAACAAATTTTTTGGTATTTCTTCAAATATAGTTATACAAAGGTTTTCCTGATACATACATATGTAAGTATATATTAAGGTTTTCTCAGCACTTTTTCTATTCCCGGAAAAATGGGAAATGAAACATTGATTTCCATAGAAGAGGGATTTTGTTGATTTCCATGACACAAAGCAATCATAATAGCAGCATCAATTAATAGGTACATATGTATGTGCTTCGCTTACTCAGTGCCACCGTGAAATATATTTAAAAAACGTATATTTTCTTTTATCCAAATATTACTAATTTCCAAGTCAATCAGGTATTTTTTTTTGTCTACTTTAAAAGAAGAAACTTTTCTGTCAATTAAGTTCTACCGAGCTATAACGTCTAAATCTAGACACATTTTTTTTTTTTGTTTTTTTTTTTTTTGTTCTAAAACGACATATTGTTGTAGAATAATATTTTTCGTTTGTCTTTTTCGAATTCCAGTGATTCCCGGGAAATCAGGAAATAAAATTAGTTGGATTAACAAAGTATTTTTCGATCCCCTTTAAATACGTTATATCGATATTTCACTGTATATGAAAAACTATGCACATTAATTAAAGAAAACCAATTTTTAAAAATAAATAAGTTTGTGTTTTCCTTGATTAAGCCTGACATTATCGCCCCTACTTTATTTATTACTGTTTTGAATGATTTTCTCTTTGATTAGCTCTAATGATTATAATCATTCACTTCTGTGAATGACAGTAGCTTTTGTCATTTAAATCTGTTTGATCGCAGGCCGAGCGTGAATGCGTAAATTGGTTGACACTACCACACACGACCTGTAAACAATCTATCGAAGTTGTTTTATGATTCTCTCTGTAAATGTTATTTACATCTCTTCAGCTGGTAATAGCAGCATTTGTTAATCATACATACTGGTTGACCTAGTTTTTCTAGAGACTGCGGTGAATAGGCGTAGTGTGGAACACTAACATATGACCTGCAAATAATATTTTTTTTCTTGAACTCGGGACCAGTACTCTGTGGGTGAAACCTAATTATGCAGTGCATTGCGCTGGTATTAGAAAAATAGCTTGTGGGAAGGAGGAAAGAGGGAGTGGTGGGAAGACTTTCGGGGGTAGAGTTGTTCAATTTCCTTTCGCATTCCATTTTTAAAAATTTCCAAGTCATTGTAATATTATTTTTTAATGTAACCAAAGATATTCTAAAAAAAACTTACCCATAGAATCTAAAATGGTGATGATTTTTGAAGTTAGGCGACCATAGCGCAGCAAAAAAATATAGTGGTTATTCAAGGTCAAAAATTTTTTTCTATTTATTGCATAGTATTTTTAAATATTAATTGAAGAAAAAGCTGATGTATCGTTTATAGTAAAAAAAGTCGAAAACTATGAAATGCGTACTTATATCATACTTTAAATAGAAATATAAGTGAAAAACGTATTGAAGGTTGTTCTACAAACAAACAATGCGACTAAAAGACGAATCTTCCTATAATTCCTTGCAAAATCCGCTGGATAATCATCTACAATGGAATGCTCTCTACTAGAAAAACTGGCATTATAAAAGATTATGTCATTATTAGGAATTATTTCTTCGGTTTCATTAGGACACATTCCGTTATAGTACCAATGAAAAATTAAAACACACCCCCACATTGGAACGGTGCTCTAACAATGCGATTGGATTGGCTACCCTACCATTATTAACCCCCAAACTAGTGCTCTAGAGCTTATTCGAGCGCGCTAAACAGGTCAAACAATGTATTTTGTGCTGCTATAATTTTCCACACTAGAATAAATAGTTTTACTGTTAAATAAATAGTTTTGCTGATAAAAATATGTAATTTTTTCAAATTAGTAATTCGAAAACAAGGTTAAAAAAAGACGACGAGCCAAATTAAAATAAATGTTTTGATTAATTTTGTATATTTTCTGTCAATACAATGTTCTGTGTTTTTTTTACATAAAAAAATTGACTTTTTGGACGGTTTTTTTTGTTTTCAAAAACTCTGATCGAAAAGATCCAAAATAGACTTTGAATCACCGGCCCAAACTTAAGAGTTGTATTCCATTTCAAGTTGGGTATAGGTCTGGTAAATATTAAGGAGATCAGATGGGGTAAACTATTTCTTACACCGCCGCACTTGAATGCTTTTTTCGACATTCTAAATATAATAAACGGACATCACAATGCATTCTTATGCCCAGAAATTCAAGTATCTTATTTTTGAATATCTACACTACCCATTGTCACAGAGGTCAAAAAACAACATTGGGTCTTGCGCACATTACACAACCCCACTTGGAGATTTTCGACTGGGGCTCCAAGAGACTCGGTCTACGATCAAAAGAATATGAATTACAAATGTTGCCGTCATCCGTGTAAGAGTAGACAGGATTGAAAGAGTAAGCAGTGTCATCGTTTTGGACTTATAGGCATATGGTGATAATAATATCGTATCATCTTTAACTATAAGTGATGTTTACAACGAGGGAATACATTTTATTGTAATAATTACTGAAATAATTATATTCTTCTTCGAAATGGTATAAGAAATACTAAGCTTCAATTGCCCCTCTTAATATTTACGGGACCTGTATACATTACATTATTAAATTACAGAGAGTATTCATTCTTTACATGCACGGCACCGTTGGTGACACAATCTTTAGGCAAAAGTTTGTTGTTAGTATTTGCGATATAAATAAATGTTTTTCCTCTTTTCTGCAACTTACTTCCCTAGTATCAGTACCAACATATGTAGGAGTCAAACCCTGAGTGCTAGAAGAGCTCATTACAATCATTATACATTGATGCCTATATAAAACTCCAAAAGCGTTTTTCCGATTAAGAAAGCTTTAGGTAAGCAACATTTGGCCCTATATTGGCTTTTTATATATACACGAGGACAATAGAACAATGAGGTTATCCAAGCTATTCAACTCCGTCGAATCATTAGAAATACTATCAGTGCCAAAACTAAGTAGACACCTACATTTTCTGAAATTTCGTTTACATTTCAGTTTTTTAAATACGTTAAGTTTAAACTTTTTTTAAATACTGTATTTACAGCTTAACAAAATCTATAAAAAGCAACAACGAAATTCTAGCAACACCTAAAGTTATACAATAAAAATGCAAAAAAACCTATTTTTCACGCGTCAAAAATAAGAAAGAATAGAGTATAAATATTCGGGAAGGGATACCATTTTTCTGATGGCTGCTATAGAGTACAACAAGAATCTGATTTAGAAGTTTTCGTAACACCTTCAAAATTCAGAGTTACGAGTAAAAAACTGGTTTTTCGCATCATCAAGCACTTATAAGTTAATAACTTAGCTAAATATTCACCGATTTTAAGACTCTTGACGGATTTGGAAAAAAGAGTAAAAGACCTATTAAATGGTATATACAATATATAAGTAAACTTGACAAATCTGTGTATATTTATCAAACGAGCATATGTTACAGAGATCATGTTGGGCAACGCCACGTGCCTGTGTACAAATAATTAAATCTACCACAACAACACAGATAGAAATGTTTACAAAGAAAAATATACGCAGAGAAGAACACAAGTAACAAACAATAACAAATAAGAAGAACTGAAAGAAGTAGATGCTTACATTCGCATGGCTATATAAGAACTAAAAAGAAAATAAAAGAAAGAAAGAGAATCTACGTGAAATATCGAGAGGTTAAAGAGCTTTCGAAGTATTGTTTACCATATAAAAAAAGCATATCGGTGTGAACAAAAATCAGTTTATTTCGTGTAAACTCAGCGAACAAATTTATGTGAGGTAAACTCAGCGTGAAGAGAGTTCATTGGTTTGAACTCTGTTTGCAGAGAGTTTATAAGGAGTAAACTCAGTGTGACAAGTTGAAGTGAAGAGTTAAGTGTGGACAACCACTGGTTGAAAAGGTTGTGATCGGACCTAAGTTGTAACAACGATCAGGTTGGAAGATCTTTTGGTAGAAAGATCTGTCGAGTAACTATTGTCGTTTACAAAATAGTAGTAAGCAGAGAGAATAATTAAAAAAATAAATTGTTATTGCTTTTAAAAAGGGTTCAAGCAGTGGTGCACAAAACTGCGTAAATAATGGATTTTAATAAAAAACTAAACACAAGATTTATTGTATTTTAACTACCATCTACAAACTCATAAATAAACGTTTTTAGTAAGGTATAAACGTAACAATCCATTCTAAATTTTCAAAGTATAGTGATGTTTTTACATTATAAATTGTATAGGAATCGTCCTATTTTTGGATTAATTAAAGTAGTGCCCTTATGAATAAATATGAATTATACTTTATTTTTAAAAATCGGATGGCAATTGATGGAGTTAATGCACTGTTTGTATATCCTATAGAAAATAGCGTGTTAAAACAGTATCTTTCGTTTTTGTTGGATAACTTTAGTTGTTGTTTTTTATGGATTTTGTAAAGCCGTAAACACAGTCCTAAAAAATATAATATATTTAAATTCATCGAATTTCAAAAGATAGAAATAGAATATAATAATAAACTAAACTAAATTGCAAAGAATATGGGTGTCTATTTAGTTTTGACACTGATTGTATGTTCTGCCGAAATATAGGAATTTATTTCTAATCAACACATATTCTTCCTCAGTATTCGTATTTAGCATAAAATAAATACATCCCTTTGTAGTTGGTAGCCCAGTGAATCGCACAACTAGGCTTGCCAAATGGCAATTTTTTTATTTATCAAAATTTCTAATACAAATTTTTTTTTTTTAGTTTTCTGTCTGAGGTTGTTGAAAATGTAATAAATTAATAAAGTAAATCATTACAAGTTTCCTAGCTTAGTTTATCAACAAAATTTATAATAAAATTTTTATAATAAGTGTTCGAATAAGTTCGTTTAAAAATTTAATTAAAAATGCAGGTAAAAAATTTCACAGAATTCGAGAGTGGAATTAATTCCTTAAATATGTGGCTTCTGCAGAAAATATAAAACGAAATTTTATTTCGTAACACGTAACTTAGAAAAGGAAAGCCTACTATCAGGCAAAATTTGAGACAAATAAAAAAAATACTGGTATAAATATAACACAATATAACGTATTTTTTTATTTTTACGCAATATCTTTTCTTTTGGTCAATCCTGGTCATTTTAATTGAATTGGTCGCTTCAATCTTATCAATTGTTAATAGTAGATATCAGAATCAATCGTTTTACCAGTTTGTAGAAGCTCATAATGAACAATCCCACTTTAATCCTACTGGATAACAGCATTACCTTTCGTAGTGTCAACCCTGGAATTTCCGCCGTCTACGAGCTTTCTCACACATTATTGTTATATGTGATCCACTTTTCATGGCCTGTTATCATTCGGATCTATCAAACAAGCTATCCTGTTGAATGATGCAATTAATATTGCCAGAGATATTACATTTTAGAGCCATTTAGTGACGGCTTGTAACCGAAGTTTTTCGAACACCAATATGTTTGACTGTCAAGATTTCGTTTTCAAAATCAGGATTTTCTCTTTATATGTCAGGAATTTTATAATGTTGGCAACCCTACGCACAATACTTTAAAGAGACAACAATGTAAGTTTCTTTTTTAATGGTAAGAGAAGACTAAGGTTGTTTCTTCAGGACTAAAACATATTCTTTAAGTATATTTTATTTGAATTTATTTAACTAAAATTATTTTATTTTATTTTATTTATTTGTTTTTTTTTTCCAATTTCTCTACTTTGTACCTTATTTTGACTAATTTTTTTCTGGCACTCTTTCTTAATTTTATTTTGTTTTTTTCGTTGAATTTTATATAAAAGCAGCAACAACAGCAACAATTTTTAGAAATGCAAAATGCGTACAAATTTAACAATTTTTTTCTTTTGTTTTTAATTTTTCCTTCACCCACAAACCACAAATAATTTCGTTATTTTGTGGTGGTTCATGTAATTATTTATTTATTTTTTTTTTTTAATTTGACATAAAAGTTTAATAAAAATTGTTTATTATTTAGTATTTTTTTCACCTTAAAACCTTTTCTAAGTTAAGCTATTTATTTAATTAATTGTAATTTATATTTTTGATTTTTATTTTATTATTTGAAATGTGTATTTAAAAAACAGAATAATTTGTTTTTAATATTTCTAAATGGCCAACAAATGGCTTGTCATTGCAAAAAAAGAGCGCATTAATTTGTTTTTAAATTTGAATTGAATTTTATATAATTTCCTTATTTTTTTCTCTTCTTTTTTATGAATATTTATATATTATGTTCCATGTAAAACGAATATTAATGATACAATAATAATGATAATGATGATAATAATTATTTAGTATTTAATACAAATTACATGTTTAGTTTATTTAATTTTTATTTCGAATTATTTCTCTAATTTTTCATTTTAATTTTTGTGTTGAAATAAAACAACATTTGGGAATTAAAGATTTAATGTGAATTTAAGCAGTATTTTCTTTTTTTTTCTTGCATATTTGAAACGTTTTCTGTTTTTATTTAATTTCTCTCCTAAATGAAATGCATTTTAGGTTTTAATGTAAAATTTAATTAAAATTGATTTGATAGCAAAACATTAAGAGACGAGGATTGGGAGAAAAGTACTCGTATAGTGTCTCCCTGTCTATGCTCCTAATCAGTTTATTATTTGTTTGGTTCGTTGTATGAGTGTGTGAGTGTATATTAATGACATTTAATTAGTTGGCATGTACAATAACAATTACAATTACAATTGAAAAAATAAATAAGTATAAATAATTAATTCATTTCAAATAAGTGATTATGGTAAAATGAGAAAAACAGGCAAAGTAAACGATCATACATACTTGCAGTCACATTTAGAATAATATTATCTGAAAAATATAACGCGGTTTTCTGCCAAGTTTTAATTATTGATCATTAATCTCCGCATGAGGTGGTAACAAATAAAATTAATAACAACAATAAACGTATGAAGTAGCAATAACGACGTTTAAATATTAAACGGGTTTGTTACCGAAATGCTTTCTTAGCCATCTAACTGGCCAATTTTACACAAATTTTATAAAAATATGACTATGGCGATCGACAGGAAAATCCTTTTTTTTATTTGCCACATTAAGTAAATAGTTTATTTCTGTTTACATTTTGCCCCTGTAATGAAACTTTAATAGAATAAAGCAGCAGACGACACATATAATATTGCTGCGTTTTTACCTTTTAAAACGTTTATTCATGAGTTTGTAGATTGTGGAAAGGCAGTGGTACACAAAACTGTATCATTATTATTGAATAAAAACCACAAACAATATTTATTTTATTTTAATTGCAAGTTACGAACTCTTTTAATAAGCGTTTTAAAAAGGCAAAAACGTAACAATATATCCCGTCTAAAGACAGACTCTCCGGCTAGAAGGTTAGTTTATCAGAAGACTGGTAATATACTAGGTACGGTTAACGTTACGTTGCTGGTTGCACTCAAAAACCTCTGGTTGCGAAAAATAAACCTCTGGATTACTTTTACTCGGGAATACTTCAGTTTCGGCTGTATTCCCTTATGCCTGTAGTTCCTAACGTTCTAGTTTATGTTCGGGGATGTCTATTAATCGATTTGACTGCATTTTGTAAAATATTCAGCTTTTAACGCATACGATCGTATTCGGGTATATTTCCTGTTCAATTCAATTATTTAGAATGCCTCTATCCGATAGCACCAAGATTTAATCTTACTCGAGGCAGTTACGGTGTGGCCCTTTGGCATTCCACTAGTACTGGTCACAATATCTGCTCTTAATTCAATTTCTTTTTAAGGAGAACAGTCCGAAAGCCATTTAAGAATTAGGAAATGCTAAGACTACTGAATAAGTAGTATGTCCGATAACTTGCGATGGAACAAAATAGACTGAAGGCTATTGGGGAAGTAGTCAAACCGAGAACCGTACTAAGTACAAAGACAACTGAATAAAAAGTCTATCTGAAACCACTGAGGTAAAAACTATTACAACTATTATGAGTTGTTCGGCTTAAGAGTCGGTGAGGGACTAGCAAGTGTGAAGATTCGAGAGTATATAGCCTATTCGAACCGCTATGGCAGTAGCTTGTCCTATACCTATTAAGTAAAAAGCTGGTCCGATAACCATTGAAGAAACAGCTTAGCCAAAGACTAATCTATTTCCCAAGACCATGAATGAAGCCATTATATACTAATGGAAAGCCATTAAAATGCTGATTTTAACTTGTTTAGGAAATAAAATTGTTTTTAAGGCAAAATTATGTGTAGAAAAAAAACATCAAACATATTAGATGCAAGAGATCATACCTGAAACAAAGTCTATATATACTATTGTAATATCTTAAGTTAAAAAATTCCAATTACGTATAGTTCATTCTCAAGAAGGAAGTTTAAAGATAATGACACAATAACTGAGGTACCTCTGGCATAAGGCATGAATGAGCACAAGCCAGAATGAACTTGTTATATATAAGCCATGAAAGATAATAAATAATAGAGAATTAATCAGTAATTATCAGAGAAGAAGTTACAGAAAGAAAAATTTTAATTAATATCTGGTCTAACATCGCATGTGCTATTTCAAGGTGGTATAGAACCATTTTGGAGAAAATTAAATGAGGTCCTGACATATTATTGGAAAGTCTTGGGTTAGTAGACTTATTCTGCATATAGTTTTTCGCCAGAAAGCAGTTATAAGCTAAAGAAACTTTAAATGAGATATATCTGGCGCTCTTATCGTATACCCACAAGGCCGGAATTAGCCTGTAATATATTGTAAAAAGTAACTAAGGCCTGTTCTAACATACGTAGAGGAGTAGACCCCTTTTTGGAAGAACTAAATGGGGTCTGATACTCAGTGGAAAGAAGTTTCTTACTAAGCATTGATTATACCCTATTGTTAGAAAGGTATGTATGATCGCTAAAAAAACACCCTTTTGAGAAAAAAGGAAATGAAAACAAAATCCCTCTAATAAATTAAACAAAACTGCCGTTTTTTTTATACAAAACTTAAAACAACTTTTTATTTAAATATTTTTATTTTCTATAAAACCTAAATTATAGAAAAAAAAAAACAGACAGAATAATACAATTTTGTAAATATTTTAAAATTATAATTCAAAAGAACAGTATTTTTAAATATATTTTTTAATTTTTATATTTAAAACAAAATAGTTTCTTTTAATTTTATTTTATTTTCTAAGCAAAAGGTATACCCATTTTTAAATACTATTAAAAAAAAGTAATTAATAAATTACAACAAAATAATAAGTAACTAAAACAAGAAAAAATCTATAAAAAATATATATATATTTATAAATAAAAAAGATTATTTAATGTTATATTATTATTAAATTATATAAAAAAGAAGAAAATTATTTAATAATGATACAGAAGAAACAAAAACAAAAACTATGATTGAAAAAGAGTACTTCATAATAAAAAAAATAATAATAATAAAAAACAGAAAAATAATTAAATTTTTTTTTTAAATATAATTCAAGTTTTTAATGGCGTATGTTTGTGTGTGTTTTTTATTTCAATCCTTCCAGCCTTTGATTTTAATTTTAAGTTTTTTTTTCTTCCTAATAAATTGGGGAATGGCAGCAATTTTTTTTGTTTGTGTTTATTAGCTTTAAGTGTTTTCTTTTTATAATTATGGAATTTATATACATATAAAAATATATATTTTTTTCTATTTTATAATTAACTTTATTTAATTGCATTTCACTTTAAAAAAAAGAGCACCTTTTTCTTGCAATGAAAAGAAATGAAAAACCAATCAGTTTAAGCACCTTTTTTGATTAAAAATTTTAGGAAATTTGAGCACTTGTTTAGACAATTTCACGATTTGATTTTACGTTGGAAAATGTTAAATTTTTGTTGTATTTAAAGCCTATTCTTTTTTTTGATTTTCCATTTTATTTTTTCCAATAAAATATTTTAATTGAATGCAATTAGTTATTTCAATTGAATGAAATTAGAAACCATTGCCTTGTTTGATCAGAAAAAGAAAATCAATAACTTTTTATTATAACCAGTAGTACAAAGATTATTGCTAATTATCAAAAACATAAAACAATCCTAATTACTAGGGCAGTTTGATAATTCGATTAGTAATGGATCCACAACTTAAATATTCGAGATTTTTGAAAAATTTTAGGAGTCTATTGTAAACCATTATTTATTATTTATTAATAACACAAGTATACACAGTTTTGGATCAGAGAAAGGAAAAGTTATACGTTATTTGTTGGTGGTTGATTTTGAAAATAAACACTTGACAATTTTAGAAATGAAGAGCAATCATCTGAGTCATTTGTACTATTTGGGATCTGTTTCACGCATTAGAGTCCAACAGTAGTCACTCATCTTGCCGGCATCCCAAAAACTTTAATATCATCTTTCAATTTTCGCCAAATCTTGGTGTAGTCGTTCTCTTTGCTCGTCGTTCGTAACACCTAAGTTTTCAGGAAAATACGATATTACTTATTTGGTCTTAAACATTTTAAAAAATAACCGTCAGCCACTAATTTTCGAATAAACAGAGCGACAAATATTCATTCTATTATTTTTGCGTCTGATAATTTGGCAAACAACTTGGTCATGTAATAAAAAGCCCGAGCTTCAGGATTAAGCGCTTTTTATTCTCTTCTTTTTTGAAAAACGGTAAAAAGCCTGTAAACAGTGACTTTCTTCAGCGTCAAGATATTTTCACTTCTCCAACTGAGATGAGTATATCTCTGCTTTTTATTTCGATAAATTCAAATCACGACTCACGTCATTCCGTTGACTTTGCAATATTAAATGTTTTTCTTTTATATTAAAATATTCAGTTGATGGTGAACTTTTCATCGGTAATGAATTGAAAGTTCCCATGGAATTTGCACTCATACCAAAGATCAGCAATGAATCGCTTTTTAGCTACTCATACTCACTCATGAATTTATAAGTATAAGTGAGTACACATCACTTAAATTCAACTACTCATTGTCATTTATACTCACAATAACGTTGATTCATAAGTTTAAGCAGCAATGAGTATGAATCAAACGTCATACTCATACTTATCGCATAGCATTCATTCATTTCATGATTCAGGAATTCCATCCTATGGCCACTTTCATTAATTCATTTGTAAGTTATTGGCGCAATATAAATTTATTCAGAGTATTGGCAATCGTTAGCTATAACGTTTCCTCACTTCTATGGTAAGATAGAGAAAAAACTACTCTTTTTTGAGACCTAGAACAAATCAATCAAATTTCAGATACCCTTTTCTGAAGTGAAAAGTGTTCTGTCTCGGTCAAAACAAATGACTGTCGGAAGGCAGATTTCGGGTTATAAGCAAGATCAGGCAAAAATGCAACAAGTGGTCAAGCGTTGTTATGATGAAATATTACTGATTCATGTCTATGGTGCAAGCGAATCGCATTGTAAAATATTCCGGATGAAACAACAAAGTGCTCTATATCTGACGCCAATCTAATGGGTTCATGTGGCGATCCATTCATGCCTACGACAAATACCACTAGGGCCATCAATTTTACCATGTAAAATAAGAAATAAAAATTCATACTTTAAACCTCTTATGGTGCGGCCAAAATATGTGGCCGAAATTAAAAGTTAGCTCCCAGAGTTTAATCGCTGTAAGACCTAGATTGGAGAAATGTTCCGTACACAAAATTCGGAGAAGCCTTCAATAAGTCCACAGTTCAAGACTTTACAGTTAAGATTACTTTTAAGGTTCATGTTTGCATTGAGTATAGCAAAATAGACAAAATGTAGCACTTCAGGACCAAAAGTCGTAGACCAATATCTTTTCATCAGACTAGTCATCTGTAAGCCGTGTATGCAGCCACTTAAAACTCAACGTACACTCAATTTAAACATCATTTGATTTTAGTTGTACATATAAGTATTGTTGTCCTGTTCGGTTTATAATCATCATTTAGTCTTTTTAAAGTTAATTTTTGATCCTTAGGTGTAGCTGGGCTCATTTTTATATTGTCTGATATCAATGTTGCATCATCTGCACGCCATTAAATTTGATACCCTTTTCTACTTCGTACAACAACGTTTTGTAAAATATTGATTCCGCGTAGAAATTGAACAAAAAAGGTGAAAGAATACATCCTTGTTGCACACAACTTTTGATTTCTACATTATTTGTGCATCCATCGTTGTGCCTTATATTCGCTGTTTGACTCCAGTATAGACCTTTTACAGACTGAATACCGTTTGCATACAAATCGAACACTTGGAATACTTGAAACGGCTTGTCATACTTTGTTTTATCAAACATTTCGGATATGCTAAATCAAGGTTTTTCAATATCTCTCAGCTTTAGCTCGTATGGCAACCAATTTCCTTTTCTTTGGATGAATATGTTGCTCCTTACAGATGCTATGAAACTGATATTAGAGTGGCTTTCAATGATTTTGGAGGTTATTATTGAATATACCAAAAAATTGCATAAAGTAAGAAAGTAAGACCACCTTTGAACTCTTTTGGCTGAACTGGTTCTTATTTATCGTCAATGTCAAAATTACTAATAAACTATTTCTGGCATATTGGAATCAATGAAACATATCCAGGACAAATTTTGGTAAGCAAAGCTTTCCGCAAATAATACTTCATTGGTATTAAATTCAACATTTTCAAAGCAAAAAAAACCTTTGTTTTCATTATTGCTTTCAATGGCTATTCATCGACAGATTTTTGTCCTCCTAGAATTCTATCTTATTAATAAGGCTTATAGGCTCTTATTAATAAGGCTTACTTTTGAGACAAATTTCTATGCAGTAATTTTTTCAATTTTTTATACAATAGCCGCAAGATGGATGGGGTACCAGTAAGTAGTAGAATTCATGAAGTTCTACCATAATGACTACTCACGTGTGCACCAGTACATTGTCTTGGACTATCCATCCAATATTTAATCCATCGAAAAGCTCGTGCTGGCTCATTTAAATAAACCTACTGTTTAGATTGATTTTGATTATTTTCTGGTGTGCTCTAATGGGTCCATGTTTCGTTGCTCTAAAACATCTCCAAACGGTTATAGTTGAGTGTTGTGAGTGCATTTACCGTTCCGCTGACATTTTCATATACAAATATTCATGCTTAATGTGATGTACCCTACAGGTTAAGATGCCAACAACCTATATCATTTTATGAATATTATTGGCTGATTCTGGTACCTCTGAATTCAGTAAATAACTTTTTGACCATTGAAATTGATACTGCAAAGTTCCAGTAGTATTCATCAAGCCCTTGTTTGGTTTCTGTAATGATTTTTTACAAAAAACTTGATGTTCAACCAACATTTGGACTGTTTTTTCACATTTCATTGCTGTTGTCTGCTTTAATAAAATTATGTTGCTTACAATTCGACAGTGGTCCAGTAACCATTAACGGGAGCGGTGTTGTGCTGTTAGTTACTGCTTTGAATTAACAAATTGCCCTCGTACAATTGCCTTATTCCAAAATTCCAAAGAAATAAACCGTTCGACCGTCGACTAGCATATTGTTCGGCAGCCATATTTGTATCCTCAATACTTTGTAAATTGTTATAGGCCCGATAGGCGATCAAACTGCTTGACCAACATTTATGCTTGTGTGCGTAAAAAAAAGATCAAAATATGGTTACGCGCATAGGTTGTTTATGTCAGTGTTTAATCTTTTAACGCACCAAACATAAATGTTGGACAGGCATTTTGATAGTCTATATAGTCAGCTTTAGCTTTTATTTTTTATGAAGTATATTCAACGGATTTTTAGAAGCAATATTACAAGAAGTAAAAGGAATTCGAATAAATATTTTCATGAGTTTTGTTAGAAATTTTAGATATTTGCCTTATATTTTAGTCGTTTTTCTAAGAAATAGCAAATATCGAAGGATCATTTTAAATGTTCTTTCGCGATAAATGAAGAATAATTTTAAAATAAATAATTGTTGCAGACGTAGACTGATTTACGTGTATCTGTGTTAAGTTCAATATCAGTTCACAATTTTAGATTTTTGCTATTTTTTATAGAATTAACAAATAGAAAGTGAGGTTTACGTTTTGATCTTCGACTCCAAACCTGATCAATATCGATAAGCTGAGTAGAAAAATCATTGTTGCTGGTGATTTCAACGTTTACTATTCTTTTTAGCTTTACCATTTGAGTAATACAAGTCCAGAAGGCCAAGGATCAACACTCTTAATTTATTTAAGACTTAATGACTTATTTTGAAATTTTACCGGAAAAATTTGTGTTCTTGTTCAGAATATTGAGATTGTGGCAAATATGATCGAGAATATTTGCTTTTTACTATAATTGGCCGTATAAACTTGCAGTCTCATCTGTAGAAGACCCTTATTTATTATTGTTGCAACAAAAGATTTATAAAACAAGTGAAAAGAGAGAATTACGTGCTATATCCAAAACTAGAAAACAATACGTCTTCGCCGGTCTACCGGGTACAGAAGAGGCCTAAGACACTCATTAATTTTTTGAGAGAAAATTACACATTTGCAAGTAATAGCCATCTTTCTCATGCTCTATGAGGGATCGATTTTCCAATAGATCGCACGATGCATTGCAAAAAGAATTTTTTTGTTTTGTACACTTTTTTATGAAGAACAAACATCCTTCAAAATCTATTCTCTCTTTTTCAATGCAGACTGTATCTGAGTATTGAATGCGAAAGAGATAAAATTAAGAACTAAAAGATGTTTGTTTTATTTTTACAAGCTGAAGCCTGGCGTGCTTCGCTATACCTATCTTAATTATTAATCTAACTGTTATCTTAGTTAAATTGTTTTTCCTTTTTCTACATTTTATTTCTTTCCTTTCAGAAAGGAACTGAAGGATCTGCTTTTTAGCTGCATACAGTCTTCAAACAAACACACAATTATTGTTATATAATTTATGTATATATCGTAACTAAATCATGAACAGTCACAACTCAAAATTTATCAAAAACGTTTTTTTCCATAAATTAATTCACAGATCTAATCCCTAACGACCACGAAATTTCCGTTTGCATCACTATCTCTCTTACATGAGAGAATATTGTTATGTCTGCTTTAATGTTACTTGTGATGCTTGTACAATGTACATTATCAACTAAAGAGTACTATTTTTAGTTGCGACAATGAAAATATGAGTAATTGAGTAGTTTTCTTTCAGATAAATAGTATTATTTCGAGCTGTAGCACTGTTAATGAAAAAAGTGTTTAGTTAATCAAAATATATTTCCAGTTAAAGAGGCACAAATGGAAAAATACAACTAAATTTTCAACTAAATAGTCACAACTCCTAATTACCTCTTATTTGCAATATTGTTGCATAAAATTACAAAACATAAGCAAACTGTCTTGTAAGACTGTTTACTTCAATGTGGAACTCAATTTGACTATGTGATTACAAATATTTTTTTAGAAACAGCTTTTTGCCTCTTAACATTTACAATTTTTTAGTTGTGACTGTTCATGATGAAGTGTGCGATATATAAGACTAAGTCGTCCTATGTTCGTTACTTTATAACTCGAGAACCACTAAACCTATTTACAAACCAATACATCCATTGAAAATGTGTAGTTTCACTGATAGTTTTGGTTGAACTGGGCTTTCTAAATTTGGCCCAAATAACTTTGTGGTCAATGAAACTCATCAGTCAAGTGGTAGTGGCACCTCGCATATAAGATAAAGTAAATACTGACTTTTGTATAACTTTGGAACGGTAATAGTGTAATGTTCTGAATTTGGTTAATATTATTTGTCAATATACATCAATAGTCAAAATATAGGCGAAATATAATATGTGGGTGTGGGACCTCTCATACAAAGCAAATATTGATTTTTGTATATCTAGAGAACAGTAATAGTGAAAGTTTCTAAATTTGGTCCAAATAACTTTGTGGTCAATAAAACTCATCAGTCAAAAAGTGGGCGGAATTGGACAAGTGCTAGTGGCACCTTGCATACAAGACAAAGTAAATACTGACTTTTGCATAACTTTGCAACGATAACAGTGTAATGTTCAGAATTTGGTCAAAATAACGTCGTGTTCCATATAAATGATCTCACAAAAAGTGGACGCAATTGGATAAGTGGACGTGGCACCTCCCATACAAAGTACACATAGATTTTTGTATATCTTTGTAAGGGAAGTAGTGGAGGATTCTAAATTTGAACTAAATAATCAGTTTAGCCGCTTAACTGTGCACTTACAAACACACATTCTTTTTTATACCAAATATAAGATACTATTAAAAATCAATAGGTCATATGAATTTGTGAGTGAATTGCTAAAAACATTGATGTATAATTGTTAGTTTTAATTTAATATTTCTTTTTAGAACTAAAAAAAAAAAAAATATTTTTTTCAACTATTTTCCTTATCCTTTTATCTGCATTTTTTTAATTATTTTTTTATGTTATTGCTGCCATTCGTGTGTGTGTTTTTCTGTTACTGTGCCTATTACTTTAGCATTCACTGTGAATCTAAGTCTTGTAAAAAAAATAGAAAAAACAAAAAAATCTTTTTGGGTTTTTTTGTAATAGAATGTAATGGAAATGTTCTCAAACTTGCTTGGAGTAAAGCAACAACTAATTGTGGTCTTACAAACAACAACACTTACTTTTAAATAATTTTCCTTTATTTTGTTTGTATTCTTTTTTATATAAAATTTGCATAAATTTTCAGCACCCTTAACTATGCCAGTGTATGATTAGGAATGAGGAGAAGTTGAAGAAATTAAAACAGATTTGTCTGATTTATGAAATTGAGATGATTTTAGTACGTATTTATAATTCTCAGTTAGTTGATTAAAAATAATATATGAATTTTTTGTTTGTTTTTAAGTTATTGTTAAAAAGAAACCATTTTGTTTTCATATACTAAGTTTTATTTACTTTTAAATAGTTTCATGGACTTGGTGAGCGCCCCTCGTATATATATATTGTATTTTTTATATATATTATATAGCCTTAATATGTTTATAAAAAAATCTTATTATTTGTTATTGTACAAATTGAATAGAAAAAGATTCTTTTTTCAAATTTTACTATTTTATTGGTACTTTTTTGTTAGTACTTACAAAAGTAATGTATTAGTTTTCAAAAGTGCAAAAAAAACAGCATAGTATTTTTTGAAAGAAGAAAACTATATTTGAAAATATGAAACTCTTATTTGTACGTATAAATTGTAAAAAAAAAGAAAAAAAAACTCTCGCTCTCTCTATTATTATTCATATTGAAATGTTTATTTTATTTTTTATTTTAATGATTTCTCTTTTATTGCTACATATTGTAATAAATATTTATTTAATTAATATTAAAAATCCAACAACTCTATATATTCATATATATATTAAACATAAACAATATTTAAAAAAAATACTTGAATATAAACGCCGGAAGTTGCTGCCATTGTTTTTGTGACTGCTGATGATGTATGAACGTGATTTTGCCAATTCTAATATTTTTTTACATAAAAAGAAAAAAAATATTCTTATTTTTAATATTATATATATAGTACTCGTATATGAACATGAAAAATTACTTGTTATGTGGCAAATGTGGATTTTACTAAAACTTTGGAGTTTTTTTTCCATTAATTTTTTATTTTTTTTATTTTTAATAAAAGTGTGTTTGATTTTCTCTGTAAAAAGTCCTTGTTTTTCGTTTTCTATCACTATTAGCAGTTTTGTATACAAAAATATAATAAATTTTTATTTAAATTTTTTTCTCAGTAACCAATCAACAAAATACTAACAACAATAGAACTTATTTTGATATTTAGTCAAACAAAACAGAAAAAAACATTAAATTTCTTTCCATTTGAATGGACATGTTTTCCAAACAGAAACATACATAGTTACTAAATCAAATACGTTTTTAATGTATACAATTGGTATACTACACAAATATATGAACAAAACGAATAAGTTATAGCCTCTATCAGCATAAGTGATTATAAATCCTTAGTCTACTATAATAAAAGGTATAGGAGAGGTCAGAAGTTTGTTGACCCTATTAAGTAGCATTAATCCTTCAAACTGTATATTTAACTAACAAAAAACCATACAAAGCTCATATTTTCCCAATATTTCTATTAAGGTCAAAAGGTCAAGTTCAGATTTAAAAACAATTTATTGCCTCAACAACTTTTTCCATCTATTAAGCAACAATATTTGTTAAAATATTTTTTAAATTTTACAACAGATCTCTGCAATACTCAACTTTTAAGAGCTGAATAACACTTTTTGAGTTGCTTCCTTAAACATAAAAAAGATCAGTCAAAAAATGCATTTGAACTTAATACATAAGCTGCAAAGACGTAATCAACACGTAGTTTTAACGTGAAAATAAAATGTATTATTTAACACTTGATTTTTCAATGTGCAACTCCTTTCGCTTTAATTATAGACTCAATAGGTTTTGGCAGGGGCGCTACTATTTGTTATAATATTTGGTCAAGGGGCATAAGTCGTCAAAATTCCAGCAATTTTTGTAGAGACTCTGGTGCAAAATATTAACGTATTGCGTCGGCGCCAACTCGTTAATAAACTCCAACCATTGTCATTGGTTGGTTGTTTGATTCAAGTGTCCACCCACAGCCTCTACAAGTGTCAAGCAGTATCCTCGGACTCCGTTTTGAGGAGTGCCACAAGCATCCGAAACACTTCACATCCACTCCGTTATGTTGATATATTTGAGGAAATCACAGAGATGTCGTGTAGAAACAACTCGCCAAAGACTTTGTAGTAACGGTTCATAAGAGTCCGACATTCACATAGTAAATGTTCAACAGTCTCCTCGTTTTAATGCATCCCCATTCTGATAAGCACAGCCACCAGTCTGGATACATCCCTTCTACCATGAGTAATTAACGATCGAGTGCGCCTCGAATTATAACCAGCACACGTCAGGTTCGTAATCCAGCAGGACTCATCAGCTATCCACCTTCGGCACACATGATCCTGGTAGAGTTAAAAAATAGCTTTCTCCGTGAGCTGGGTCGGCTCCCGATGCTGATACCGCGCGAGACAGCTCGTTCACTCGCTCATTCTCATAGAAGTCACGGTGAACAAAAATTCACACCAATATCTTCTAAGAAGAGAGGCTGAGCTTGTTCAATAAATCCCTACACTCTCTCATCAACCGAGACTTAGTAATATTTGACCTACGTAAATACCACTTCGAGGCAGAAGTGAGCATGCTTCCCCAATTGTAATGAGCATGCTTCAATCAATAGCCTTAAAAATACACTGAGAAGGCTACGGATTCAATACCGGCCAACCACATTCACCCCCACATCAGTATTATGCTTTACACTGTGTCATATGAGATGCCTATCGCTTCAATAATCTCTCGCACATTCAACTCGATCGGCCTACAACAATTTTTTAATTGTTTCGGGTGTAGAGACCTTAACCGCCCAGAATATTTAACATCCTCCGTGCTTGTACGGTCACAACGAAGTGCGGCAAAATCAAAATATCACTGAATTTTTTGACCCGTCCTCGTATGTATATAAGCATTATAGCTTTGTTTTGAGTTCCCATACTATGGATGAACTCAAGGAACCTTCATGCAACAAAAAAAAAAATGTGGAACTACATTGTTCATCGTTAAGAAACTAAATTCTATTTCCAAGAGTTCTTAAACCAATGTTACTGAAGATGTTTAAAAGGTAAAAGATGAGTAAAAGGAAAATTGTAAAGAAATAGCGTATAATTTTAATTTAGTTCATTTATTTGATTCTCTTTTTTGTAATTAGCGAAAAATAGCCAAAATTACTTTCTAGATACCTTTTTTTTGATAAAAATTTACTTAAACTACGATTTTTTTAGTGCTTCTAAAATACTAGATATGCTATTTTCTTGAATAGCAAAACAAAAATTATCAAAATAATACATAAATACATGTTTGAAATTTTCATTAAAAAGAGAAAATAAGAAAGTACTATTTTAAGTACCTTTTTAAAAAACATAACTTAGTCTTTATTTGCTAAAACGGATAAGCTGAAAACGAATTTTAGGCGAAAAATATGAAGTACGAATTTTTTTTAACAAAAAGTGCAAAAAGTAACAAAAGAGTACTTGTGTCAATTTTTTTTTATAAAAAGGTAGTTGGTAATTTTATTTGTTAAATATATTCGTTAAGTTTAGGTAGAAATAAAAAAAGTACTAAACATTTACTTTTTTAAGTACCCAAAAAATACATTTGCTTGCTATAACTGATAATTTCATTAAGTTTATGGGAAAAAGAAAAAGAAAAAAAAAAACAAAACAAGAGTATAAAGTAAATATAAATATTTTCAAACAAAAAAGTACCATAAAAATTGCACCTGCTGTAGGAGGCTATAACTAACGTTAAAAAACACCATAAAGCACCTGCTTGTATATTTAAAATCTGAATGATTTTGTATATTTTACTTTTTTATTTTTAATTTTTTTTTTTTTAAATTTTTTTTTGCATACAATAAACACCCCCCACCAACACAATTTCATATTTTAGCATCCATTTATTAATGTTTTAATTCCCACTTGATTTCGTAACGAATATTTAAAAAAAAAAAGCACAGAGATATTCACTATGAATGAATGGATAAATGAAATCATATTTGATTTTTGTTTGTGTATGAAAAGAATGGAAAGAAAAAATTAACAACAGAACAGAAAAATATGTTGAAATGATTGAATATTAAATGAAAATTCACAAATTTTATTTTTACTTTTTATTTATTTGTTATCACCAGCACCCACTTATGTGTACACCCATTCTCACAGATGCACGTTTAAAAAATTTATGCAAAAAATATCAAAAAGAAATTAAATTTTTTGTTCATTCATTGTATCAATATTTAAATGAAACAATAAACAAAAATTAAGAAAAAAAATAGAAAAAAACTTTATGTAAATTTGGAAAATTATAGGAAGTACTTCATATAGTATATATTATTTCTTTATTGAATCAATTCAGCTGGTGGAAAATCTAATTCAGCTAATTAAACTTCGATATTAATACACGAATAGATATATAACACAAATTTAAATGAATTCAGCTGGGCTAAAATCTAATTCAGCTGGTAAAACTGAGCATGATAATAACATATATCCATATTCACAATTTCGTTATAATTTAAGCAATTTAGCTTGTAACAACCTAAATCAGATAACAAAGACTTTGAAAGTGCTGAAAAAAAAATCTATGAAACAATAATTCTTAAAAAGTTTGAGTTCCTTAAATCAGCATACAAATCTAAAATTAAATATCTCATTGATTTTCCAACTCTTTTACTACCTCTAAATAACATGATATTTATTTGGATAAGCACCTCTTCGTTTTACGTAAATTTTTTATCAGCCAACCATTTTATCAAATTTATAAACAGAATATAATCGTAGCCACCATTTCTTTCTCTGCTTGATGAGGTTGGGTATGGATTTAAGTGTAAAACTCTCAATAATATTCAACGGCAATCTTTCATCTTTGGAAAAACATCTCATTCATTCTAAAAAGCCTGGCCTCTTTTCGAACAAACCTAATATTTGCATAGATTTCATTACGATTAAACATGCCAAGCGCTACCTTGATGTGTTTACAAAGATGAGTTTATAATCGAATGTAAGCATATTCCAATATT
Organism: Wohlfahrtia magnifica; assembly: GCA_023159175.1. Lineage (NCBI taxonomy): Eukaryota > Metazoa > Arthropoda > Insecta > Diptera > Sarcophagidae > Wohlfahrtia > Wohlfahrtia magnifica. Next base: position 5,683,059 of record JAKWBJ010000541.1, read on the forward strand.
AATGCAAAATATACCCACTCGATGTCTCACGTCGCCGCACGTTCATAGATAAACATAATTGACTATTTCTAGCAGCGCGTTTACTTTCGGTCGCCTGAATGTTTGGCCACCAGATTTACGCTGATATGACCACAAGGAAACCAAATAAGGCACACAAAACTTATAATTGCAATAAAAAACTTTAGTTTTTTGCTTTCCTTGAATAAATCTCATAGGAAAAGAAATCAAATATGTATGTTAGAGCAAATTTAGGAAGACAACTTAACTTTTAAACTAAGGTACTTTTTTAAGAGCAAAATTATTTAAATTGATTACTATAATAGAGATCATACTGAAAAATGCTTTCTTAAACTAAAAATCTTATAGAAAAATAACAACCATTTATAAGATTTTTATTTTTTAGAAGAAGTAAATTCATATACAATATGTCTATACTATATTTGGTACTTTTATGGTATCCGTTAGTGCCATATATATAATTATTTTTAAAATAACACAAAAATAGCAATCACTAATTAAATTTTTTCTTCAGTTTACCTGATTCTCATATTAGTCATATAAGTAATAGCTTAATGTACTTTTTGGTACTTTAAAATAAAAGTACTTTTAATTGAGTTTTTTAATTTATCAGAAAAACTGAACATTATTTCGATTCAAGTTATCATTAGAGTGCTTTGTGCTGTACATATTAATTTTCTGAACATCACCTGTTTAATTCACACTTTTCAGAAATCGCATATTGATACGTTTTTCAATGTCATGTTGTTTTATGATTATACACCGTACCATATAGGGCTATTACATAGTCGACACAAAATCATGTACAACGAGGTGGTTAAGGAGTCACCTTGAATAGCATTTTGTTAAATTTATTTATGTTTTGGAATTTGAGTTCAAATCTCCGTAAATCTGTATAATTATAATTGAGTTTTTAATTTCTCAGTCTTGAGATCAAAGTATTCTGGCTAAATTTGACTTAAGCTATGTTTACTGACATAATAAGCTTAAAAAGCATTTCAAAAGTGTAGTACATAAATCTTCTTAAATACTTTTCTGGTGCCACTTTTAAAGAAAATTTTAGTTATTCTGACAGTTTTATAAGAGGTAATGTATCTATTAGTGGCAACAATCTTAAAGCATTTTTTATGTTACTTTAAACGACCTTCTTAAGGTCTTTCACATTTTATAGATACCTGATAATATCTGTCTTAAGTACTCGTGAAACATGTATCTGGCTTGTTGCATTTGGACTCGGTACTTTTCTAAAGCGCTTTTGATTTTAATTCTTTTGGAAATATGATTTAAAAAGGCATTTTTAGATACTTCTTTGGTACTGTTTTAATATTTGATGGTACTTTTTTTGCACATTAGCAAGTATTTTTGTTTTACAAAAATCTAAACAGATTTAAGTTTAAGTGTGCTACGATTAGTGGTACTTTATTTTGGTACATTTTTTATTATTTGTTTTTTAAGACCCTGTACATGAAAACGCGTTTTGATTTGTAATAAAAAAAAATATGAACAAATTTACATAAAGTTTTTGTTTTCATACAAATACGCCTTTTCAAAATATCTCACAATACAATAGGATTAACAACCTCAAACCACCTTTGAAATGTAGCACTTCTACTAATTTAAGCACTGGTTACTTAAATTCTTGTACTTATAAGACATTTAAAAAACATTTCTTATTACCGCACAAAAAATAAAAACAAATTGTTTATAAAGTACAGAAATGAATGAATTTTTGTAATGAAATTAAAGCTAAAATTATGAAATGATTCTGAAGAAAATATTAAAAAATACTGAACAAATGAAACAAAAAAGTTGTAAATATTTTAAAAATAATTTTCAAAACCACAAAACTACTGAGAAACACAAGAAAAGTAACACAAACTGATAAACATATTTATTTGAAAGTTTTCTTTTGTTAAATAAATATTTATTTCATTTTTGTAATATTCAAACCACAATACTTAAAACCACGAAAAAGAGTACTTAGGCCACCAAAGTAAAGAGAGAAAAAAGTCACACAAGAACACACACACACTTAAAATAATATTTATTTTATTAAAAAAAAAATATTTTTTTTAATTTTTTTCAAATTTATTTTACCACCAAGAAACACTGTACAAACATACAAACAAAATAAGTAAAAAATACATTTTAAATTTAAGATTAAGTGTTACTGGAGATACAAAAACAAAGCACCTTTAAATTGTTTGAATTTCAATATTTAAAAAGAAATAATTATCAATTTAATGCACAATTTCGTCATAATTAAGATTTAATTTATTTTTTAATATTTTTATTATATTTTCTTAAATTTGATTTTTTTTGTTTAAATTTTATTCATTTCTGTTTTCCTTTTTAAATATTTCGTAACTTTTTTATGTATGCCACTGTCAATACGCCTGTGTAACTTAATTGTCTTTTTGTGTAAGTTTTTTATTTTAAAGAAAAATAGCTTTATGTCTAAATAAAAACTCCCCTCTTATAGATACCTCTCTAAATATGTATATGTATTTCAAAATTATTATCGTTATAGCTTTTATTGTTTAGATTTCTTAAAGCACTTGAACTCTCCCTTCATAACTTCACTAACATCATGGTTTTCTCAATTTATATGATTGCTCTGGTTTTTATACAAAAAAAAAAAAAAAAAAACATAATAAGTGACTTGATATTTTATATTTAAAATTTACTAAATCATATTTTAAAATTTTCTAGTTTTTCTAGTTTAAAATGAAGGAAAATGGTAAGTTGCTCTAAAATTAATATCAATCATACGCCCAGTATAACCATATTCAATTATCTGTCTTATCCTATCTTATCTTATCTTATCTTATCTTATCGTATATATAAAAATGAATGTGTGATTTTATATATGTCTGTCATTCTGAGTGTCTGGAAAAAACTATAGGCTACACAAATTCCAAACAATCCAAGTGAACAGTGTCTTCAAAATGGTCACAGTAAGAGTCTCTAAATTTGGTCTTAATAGCTTCATCAAGCAAAAAGTAGGCGGAAGTGGACATGGTACCTCTCATACATAGTAAATATTGAATTTTTTATATCTTGAGAACGGTTAAGGTGAAAGTTTCTGAATTTGATCCAAATGACATTGTAGACAATACCAATCATCAGTAAAAAAATTTCCATCAATAATAAGATAGCAAATTTAAAGACTTGCCGATATATAAATTGAAAATTGAATCACTTCTATCGTGAATAATTTTCTCTTTTCTCAAAATCGCAGTTTAAAGTGAATATTAAGTTATATTATAACTGGGAGTGTTAACAATGCTCAAAACGACATCAGGCTCAATAAAATGCAAAGTCACAGATCTATTCCCTCAAGAAACCTGTTTGATGAACATTGGAGTTAACACCAGGCATTCAAAACTTGTGACAGAACTCTTTACTTCGGTTGAATAAGTTTTTCGCAAGATAGCGTAGGGTTTTACATATTTGGCGATTTTTACTCAAAAAATTTCGATTTTTCAAGGAAATCAAAAACACTGCAATCTTATTTGTTTTAGTAAAAATTAACATTTTTGAAAACACTGATATACTTTTTACATGTGTAATCAAATATTTTAAAACAACGCATAATTGGACAAAAAATGCAATAATCGGTCAATTGGTAACAAGTTTGATATCCTTTGTAATCTAGAACAGACAGAAAGTTTCTTAGAATTGATTTTGACGAATTTTGTCATACTTGCGGCTCTATGGAGTTCAATACTTATAATAAAGTCACTTTAAACGTTGGCAACCCACTGGCTAACACAATTAAACACACGCAGGTTTTATTGGATATTATATTTTACAACAATACGGTTGCGCACCCCAGCGTTTATTACATCGCTAAAATAAATAAACAAAAGCTGCAGGAAGAACTATACGTGCATACATACTATATAAATAACAAAATCTTCAGCAACAAACGTTAGCAGATATAAAGTAATTAAAAACAACACGGCAACATCAATAATTAAGCAGTAAAGAAAACAAGTAGCAGACAAAAAACAAGCAACAACAAATACGAAGAGCTGAAAAAGGTAGATGTTTACATACGCATGGCTACAAAAAAGCTAAAAATAAATTAAAAGAAAGAAATGGAATCCACTTGAAATATCGCGAGGTTCGAGAGCTTTCGATGTGTTGTTTACTCAGCCATATAAAAAGCACATCGATGCAAACAACGATCAGTTTAAGTAAAGTTAACTCAGCAAATGTATTATTGGTGTCAAGAAAGTTTATAAGGAGTAAACTCGTGAAGCTAGTAGTAGAGTAAAAACAAGTTTAGGTGGAGCTAACCCAGTAAAGAGAGTAAAGTGTGGATAACCTCTGGTTAAAAAGGTTGTGATCGAACAGATCTTTAAGTAGAAAGATCTGTCGAGTAATCGTTGTTGTTTACAAGATTGTAAACAGACGGAATAATTAAGAATAGAAAATTGTTCTTGCAGGGGTGCACAAAACTGTGTTGAATAAAGCATTTTAGTTAAAAACCAAACACAAAACTTATTTTATTTTAACTACAATCTACGAACTCATAAATACACGTTTTTAAAAGGTAAAAACGTAACAATATTAAAAAAAAATCCGGATGGGAATTTAAGTTTTTTTTTATAGTCAGTAAAACAAATTCAATTTAAAGGTTTTTGCGGTATACGTATTTACAAAAAAGTAAATATAATTTATGTATTGGGTGTACAAACTTATTAATTTTTTAGCTCCAAAAATAATTTTAATTTAAATTTTACTAAAATTTTTTTTCGCAACTTTTGCGACGTAAAGCCAAGCGTTGTCATACAAAATAATAACTTTATCTCATAATTTACGGTACAAACAAAGTAATAGCAGTGTGTACCTCGGTTTTAGCAATTCGTGGTATAGAAAGCCCCATTGGTCCTACAAAGAGTGCAAAATAATAAAACATAGTAATTGTACTAACAAATAAGAAACTATTGTAGAACTGAACGAAGTTTAAAAGCATTAATAAAACCTAATAAAATATTGTGGGTTGTGCTTAAAAAAACAGGTTTTACCCTGCTTTAAGCTGTCGACCAATTCATCCAAAAAATGATAATTTACATACATTTTTGGGTTCAACGTGGGTATGTTTTAAAGTTTGTTATAGCTACGGATCAGCGACACCTGATGTGTGTTTGAGATCGTTATCTTGATGGAATTCGCTGTTGGTGGGTATACCCAATATCCCTGCATTTTGTTTAAAATTTTTTTTCTCGGATATTGACATAAGCAAATGTGATCATTGTGCTAACAATAACAACAAAATGCGATTTGTTTTCGTAACTTTTATTTTATATTTTAATTTTTATATTATTTTATATGTTATGAATATTGCTGCATTGCTGCATTGTTCCATTTTGTTAGTGTTTATTAACAAAAATATCATTATTTTGCCGTTTTTTTTTTAAATCGTAGTGCCGATAATGCCGATTTTATTTTTTATATATACCGCTGCGTCAACGTCGTATTATTGAGTGCAAGAGCTCTCAAATTTTTCTTACACTTGTTATCAGTGTTGCCATATTTTTTTAGAAAAATTGAAAATGTAAAAAAAAAAACTGATTTTCAAGTGAAAAAACTACAAATATATACATATGTGGTATGTTCTGTAAGCCAAAATCGTTTAAAATTGAAATCAAAAATGGAAAAGGTACGAGTAAGCCTCACCTCAGTTATGTTAAGCAAATGGAGTGAAATTTTACATTGAATATTTTAATTAAAATAAAAAATTTAAAGCAAAAAACTAAAATATTAAAAACTGCAAAATCTGCTCAATTAACAGAAAACATATAATTTCAAAACTGTTCAATGCATAAAAAAACTGCCAAATACAGATAAATTTGCGCATTTGGCAACGCTGCTTACCACCGTTGATTATAAGAGCTCGTGTTATCTCTTATTATCATACCAACACAAACTAATCATTCCAGAAGCTGTCTCCAGAACAGTACCCGTTTACCGTAAGCTGTCTCCAGTACAGTACCCGTTCAGCAGACGCTGTCTCCTGTGCTACACACCAGTTATCAGACGCTGACAACAACACATTTTCCAGACGCTGGAAGGAAGCGGACTTTTGGTTTCGAACCCGGGCTCTCTCAGTCAGTCCAGTTGAAAACTTAAACTACGTTTTAAACATAACTTGTTCGATTTGTTCCTCCTGTTAACACTCAAAGTGAACTATAAGTTTACTTTAATTTTAACAGTCGTACTCTTAGCAAGGCAAGGTGATTTTTAAAATCAAATTAAGCGGGTATTAAATAAATTGAAACAACTAATAGTCGGTACTAAGATTGAACTACAAAAGCGATTAATTGAGGCCTTTTAGTAGCGGGACATTAACATCGATAATTATGATTTCGATGATGAGGACGAACGTGAAATGCATACATCTGCAGTGATTAATGTAGACATGAATTCGCTATAGGATACCATGATGAAAGTAATTCAAGCACAGATGAAACCCGCACAAGAATGAAACAGAGCTGAAATCCATATGTTCATGAAAACTTCCAAGTCAGCAAATAATAAGATGACAGAAATACGTGAGTCCTTAAGTAAAAAAGTGGATGTCGTTGAAGCAAAAGTGACAGATTTTGTTGATTCAAAATTAGATGTAATGGAAGAGAAAATCAACCTTCTTTAGTATCAACGACTTGAACAAATGCGACTTTTATCGGATGTTTCTCGCCAGATTAAGCGTGGAAAGTGTAATATAGTGAGAATGTTTTGCATCGTTTAAAATCAATAGGTGGAATGGACTAGGTCGTGTTCATTTCAACCATTTTCTAAATAATTTGAACCAGTCTTGCTACATGTGGTCATACATTATTATAATTTATTATTGCGATCCCTTCAAAAACAGAGCATAACCTTTGCGCAATGGGTATTCGACTGGTTTGCCGACATTTACGTACGATTTTTTGCGCTTCAGATTGTTGTAATAGATCACATGTAATAATTCGATGTAATGAGTGTTTTCATGGCTCTCAAGCAGCATTTCGGATATATAAAATCGTCTTTTAACGTTTTTATCTTGAAGTTAATGCTTGACTGACTTTCAATGATTTATCAGGTTCTTCTTGAGCTTGATAACAATCTTCATGTATAAATGCTTCCAATTTCTCACTGTAATTTCTTTTTTGGGTGGTCTTTCATGTCGAAATATTCACTTCCTACCTACGTTAAAATCAATATAACGTAGCCAGGAAAAGCTTCAGTGAGCAGTTAATGTTCTTTACTGCTCTTTTTTATTGTTGGCAAATAAATTAATTTTTTGTTTACTCTATTACACTCTCAATGACTGAGTGAAAATATCAGTAGAATATATGCAATATGTTGCGGATTCCACTTTTTAAGTTACGCCTATAACAGCAACTGAAAATTAAACTTTTTAACTTTCCGCTGATCATTTTTCCAGAAAATCCCTCTGAGAGGTCGTCATAAATTTCTGTTTTTTTAGCTTTATTTCTTATAATGAATCGTTTATTATCGGTTATGTTCCATAAACCGAAAAAGAGTGTAATTAAAATTAAGGAAAATTTTAAAAGACAAATAAAACTTAATTACGCCCCAATTGCTTTAAAGTTTTAATAAACACAGAAGTTATTTTGAAGGAATTAAACGAATCTTGTCAGATTTGAAAATCATAGAACTTGAAGTTTTGTTCGATTTCAATTTTACTCGATTTCGGCTTACAGAACGTACATATCCGAATATTCTATAATTACTTAATCTTAAAACAATTAATTTTTATTTATTTATTATTTTTTTCTTAATCTGTCATAAATTTCAGTTTGTGCCATACAAAAAAGTTTCGGTTTTTTATTTGTTACTTTAAATATAATTTTGGTGAACTTTACGTAGCCAAATAAGCCGGAAATTTAATGTAATGTTTTTAAAACATTTTAAGGCAAACTGGCATAATTAGGCATAAAATTGCCAACATGAGCGTTTAAAGTGATATACATAAACCCGCAGTTCGACATTTATTGCCGTAACAAATTTATTTTATTTTCGTATTACAAAAAAAAAATAAAATACAATAAAAAAAAATTCAATAAAAATGAAATTGGATTATGAGTCTGTTTTATTAATGATACGCAGCATAATAAATTTCTTTTGTCCTTCTTTAACAAAAATTTATATTAAATTTTGTGGTTTAGGAAGGATGCTGTCCAGCCACCTTAAACGATTCACAATAATATGAAAAACGAATTCTTTTTTTCTTACTATGCCCAGCACCGTGATTGTACAAAAAACTGAATGAATATTGTAAAAAAGTGAGAAAAGCTGTGATAAAAAATATAAAAAAATGAATGTGAAACCTAACAAAGTGTTTAAACCGCAAAAATGTACATAACATCCGTTTCCTGTTTAACACAGCTTCCCTTGTTTGTTTGTTGGTTTGTTGGTTTTTGTATTATTAAGGCTAAATGTGTTAATAATTTTACATTAAATTCCTTTCCCAATCTATCGCTCTTCCATGCATTTGTTTTTTCTCCCTTGAAACATTTTTTTAAGCACTGAAGTTAAAACAAATGCTTAAAAATTAATAAAAGAAGGCCTGTTTAAAGGCATTTAAGGACATCCATTTAAATTCAACACAAATCATGCATATGGGAGCAGTTTCAAAGTTACACACTTTACTTACTTTTACTTAAGTTACTTTTTTGTATTACATGTCATTTGTCATTTATTCTCATTTACCTATTGAAATAGTGTAAACGACAAATTTTTTTGTTTGCTTCGAATTTTCATCGAATTTGCTAAAGTTTCTTCTTTACTTATTCAATTGAAAAAGGGGTACCTGAAACGATATCCTATTAAAACTAATCCTAAATATGTTTTCTACCGATTTCAATGGGTAAGAGACAAAAATCGTCCACATTATCCAACAAATTTCGAAGTTGATGAAGATTGTTATCAAACTCAAAAGAAACTTGCAAAATCATTAATAGCTACTCAAACGAAACGTTTTTCAAGCGCTGCTAAACAGTTGAAACAACATCAAAGTGGAATATCCACGGCGGTAAAGTAATACATTGTATTTGGTGAGATTATATGAGTTCATCTATTATTAGCAGCTCAAATCGGGTCGAATGATCACGGAAAACATATACATATTGATTCATTCGAAATGACAACGAAAAAAACGTTGGAATGAGCGATCAGCTTTGACGCCGTAATATTATATTATGACAACGCTCCTTCACCTGTTGCGAGATCAGTTAATAAATACTTAAAATGTAATATAATGTACACTGTAAACACAACAACAATGTTGATGTGTTAAACCAATCTGTAAAAATATTTAAATGTTTTGATCGATGTTTCGAACAACAATGATTTCTAACTTCAATTAGTTTTATTAATCGAATTAATTGTCGATGTTACAGTGGTTAGGTGTTAATAAAGTAGAGATAATAAGGAAAAAATTGTCTCAACTTAAGTTTATTACATACTCTTATTATAGACTCCAAAAAAAAAAAAAAATAACTACAAAAAAATAAATAACTAACACCCCTTGCTCTGTTCTGTTGTGAACTCTAATAGTAGTATTCAATGTTAAAGTACACCGACATATTAATGCCATCCAGTTGTTGTTGAATGCAAAGCCTCACTACCATCACCATCCTTCGTTCTGTCGGCATAAATCCAGAACCCCAAACCTATAGATAACCTTATCCTTATAACATTAGAGCAATAATGAAGACTCAAGGCAGTCATCTTGGTCCGGTATTATTTACATTATTTATAAACGATCTTCCAAGCGTTATTCTCCATTCTAATATCTTGATGTATGCTGATGATGTTAAAATATTTAATTCCTTTAATGATTTTACTGGTCAATCATCTTTACAAACTGATATTAATTATTTCACTGAATCGTGTAATTTTAATTTACTGGATTTAAATATTAAAAAGTGCAAACATATGTCGTTTTTCCGTTGTTCGAAACTTGATACCAACTATTATTTTAATGAAAATGTTCTAAATAAAGTAGTTAACATTATGGACCTTGGAATTTTGTTGGATCATAAATTAACATTTTATGATCATATCTCAATGATGGTGAATAAAGCTAATGGTGTACGCGGATTTATGAAACGATGGTCGAAAGAATTTTCCGATCCTTTTGTAACGAAACTATTTACATCTTTAGTTCGCCCAATTCTTGAATATGGATCTATTATATGGGACCCCTACTTCAATACTTACAGTAACAAAATTGAATCGGTGCAAAAACAGTTTCTTCTGTTTTGCTTGAGAGGACTTGGATGGAACTCGTATGTACTTCCTGCATATGAAAGCAGGCTCGCACTTATTAAATTACCTACTTTGAAAAGCCGGCGAACTATGCTGAGTACTTCCCTTCTGTGGAGTTTAATTCAAGGTAACATTGATTCAGAGTTCCTATTAAGTCGTATAATGCTCAATGTTCCTACTAGACCAACCCGCAACTTTCAACTATTAACTTTGAAGTATTATCGATCAGTCTATGCGAACAACGACTCCTTTCGTCAGATATGCTTGAAATTTAATAATTTTTATCACCTAATTGATTTCTGTAATTCTATTGAAGTTGTAAAGAGAAAAATTATTTTATATATGAATTAATGTTTTTGAACTTCTTTTCTTTTTTTTACTTTAGTCTGTAAGGAAATGTAATCCATAGACCTCATTTAAATAAATAAATAAATAAATAAATAAAAACTATCAGAAATTTTAATCATAATTGCTTATATTAAACTAAACATTCCTCAAATAATTCTAAATGATTAACTATTTTCATTATAATAATTTTTAAATCGCTAAATTTCTCTGCGAAGAGCAAATACAGAAAAAAAGGATAATAATAATAACAATAATTTCGAAATATGTAACTTAAATTAATAATAAGGAAAATTCAAACGTAATAATAAATCAAACATAAAATTTTAAGGAATTAGAAAAAAATATAAATTAATAATTTTTAAACATATGTATCTTCATTGCCCATAGTGCATTTTAAATAAAGCATATAAGAAAAGAGCAAAAGCAATTTTAAATATAAATTTCATTGATCTTTCTAAATAGCTGTTCTGTTACAACATGTTCGATTCTCTTTATGAAAAACTGGAAATAAATTTGGAAATAAATAAGCAAAAGATCAGGGTGTCCCAAACTAAAATTAATTTTTTTTTTATAAAAGAGTTATTAAAATTTATCTATATAAACGCGAACATGTTATAACTGAAAAGGTTGATTGTGCTCTCATGCTTATGTGCTAATAAATGATAAAAATGCAAGAAGACAAATGTTTATTATTGACTCACCATTCGAAAATCTGCAGAAGGCCTCCTTTAAAATTCGTGGGTGGCTAAAATTTCTTGCAAAGAAGGGGTTATTAAACACTCTCTTGCATTAATTCATTTGCTATACTTAATTTTAATTGCCGTTTAAATTACGATATACTCGTAACTTTATGTAGTTGTAATATTTTATTTTTTTCATATTTGTCTCCTAATTTAGATATTTAATAAGTTGATATTTAGCATCTTTAAGGGGTTGAGTTTAAGTCATTCTTTTACGTAAATATACCTGTTAAGTAACTGTTACGATAACGGTTAGCCCAACCGTTTAGGCTAAGTACCGTAGCTTTCTTGCTAACAGTATTTAGCGCTTAACGGATTTTTTTACCGTACAATTAGAAAACGTTGGGGAACCCCTGTTTGTTGTTTTATCTATTCACTGGAAGTTGCTTTTGTTGATTCCCCATATATAAAATTTTATTCCAATTTGTGCTGATATCAAGGGGATAACCAATTAATATTTAAATATTGTTGTTGTCAATTACACAGTATTAATTGCAAATGTTAAAAAATTGTAGAATTCAAAAGTTACGGCTGGAGAAGTCTGCGAACATATATTGGAGAAATTTTCCCCTGCAAAAAGTAGACAGGGTGCACCATAAAGCTATAAAACCGATGTTCTCCACTTTTGTTTCCCCTTTCAAATAAGTCACTGAATAAAACAAACAATATCCGGCTATATGTGATGTACTTTAAATTTTAATTAGGCTATAGTTACCTAAATATTCTGGTAGTTCTCTAAATGTTACCAATAAGATTTTTTTCTCTTCTTTTTTTTCCTTTTATTCCGAGGTTATTAGAAAAAATTCCTAACAAAAAAACAAAAACTGTTATATTTCACCCTTAACTTAAATAACGTTTAAATTCATCTCACCTTAAAATTCTCTTTATCAATCACCAAACAAACGTTTCATATTCTCCCGCACCAATTACTTATAACCTTTCAGTTCGATAGACAATATGTAAATGATTAAGGTTGAATACGAGATTTACCTGGTAAAGGTGACCTACGCTCTTGCAAATATATCAAATTTAAAAGGAAAATGTCAATTTGCCATAAAACTAAACCTTGCCACTAATTCCCACTAAATATCATAATTCCTAAATCCTACTAAAAATCCCGCAACTTGTTGGCAACACTAACAATTATCTTCCTCCTTTCTTATTTTTTTCCATTTCTAAAAAACAAAAGAATAATAATAACAAAAAAAAAAACAAAATTTTAACAGAACTTAATGTAATATATTATGTACATTGTACACGATCGATAAAAAACATAAAAACCTAAAACCTAAGGTAAGACCAATCAAACATTGAACTGTAAAAGCATATATTTAGCTCAGACAACACTCTTATATTCGTAAATGGCACTAATCAAAAGGGGTAATGTTGTAAATTAATTAAGAAAGAAATCAAAACAAAAGGTACACAAGTGCCAATTAAGATAAACTAAATTGACATTTATTAAGCTAAAATGAAAGTAAAGATGGTATTAAAGAGAAAAAATTAAATGAAATCAAAATTACTCGTAAGAAAAATTAAAATTAAAATAAAAGAAAAAATATATACATATACCAGAAATTTAATTGAAGAAACAAGCCAGTGGAAAGCGGTATGGAAAATATATTTGAATGAATGTGAAGGTAATTTTTGCTCTTCTTGTTTTAATAAGACTGATAGCCTACAGCTTCTTGACCACAAACGAACATTACACACTACGACTAAAAATATACGAGTTTGGCTAAAAAATTCTGTCTTTTCTTGGGTTGTAAGGAATTTGGTTCAAATAAAAAGCTCATCATTTAAACAAACGTCTCTTTGAGGGTCTGAAGGGAAAAAAAGGGTCAGGTAAATAATTAAACTAACCTCGTACCCACCCCACTTATAATTGAAAACATTTCTAAATTATGGCCTTATTTAACACATTTTTCGCTTTAAACTTCCCTTTATTATTTATCTTTATTATTCAATAAAAGCAATTATCAGTTAAATTTTCATTTTAATTACCCTCCACCCAACCACTTCACCTCACCATCCCTTCCCACTTCTCTTCTGATCATAGCACAAATTCTTAATATATTCTATTCTATTGTCTTTCCATAATTTGCCAAATGTCGTGAAACAATTAAAATTCTATTTGAAATTCGTTAAGATCTTAAGAAAATTATTTGCTATTGTTTTATAATTTTCAAGTTTTATAACAATAAAAGCCTAAAATAAGAATAAGAAGAAAATATAATATAATGGCACATATTGTTTTTGTTGGTGTTGACATTTGAAAATCAGAAGACATATAAAGTTTTGAAAAACGAGCTTTGTAGCGGCAATAGCAGCAGCAGCATTTAAAACAATAAAATTGCGTTCAAATCACACCCCCATGAAATGTCACTCACATTCATGGCTTTACGATTCTCTATTTCTATAGAAAAGTGAGAAATGTGTGTGTGTGTTTCTTCTTTTTTGCTTTTAAAAGGATAATATTCGCATAGAATTTGTCGAAGGCGAACCTGAAAATCTGCACATTCAGACAAATATTCCGCAGCAGGTTTTTATTGAGAAGACAAAAAGAAGATATTGCGACAATAAGTGCTTAGCAACTATTAGACACAGTGGGAAAAAAGGATTGTGTAATACTTTTTTAACTGCCTGAATGGGCTTAGAGTATGGTGCATATAAAGTCTGGTATTAATGCAGTCTAAATACCTATACCTCTGGGGCCTCTACTATAAAAAACTACGCTGTTCTATTTTAAATTCTAAATATAGTGCCTTATGCTTGGTAAGGGAGTAAGAACTTTTCCTCCGCATCAAATCTACCAAAAAAATGCAAAACGAAGAATTGGAGACAACAAGAAGAACTTGCAAACTCATCGGCAGTCACACAAGCAGCAATTTCAAATAGATTGCAACAGGCATACATACACTTACTGTACATAAATCTCGCAACATCTCAACTGGAGCAAGGGAACTTCTCTCACTTAATGAGCTGTACGCGATTTAATTTTTAGACTAATTAAAAAGGCACCTACTGCTTATCACCAGCCGAAAATATGCTGAACGCCATAAAAAAAGTCATTTTTGCATCAAACCATTACTGGCGATGAAAAATGATTTCATTACGACAATTCGCAGCACAAGCATTCAAGTCTGGGTGTTTTTTACAGTTACACAAGTTTAAATCATAATAAAACAAACAAATTGTTATGACATTAATGCTTAAATATGATTTCGGCCTTGTGACCGCCACGACTAGCGCGTACAAGGCGCAATCTGGAACACCAATTTTTACAAACTTTTCGCAGCATATACGGCTGTATTTCCAGGTGTTCAATTGTCTCTGGCTTATCGACGTAGATAAGTGACTTTATATAACCCCAAAGAAAACAATCCACGATTGCGGCCAATTAATTGGACCATTACATGAAATTACACTTTCATCAAAAGTGGCATGTGGCTACGTCCTGTTGGAACGACATGTCAGCAAGATTAATGCCATAGAATTGGGTTACGAAAAAATTTCTAAGTGTGTCCCTATACCGTTCACCATTTGCAGTAACATTCTGACCATCATCGTTTTTAAAGCCATATGGACCACTGGCCCCGCCAATACAAAGAGCGTACCAAACAGTAATTTTCTGTGGTGTAATAGTGTTTCGAGAAAAGCTTGTGGATTATCCTCACTCCAAATGCTTATTTCTGTACCCATTCAACCAAAAATTGGCTTCATCGGAGAACAAAATTTTGAAGTCTGAAGTTTGACGAACAGAATCATTATATTGATAAAAAAAAAAATTAACAATATCCAAGCGTTGCTCTGGTATTAGTCTATCCATAGTAAAATGTCAAACCAAGCAGTGCTGCCAAATAAAACAGTGCTGCCAACTCAAAGTTATGAACCTCTATAAAAACACCGATAGTAGAACAAGTAGGCTCACATAATGATGTGATTAATCATGCCGGACAATCACACGAAAGCTGGACCGAACACAACTAACTCAATAAACGCGTAAATTGGCGACTTATAATGAAACCGTAATATGCCATCAGTATAAAGGTAGGATCACACGGTTGTCGTAATGCACCAATAATTAGTGTTTTTTATATGCCAATCATGTGATTATACAATTTATTGGCTCATACGGCAACTCACAATATTATTGTGCTTATTTATCGCAATCAAATGCAACTCTGGTGCGACACTCGTGTGAAAGCTTTATCGGCAATCATGCACCAATGTAAATTCTAAAAATACACCAATATATATTGTATTCTTGGGTGGCAATTGAAGAAGACAATAATCAACGATGCTTATTTTTTAATTGATTTCTTTCTGAAAAAACACGTGTTTATACGGTATTTATAATTGTCATCCCTTAAAATATGCATTTTTATTACTTATATGTAAATTGCATCACAAACTTCCACCATTTCTTTTTTTCATTATTTTTGCTTTTTTTATCAAGCGGACACCTGATAATCAAAGCCGATGCAATTTTTATTTTTTGGAAAATAAATCATCTTTACTTTAGAGAATTAAATATATTTGGTAATTATATTCCAATTTAAATAAATAAATTTTTTAGTGAATTATTTTTTTTAATTTATTGAAACGTTTTCTCATATGCACCATCAATGGCCTTTCTTGTGAGCCTATCCCTGACCCACACATCTCTTCTTTTCTTGTTTTTTGTATTTCTTTTTATTTAGTTGTTCAGTACATGACCTCAATATATGTAAATAAAGAGGACGTTTTTTTCTTTTTTTAAAAGAAAGAACCATTTTGATTTACAGAATTGCCGTAAACTAGAACAATCGTGTGACATCATTGGGACAGTTATTGTCAATACATCGTTACGCGCTATCTTGTGACTATAAATTTTTTATAAAATAATACAAACGTGTGAATACAGAATTTTTAATTGGGCAATTTTATTATTGTGCGCTAAGTTGTCACAATAAAATTTGTATCAGATTGGTGTTTTTGAGTCAATCGTGTGATCCTAGCTTAATGCTGAGATGTTGCATGCTGCTACACAAGTTAAAAACTATTAAGAAAATGTTGATTGAAAAGTTTTGTATCGCTCGTCCTAGCCTTTTAGAGTTTGACAGACAGAGTTTAGCAGATAGGACACAACGACTTGTGAAGCTTAAAGATTATTTTGGCCAACTAAACTTTGGCATGTGACAAAATTAAAATATTTCTTATAAGTCATTACAGTAGCCATTATTATATTATGAGACGAGTGTCTGACCACATGAAACTTTAAATTCATAACTTTTGTTGATACTATTTTTTAATTTATTCTATTATAACAGATCATATGATCCACTGTATACCTCACGTACATGTAAATACTATAGCATAAGCACTATCTTTCACTCTCCATCTCTCTCTTTCTCACACTTACAGTGTGCTTAAGGACAATATTCAACATTAACGACCCTGAGTGAGTATGAGTGTGTGAAAAATAGGTAAACAATGCTTTCCGTTTTCGTTAAACAAAAAATTCAAAACAAAACAGAAACACACTCTCACATACACTCTTACACTTACTAACACTTTAGCTTACCACATTAAGAGCTATTTTGCTTTGATTTTTATTCGCTTTTGCACATACAAAGTGAAAGTGAGTGAGTTAAATGGGTAGTAAAAGTGTGTGTGAAAGTGTGTAGATTTCAAATGAAAACAATGCCTTCTTTAACACATTTGTTTGTGTTTTTTATACTTTTTAATGAACGTTTATTGCTTAGAGAATAAAGAAAACAAAAAACACCTTCTGTGTACCCTGAATAAAACCGTGAAATTTGTTTTGTGTATATTATGAAATTTAATATTGAGTTTAAAACTGAAACAATTGTAGAGATAATATTTTTTTCTTTTTTTTTTTGTAATTAATTTGTAACAAATTAAAAAATAAACGAGATTTCGCCGTATTATTCATACACAATTCCAATGAAATGTAATGTAAACGGCTTTCCTTTTCCCCATTTTTCGTGACGAAACTATTTAAAAAATGAAATTTTTGTCATAAATAGCTTAAGATTAAAAAATTGTTGTTCTTTGAAACCATTTAGGTCGTCGGTTTGAAGATTTTTAAGAAAACATTTACAAATCAAATTGCTCTAAAAATAATTCGGTTAAATGTCACGATGAACATTATTAGGCTTAAACGTTAGATCAGAATAATTGCAGCCTCTTAATTTCTACGTAGCTCAACTTAGAAATTAGACCAGTGGCAAATCTCCGAGACGGTTCACTTTATGAGAGAGAAA
This sequence comes from Wohlfahrtia magnifica, assembly GCA_023159175.1. Taxonomy (NCBI): domain Eukaryota; kingdom Metazoa; phylum Arthropoda; class Insecta; order Diptera; family Sarcophagidae; genus Wohlfahrtia; species Wohlfahrtia magnifica. The sequence goes on from JAKWBJ010000541.1 coordinate 5,700,721, forward strand.
TGCATCAGTTCTTTCTTATTACGATTACGACTAAATACAATATTCCAATATCCAATCCGTATATCGCAAGAAACCTAATAAATTTCCTATAAAGTACCGAAAATAAGACACTAATCCCTTTTATTGCAAGAATGAATCAAAGCATTCTGTATTAGTCTACAAGTAGTAATATTAGACCACCAGAGTTCCATCATTTCTAATGCCCACTTACCTATTAAAATCAATATCTCAACCAAGTGTATGTGAATGTGGTCTTGCTTAAGATTAACTCCAAGATCTGCAATCCATATCACTTTGACAAGGTTTTTTTATGTCGGGACAGGAAATGAGTATAGTTGGGAAAAAATTTCGAATTATGAAGATTAATCGATGCAAGACTGGCGATATAATTATAACAGACGATGCTTCGTTGGAAGATGGTGCAGTTTTTAAGCAGACTATGAAGCCCAGTTCATGAAAGATAAAATGAGCCAATGACCATTTCCGATTTTGTGTCGTCAGTACACACTGATATTATATCGTTGCAAAAAATACAGTTTTCGCATCAATCGCCACTAATCTTTAAGGTTCTGACAAAATACGGTGAAGATACTGAATTTTGAAGTATAATAACTCCAAACAAAAAAGGAAACACACAAATCAGTGAATCATCAACATTTATGGCATACGTCTTATGTGGAAGCAGCCATCACTGTTTATATAACTGATAAGACTATTCAGAATAGCTTCCCTTACACTTTTACGGCCTCTGGATTAGCTTAATACGAATACATTAATCGCCTGTTGAATTTCACTATGGTTCCTTTATATTTTTCCCATATCTATAGACCATTGGACTCCCTTGTGCGAAGCACATTAGGAAATGACATTAAATCTATTAGATAATGTGAGTTTTAGGTAAATTTCAGGAATTTATTGTGAAACATTGGTGAAATATAAATTTATTCGTAAGCTATTTTTCTATTCACATATGAGTTCCGCGTCCAAAGAAGTGCTTATTTTCTGTGGCCAATAACGAAAAAAGTCGACTTCGGACACCCAGATCTAAATTGAAGAGTGTTCTGCACTAATCGAAACAGATAGATAACATAGATATGAGGGGTATGGCTAACAACCCAAATACTATTTTTCAAATAGTTTTTAGCTGTTCTTGCAACATCTGAACGAACTTTCTTTTATAGAAATTTACAAGATTCACAAACCATTTTTTTCACGCTAAAATTGTGAAAAAACTTGCCGCAAATGATGATTTCTAGATAAAAATTAAATTTTAAATTCAATTAAAAAAAATTCACATTTCGGCAAGAATTCAATACATTCATATATACATACTTAATTTACTTCTATATGTAGTTGATATGAAATTTAAGTTTAAGATCCACTTTGCCCAAGTACTTAATCGCACCAATCACGTTAATACACTGGAATCTTTGTGCTGTCTTGCTTACTCTCAAAAATTAAAGAAAGGTAACCTACCTACCGACCAGAAAAATTTAAAAAAAATATTAATAAATTCAGTGTCGAAACCAAACACATATATATACAGTATGTCAAGAAAGAGTTTATGCATAAAAAAATAATACGCTTTTTTAAATTTAATTGCCAATAAAATGTCAAAGTTCGCTACTACACACATATTTTGTTTTGTTTTTTTGTTGTTGTATATAATATATGCAGTATCTTCAAAAGACTATGCTCAATAATATTCAAGTTTATTGCAAATTAAGAGAAAAACACAACAAAAACAAATACTATCCTATTTTTGTTTATGAACTCTTTATACACCTATTGCAGTTTAGCATTTATTTGAAAGTCCAATGTGTTTTGCCGTTATGTATGGAGTTAGTTCTTGTTTTCTGCAATTTTGTAAATAAGTTGTTAATCTCATTTATTTCAATATTACACAACTTAAAAGATGCCATGAACAAGGTTATCTTACAACGTCATTCAGTTGACTTACTATAATGATCATTTGTAAAAGGGCCGATTTGTAAGAAATGCTTTCATTGGCAAGAAAAACGATTTACAATGTATAAAATCGAGCTGAAAAAATCGGAGGATTGAAGTTAAATAGGTGAATTGGCCCTAAGACCATAATAAGTAAACATGCAGAGCGTATTATTATTACAACAATCGCTCAAAGCCATCAAAGGAACACTTGTGAAAGAGCTTGAAGAGGAGTGTGGTGTTGTAGATTGTCATTAAAATATAAACAATAATCAAGAGCAGCACATAAGAAATCATTGTTATCTACAGCAAGCATAGAAAAACGTTTTCTCGTCGCCATTATGAACGTTTAACAACCGTCTGACTATTAAGATAACGTTATATTTTGTGCTGAAATGAAAATGGTGTAGTATTACAACAATGGGCCTAAAAGCTTGTGGAGAAAACCCTTAACATCGCTAGAAAAGAATATTATGATTCCAAATGTAAGATTTTAAAAAATGTCAATATTGGTTTTAGGGTATGTCTTAAGGGAAAGCGTAGAAGACTTTCTTTTATAGAATCAACAATGGATGCACAGCTATAGTAAGACATTTTAAGGACCCATTTGATAAGCATTACTTGGAAATTTGGATTCCTCAAGGACAACAAATCACAATTTAAATTTTATCCGGACAACGATTCTTAGGATAATCCGCATATAGTGCGGATGTGGCTTCTTCATAACTGCGGAGAAGTTATAGACACTTCTGCACAAATTCCCGACTTTTTAAAGTAACTAAACATTATAGCATTTAAGCTGAAGTAATGGAAGAGTGACAAAAAATATCGGCAGATTATGGTCTCAAAAAGTAGGTTAATTGGTTGGAAAAGCTACTACAATGGGTAGTAAATTTAAAAGAAGGTCACACCAAACATTAAAAGTCTGAAAAATGTTTTAATTATAATGTAAACACATTTTCTAGCTTTTGTGTAAAGAGTTACTTGAGAATACCAAATGTGAACAAAATTTGTTTTTAGTAAATTTCTTATGTGTTTAGAGCTAAATTTATCCTATTTTTTACCTAAGATTTTAGAATATATATATATTATTATAATAAATAAAAAAAAAATAGTGTTAGGAAGCAAAAATTTCTATTTTATTGGTGATGAAGTTATAAGTACTTAATTATTTTCAATATGTAAACTCATTCTTGACACACTGTACATATTTGTTTCCTTCATAAACCATTACAACCATTTGTTAGTGCCCCTATTTCTGTTAAAACAGCTATTTTGCATAAATATTTTATTAAATTTTTGCCCTGTTCATTCACCATTTATTACCGCTTTTCTTCACTAAATGACACACACAATGAAAATATAAAATTTCATGTGTCAACACATAAAAGTCAATGTCATATGCGCCAAAAAAAGAAGAAAATCTAAGTGGCTCACAATGTGTTCATAATGTAGAAAATTTTAATTTTATTTTCAAAAAACAAAGTGCAATAAAAAGTTACAAATATTACCTGGAAAAATACAGAAAAGAAAATCAGCGTGTCTTTTATGACGACTTTACTTAAAATGAAAATAAAAAAATTTTAAAAATTTACAAAAAAAAAAAAATCCATAAGCAATAAAGATGCATATGAAGAAAAACAGTTAATGGCGGGAGTATAATGTGAAATGTCACGTGTAAGTGATACAAGGCGTATGAGTGTTGTTAACGGTTTAAATTTGCATGCGAACTAATGTTAACAATAAGCACCGTTACACGTTACAACTAATCAGTAACATCACCTTGTTTAACTTTTTTGTCTGCACCGACATATCCGGGTATATTTTTCATTTTCAAATTGATATAATTTAAGATGTAAACATTGCGTCGACCTGCAATTTCCAGTATGTTGTCTTTCGTTAACTTCGAAAATAAAATGTTAAAATTTTAGATTTCGGAAATATTTACAAGCAGGTTTTGTGACTTACTCCTTTTATCTAGACCGGGTATGAAAAATTTATTCAAATTACTTATAATATTTCATTATAATTCACTAAAAGTAATTTTCAATAAAAGAAATAAACAAAATACAATCTTACCTTCTGGCCCACGATATTGAACGTTATCGTTTCGAATGACAAACAGCTGATTAGTCGCACAGTAATATTTCTAGTCGAAAGAAAATGAATGCGAACAATAACGTAATCATTGCCGTTTACTACTATATATCGTTTTTCTTATGTTTGTACGAACACAAATGTCAAAATCACTCACTTGTTTTTTATTGTCGTTTGTATTATGAGCGTTCTGGAATGCTTTTTCTTCTACCTGGCCTTCATTTCTAGGTATTTGGTCCCTGTAAAGGCTTCAATTTGTTACCACCGTCATATTCAAGAATTGTAAATTATTTTTTCAAATTTTCTCTCTTTTTTTTGTTAATTTGTTTATTAATTTATTTACAGTAAAAAATCAATATCCGTACACATTTTCAAAAATCATTTTTAGAAATATATATGTAATTACGCAATTAAAATTATAATTATATAATTAAAAATAGTATTTGATACGCGATTTAAAAAACAACTGGCGTTTTTAATTAAAATAAATAAAAAAGCGCGTTTTAATCATAATTTTTCGAAATAACAACGAAATTCTAGTCAATACATTTTTAAAGTTGTACGAATATTTTAAAATCGTATTTTAGTTTATTTACATATTTTACTGTTAAGTTCCAGTGGTACCACCGTTACATTTTTCATTGTAAAATTTCTACATTTAAGCGTTTTTTTTTTTTTTTTGTATATTGGCGGTTTATTTTTGAAATTACTATACTGAAATTCAGTTATTTGTTTGGATTATGTTTGAAACGTAATAGCAAGCGAACGATAAATCATAAAATAGTGGGCCGCACTTTGCGAATATAAAGGGTCCGCCATCTAACGGACAAGAGGCATAATTGGGCCATTTTTCTTCAAAAATGAGCAAGGAGTGGCCGTTACAGTCAATGGCGATCGTTGTCAGGCCATGTTGAACGAATTTTTGTTCACAAAAATTGAAGAGGAGGATATTAGCAATATTTGGTTTCAACAGAACCGCGCTACGTGCCACACAGCCGAAACTGCACTCTATGTTTTGCGCCCTGTTTTTGAAGATCGCATTATCAGCCGCAGAGCTGATGTCGTTTGGCCACCTCGGAGCTGCGATTTGACAGCGTTGGACTATTATTTGTGGGGTTGCCGTCAAAGATAAGTGTTACGCCAACAAGTCAGAGACAATTGACGCTTTAAAGGACAATATTCGTGAAGCCATTGGTGAAATACAGCTGCACACAATCGATAATGTGCTTAAAAATTGGACCGATCGTGTAGGCTACTGCATGGCCAGCCGAGGCAGCCTTTTGAATGAAATTATATTCCATTATTAATAGGAAGGATTGTACTTTCAAATAGAAAAAGAAATTTGAGAAAATATTCAATAGCTTTTTCATAGCATTTTCAAAAATATATATACATATATATTATATATATATATATATATATATTTGACATTGACATTGTAGGCCAGACTGTTAGTTTATTGATTCAACTGCCCTTTTATGGGAATTGAAAATTCGTTTGAAGAAATGTCTAACATCAATGAAGGAGCTAAATTATAACTTGTAAAAAATTGTCACCTCTTTAGTTCTGAGAAATACATACATATGTACATATCAGGTCCCTCTATAAGTCCGTAGGATGACACATAGTAGATGGCGTTACTAGAATCTTGTCCATAAGATTTTTATTTAGTACTAACCTTCAAACGATACTTGTAAAAATATGACTATTATTCATGAGTAATAGAATTTTGTGTGAAGCAATATTGTTTATTGAAAAAAAAATGGAAAAAAGTGGATATTGGCTTGATAAATATTATCCGAACTCTTCTTCATCGAAACAAATGGTAGAGAATTGGTTTTCTGAATTTAAACATGGTCGTACCAGCACAAACGATGCAGAACCCAGTGGGCGCCCAAATGAGGCTGTTATTTCTATTTATGTGTTTTTACCATTTTATATGAATATTTGTGTATGCGAAAGCTCTGATTAAAGTAGGTGCTACGTGAGCTCACAAATCGTGCCACAAATCGATGAAAACGATTGAAAATTTGAATAAATTTGCATGGAAATTTCCGTAGGGGAAATACCTTTAACGTGTAGGGAAAAATCTGATATTTTTTTAGTAAGAGTAGGTATTTAAAAAAATCTGGCAACACTGGTGCAGACATACGCTTTTATTGAGTCAATTAATTTTTAAATTGCGCTATCGAATTTGGTTTTCACATATCGAATTTGGTTTGGCAGCTGTAAATGCTAAAATAGACTCTGTTCGTGAAAACTGAAATTTGTAATTTTAGAGTATGGAATTTAAAATTAATAAAACTTTAGCGTTAAAAAGAATGTAAAAACAGTTTTGAATTTAATTGTACAAAAATTGTATGTCCTTTTATAATTTTGATAATATGTCTGTTTCTTTACTCTACATTGGGGACCGTCGGGACCCAATTTTAACGAAAGGAGTTCACGTACACAAAAATCGGGTGAGAGAGAAACATTATGAGAGAGTAATATTCTTATTTTTCATGAACAAAACGATCCGTATTTTACTTTGGGCAAGAAAAAATTATAACTAAAATATTTTTTAAAATAAAAAGAATAAAAAAATTAAAAATTTTATTTTTTTTACATATGTATTAACAACACACACATACATACTTAATCAGTTTACTTAGTCGAGCACAAGAGAGATATTGTATATGATTTAGATAGAACATAATACTATGCGATAGTTGGAATATGTATCGCAATTGTAGGAAAGGAAGAGATGGTGAACCTTATGAACCGTCGCCGTAAAGTCTTTGGCTAGTTGTTTATACACGACATCTACGCAATATCCCACATTGGACCAAGTGATCTCCTCAGATATCTTAACCTGACGAGACGGGTGTGAGATTAACCTGACCTAGTGTGGTTTTTCGAGTGTTTATTGCAATTATGCTTGGCACTCGTGGTAGCTACGGGTGGCAAGGTGGACCAATTGGGAATTCAACTTTCTTAACTCCCATATACTCTTTTAGCGATAACAGCAGTGAGAAAATACTCAAATCAGGGCGAAAACCTAAAGTATTATCACTGAACAAAGTTCTGAATCCATAGAATCGGATATATAGTCTTTAAGGATGGTCTCAAAAATTTTGAACAAGTATTGAGTACGTCTGCTAATAGATCTAAAGTTATGCAATGATGTTATAATCTTTTTCCTTCTAACTGGAACAACGAGGGATGTTTTTTTCATATAAAAAGATACTTTAAGATAGTAGATAGATAGTAGATAAATTCAGTAAAATGGAAGCCATTAGCTCCCACTGCGTTTGATTTGATAAGGGAAAAGTGATACTAGTAAATTTGTGATATTAGTAAATTTGTGCTAAACATATAGAAAACTTTTTTTTCGTATTTTTATATTCAGTATTTTTTGCCTATTTTACCGAACTTTACCCAAAAAGTAAAGGAACAGACCTGATATGTATTTCATATAACATTGTACAGTATGTGAAATCCGTATTTGTAAAACCTTAAGAAATATTTTTACTCGAATTTCATTATTTTTTTACAAAAATTATATTTAAAGTGCTGATCTTTATTTCTTTTTATTAATAAACCACATTTATTTTATTTCGTATGAAAAAGATTATTTTAATAAATTTATTTATTGAAAAATTATTATCCTATTTGGAAATTTGTACGAATATAGACTTTTCATACTGTTTTTCCCGTTTTTCTCTTCTTCCTTACAAACCCAAGACTAGCATTTTGAAGGTGCAAAAGGCGTGTTACTGAATATATTTCACTCAGAGTTGCCATATCTCATTCTACATGCCTAATACAGAGTTGTATTTTGAATTTTATTCAATTAATTATACAATTAATTACTAATTGCACAATTTATAAATTGTTCCTTTGTATTATAAGTTCAGCTCAATTAGGGCTTTAATTGCACAATTAAGGTTTATGTGTGAACATGGTATATATAATAAATTCAATATTAGATATTCAACTTCAAATATCGCAATCGTTACAAATCTTACATTCAACGTAGAGGAACAACTTTACCTCAATTTTTTTTTTTTTTTTTTTGTTTTTTTCTGGTACATATAGCAAATTCAAACATGTCAATATCAAATTATGTTAACATTTGTGAAAAGAATACTTCAACTGTAACTCAATAACTTATTTAACTCCAGGGAAAAAGATATTTTGCTTTTGCTTTACATATTATTTTTTTTATTTAAAATATCAATGATTTCCTGTTTCCTGTTTAACACGATATCCGTTTCCCATGTTTATTATTACTCCTCCGCCTTAAATCGTTTATCAAATAATTTTAAAATAATTATTTTCAATTTTATTTAAAACTAATTGTTTTAATACAATATTTTATTTCAATTATCTTCCAATTTTCCATTCTGACATTTTGAATTTTTTTCTTTATTTTCCTGATATTTTTCAAACAGTTTTATGTCACCTGTTTATTTTTGTGATTTTTTTCTTCAATTTCAACAGTTTGAAGTAAAACATCCTGTCTACAGAAAAGCAATTTTAAGTATTTGAAACTACAAAAATTTTAAATTCATTTCATAGTTAAAGTTTTCTGTTACCCTACCCCACTGTTTGATTTTAATTCTCTTTTGACAGTTTGTAGGAGAAAATTGGCTGTTTGTTTTAAACTGTGATAACAGGGATTTCATGAACGTGACGTCAACATCAATTTGTAATTGAAAATAAAAATTAAAAGCCAAATATGAATTATTAAAATGAGATTTAATGCCGGATGAAATTGGTTTTGGAGTTTTGATTTAAGACTTAATTTTATTAAATTAAAGAGAAACAGAAAACAAATTTGACAAGCTACTGGTAACTATTCATTTTACTTCAAAGTACTTTACTTAGAGCACAAGTTGTTGTTTTTGAAAATTAAACAAATTAATCAAGGAAAGCAGAGTGGATAATGAAATGAGCAAATTTTTTATGACATTTTACACCGAATCTTATTATTTCAGCCTCTATTTATCACCAGATAAATAGTATAATCAAATGACTTTCGAACCATTTTTATAAGTTTTTGTCAACAATTGTAGAGACCAAGCGTATACATACCTACTACTCATAATCTGGCAAAAGGAGAGAGATTTGCCAAGGCCGTTACTATAATCGTAGAGAGAAGTCAAAGCCTATAAAGTGAAATTAGTTTATAACTCATTATCAAATTGGTTTCTTAGTCAAACCCGATACATTCCTCTTTAATATCTATTAAAATTTCAACTTTAATAAAAATGAAATTATTATTCTTACAACTCCACCAATCATTACACGTTAACAATCCCTTTGCCATTTTCATGCGACATGCCCGTTACAATGTTGAATGTTTTTCAAATAGGTAACTTATTGAAATCCGATCTTAAAAATGCGTTTTTTGTGTAATGCTTTAAACACATTCAAGGCTACCGACCGTCGGCAGCACGACTACAAAAGACTCTGGCTACAAAAGTAGCCAAGTAACCTTCTACTTTATTATTTTAACGACTACAGTTACAAAATAAACATCTGATTTGGCAAACAATATATTTCAGTGGTGCCACATACATTTTTTGGCGTTTTTAATGTATACATTGCATGTATTGCGTTTTTAAAACGCCTAAGTGTGCCTACATACTTTACCGTGGGTATCAAATTTGCATATTAAAGAATATTGAAGTAAAATTGTGTAGTCCGATGGCATTATTTTTATTATATTGTACATGAGTGTGAAGAAAAACCAAAAAAAGGAAAATTGGAGAAAAAGTGGAGTTCTAATTTAAAAACTTTACACCAACAATAAAGAATGGTATATAGGCAGTTTACATATGTTTTGTCATTGAACATGGGCTGCTGGGGTTGTCAATGAAGTTTTTATAGATACAAAAAAAAGTATCTTTTCTCATATTTATATCTATTTGAAGATAATTCGAAGCAATCAGTGAACACAATAGGTCCCTTTGGAAGCTGGCGCTTTAAACAAAGACTTAAGCCAAACCATGTATTTAGTATTGTAAATGATGAGTTATCATACCGCTTACTATCTAGTAAAATCCCTGGATTTAAATATTATTGAATATCGATGGGCCCATCCTGACCAAAATGTCAGAAAACATGACATTAAGTCACAAAAACACCTTCTCGATATTACACAGTCAAAACGGTGCGCAGATACTTCCTCGTACACCTAAAACTTATTGGAATCGATTCATAGACGTCTATAAGCTGTAATTTCAGCAAAAGGTGGCCCAATAAAATATTAAAATTAAATATTAAATATGTTTACTGTTAGTGGGTCACTTTCACTGTGAGGTGGATTTTCATACATTGTTGTTTTTTGTATATAAAAACATAATTTATCTGAAATAGTTGCTATGTTTTTTTAAGCTATGAAGTTGATTAAAATACTTAATACTTTTGCAAATAAGATTTGCTTTTCATTCGAAATTAAAAATTTTGTTAAAAAAATATAGCCTGGCTTACTCTGACTGTGAGCCACACTGTACATATGTATGTGATTGTGACGACTACATTGCTTAAATACTAAATTTTACTCTTTTAGACGAGCTTGAATTACGGATTTTATTTCAGCTGCTCCACTTATACGCGGTATTATTGCACAAAATACTTTACATATGTAAATATTTTCATCTTGAGAACTTTTATTGAAAATGAAAAAATTCCCGGCTTTCCTGTATAAAAATCCCGGAAAAGCGAGAAATGAAATTAATAGAATTTCTCGAGAATTCCCGTGATTACAATCCCGGTAAGACCTTTGATATATGTAATATCCCTGGTATTTTTGCGCCCGTCAATAGATCCTTATTTTAAGTGGTTCTAATCGTTTAATATCTATTTTCTCGTGCAGTTTTGTCAGTTTAAAATGTTCCTCAATTTCACCGCTCTTAACTGATGTGGGGGCATACACTTGAATAATATTAATGTTGAGAGGTTTTGCTTTTATCTTTATAATCATAGATTGTGAAATGAATCCTGCAATTAAAATAGTGGGTTACAATCGTTTTATTCTGTGGTTCCAGTTGTTACATAAGTACATATTTCTTAAAATGTGATAAGATTTTTACAAGAAGATATTTTTCATTTTCTTTTCTGTAAACGTTTGCGTTTGATGTAGTGGAACCAGGGTTGGCAACCCACTGGGTAACGCAGTGATTATTTATAACAAGAATAAGTGCTATTTGCGTACTGGGACTACAAATTTATTTGTTCCGTTTTTTAGCTCAATAAGATACATAACGAAATAACAAATTTATCAAATCACTGCTTACATCTTTTCCCTAACTCTGAGCCAATTTCCAAATCTCGTCTCAGAAAAACTTTTCGTCTTTTAAGGTACTCTAACTCTGAAGCCGATTTTGTGTTTCTTCAAAGGATGTGTTTCGATAACACGTTAAAAGATAAACTTATACCTCTTTATACGGCCCACAAGTTTCTGAAAATGTAGACCGTAAATGTGTTGCATTGGCTTCCCTTACACCTTTTGTTAAAAAACGGGGAATCTATGGTTTTTTAACCGTAGAACGAGGTAATTTGCGTTTAAAGCGAATGTGTTCAATATTTCAAACAGGCCGTTATAGCGAAATGCCATGTAAAGTAAGTCAATATAGAGTTGTGCGTATATTGTATCCGTCGCAACAGCCGGCGAAGCAATGTTCACAGTATACGGCGGATGCGGCACATGATCATTTCTAATAACTGGTTTGAACCTTTTGAGATATGTGGTCGGGTGCTGTCATGCAAAAGTATAACTTATCATGTCTGGTTTTATATTCCCTCCGTTTTTCTCCTAATACATAATTCAAAAGAAGTAATTGCTGTCTGTTTCGTTCACCGAGCTTTAACAGCTCATAGTACAGAATGCTGCCTTGATACAACCAAGAGTGCAAATACTAAAACAACGTGATTGTATAAACAAACAAAAAATATTGTCAACTTGAACAAAATTTGGAAGCAGTTATAAAACCCCCCCAAAAAAACATCAAAAAACCCAGTAAATCGGGTGGATTGGGGTTTTTTTAAAAAAACCTGGGTTTTTGCGTACTCTGAGTGGGGCACACAGTACATTTGTTATTATATATATATATATATATATATATATATATATATATATATATAGCTCCGATATGCTGTTTCGTTCTTGTGTTGCACTTCTAACATGTTTGAGTTTGTATGTGTGACACACGTAACAATTTAATTATTTTAAATATCTATTTATGGATTACAACATTTAAGCTTTAAATTGTCTTCATTTTGTCATAACTTAGAATTTATTATGTATGAATCGACATTAAATTACGCATAAAATATACTTTTCATAACATTATGTATTTTTTTTATTAACAAAAAGATAACTCATTAAGATAGAAGAGAACGACATAAAAATCTCTTATCTTAATTAATTATAAACATTTTAAATGCTTCCCTTCAAAGGCACCACAAAGATTTCTCTCGTATAAAAAGAAAAACATAAAAAAACTTTAAAATTCATTAAAAAAATATACATAAACCCTTTTACGGCTCTCTCTAACCAACAACTTCATGCGTATGATTGATATTAATTACGAATATAATTGTTGTAGTTATTGTACTTGTTGTATATAAATTTTAAAAAAGAAAAGAGGGAAATTTTCTCTTTTTGCATAACGGGCTGTCTGAAAAAATGTGTGTGTATGCGTGTGTATTTGATATGCCAATTAAGGTGAGTACAAAAGTCACTTATTATGTGAACAAAAAAATTTATAAAATTACTTACAAAAAAAAAAAACAAAACTAGGGAAATTAAAGTTATAAACTTAAAAGTTTCGAGTAACAGTTAATGCTTAATAAGCGAATAGAGGAAAAAGTTCAAATAGTTGGAAAATTTTAACAGTTTGACATGTCCATGCCTGTCTAAAAGACATTCAAAAGTTAAGTTGGAAAAAAAACTAAAACTTTGTTTTAAACTTTTGCTTTATATGTGTCATCAAGTGTTGTTACTGTTGCTAATGCTGTACTTTTAGTATAAATTTAATTTACCGTAAACAGTTTATTAGTTTATTTTATAGAGAAATTTTTATAATTTGTCTCATTTATTTTTGTACATGAAAAAATGATACAATTTTACCAACTTTTCCTAGTTTTGTGGGTGTTTATTTGGCATCAATTTTAGTGAGAAAATATGCAACTTTGTTTTTGTTTTGCTTGGCTTTTATTTTTACCTTTTTCCGTTCTCTTTTTAATACTTCCACCTATACAAACATTTGCTTGCATTCCTTACTTAGATAAATAAGTCTGCTGTTGCTTTATCTTTATACACATTTTGTTGCCTTTTGCTATTCTGCTTTTTTCTTTACATCTTTTAAGAGTCACAAGTAAACGAACACATACTCATACACATTTATACACACTTTCTCTGACTAGTTGTTGTTTATTTGAGATGCTGAAATATTTTGTGTAGTTTTAGTTTAACTTATTATTATATCATTTGTATCTGTCTCCCTCTCACATACATATCATTACACACTAAGCTTGAACTTTATTGTTGTTGTTTACTTTCTTGTTTACATTATTTTCTGCTTTTGTTTTGTCATTTCAAATGCCTTAAGCATGAATTTTGTTGTTGTTTATTGTTTTTAATTTCTGTTTTTTTTTAATTATTTACCAAAATAAAACAATGTGTCTTAGCGTTGCCATTTAAAAAAAAAAATAACACTTAGAAATGCTTGCACACAGAAAAACAATAAAAAAAACAAGGAACTTTAAAGAAAATTTGTTTTTTAAGCACTACATCTTTCTCTCTCTCTCTATCTCTTTCAATCTGCTTATCACACTTTTGTCAATGTGTTTTTGGTATATTTTACAGCATTATTAACCCTTTAAAGGGAAAATATTGTAAAATTACACAAAACAATTTATAACATTTCTTTATAATTTTAAATAAACAAAAATACTTTTATTTATTTTTATTCTTAAAAAAACATGTTTGAAGAAATAAAAAATTTATTAAGCTATTAACCCTTTAACGCCTAATATTTAAGAAAAGGTAATTTTTGTTTAATTTTTAATTCTTCAAAAAAAAGCACGAAAATAAAAAAGTTGCGAACAAAAGCCTTCGACATCTTTTTGAAGACTTTTAAACAAATTATAGAATTCTAATGAAAATTATAGAATTCTCATTCTTAATACATTCCCCGATTATGAACTTAGTTACATAAATTTTCCTACAACATTTTGATAGAGAATCACTTAAATTGAAAGTTATTCTATATATGTTACTCTGTGTATTACTTATTTTTTAGCTTTTAATTAAAATGTTTTGCTTTACAGATTTAACATTGTAAATGTAATAAATTGGCCTTTCTAACTATGCCGTCAAACACAAAAAATAACAAAAAAAATAAACGAACAAAAAAAACAATGGCCGCTCGTTGTATTGATTCCATTTGATGGTAGCTAAAAAAATGCCATTCTAACGGGATAATGCGAATAAGCAATGCAAACAGAGAGCGAAGTAATCCGAATTCTTGTGCGGACATACATAGCATAAATAGCATGTTCAAACGGCAGGATTTTTTTGTAATTCACAACTGTTAAAATCTCTAATCCCTAGCCAAATTACATAATTACCCATAAACAATGTTGAGAGCGAATAACTCAAATTGTATGGCATTCAACTTAATTACCCCTGTTAATTACCATAAAATCAATCTGAATTGGTTAAATTTATGTCGGTTTTTTGTCATTGCCAGCTGTCATGCATAAAAATTAGGTTATATGAGTTATGCATACTTTTTAGTTCTTACCAAAAATTTTTTTATCACATATTTAACATCGCAAATTTAATTTAATTTATTAAAGTACGCAAAAAACTAATAAATAATTTTATTTATTCAGTTTGTTTAGGTGTAAATCACACAAAAATTTCGTGCGAACAAAGATGATTTGTGTAAGTAATTTAAACAGCCAAGAGCGAATTCAAAGTAACGCATTCAAAGTAACATGCAAAAAAGGAGCGCTAATTTTATATTAACATTTTACAAATTGCAGCACACGCGCATCCTCTAAGGTTTAAATATTTGTCAACGTTAAAAAAAAGTTTAAACAAAATACCAAAAAAAAAGTTGAAGTGAAAAATAAAATCAACTGAAGTACTGTGTTATAATGTCGTCACATCAAGACAAATAACGTTGGATATACACTTTTTAGCAATTGTTAAGCTTCCGTGTTCCGGTTTCCTTTACTTTTATGCATTTCTTTTGTCAGCTTTTTACTTCCGCTACGTTTCATAAAAGTAAACGTCGCCACTTTTTTAATAAAAAAAAAGTATAAAATTCTTCTTCGGAGAAAAAGAAAAATCATAAAAGTCAAACAAATAAAATGATATTTTATTTGAAACTGTTTCCCCCAACAAGGAGTTATTGTTAAAGTTTTTTTTTTCTTTTTTTAATATAAAATAAAGAACAACAAAAATATTCTAAAGAAATACATATAATTCACAGAATTTTCATTTAATTTCTCAGCCACGTACGATAAAGCATTAAAATAGATGTCCTTTTTCGAAAATAGTGACCTCTTCGGTCATGCTAAGTCCTTAATCAATCAGCCATTTCTTCAAAATTGATGCTTATAGATCAATTCATGAATACATGCGGTGACTACGTCAGTGTAGATTGGGGTTTTTAGGTGAAATATAACATTTTTCTTTGATAGATACATTATATTACACCTGAATATAGCCAGATACACCTTCCAAGTTCTTGCATGCGCTTAATAGCAACATCAATAGCGTGTATAGCTTCTTCGTATCGCCTATTATTGATATGCTAGACCACAACTCTTAATCCACTAGTAATCCACTTTTTTACCATTAAAATTGATAGTGCAGATCAATGTCAGATCTCGAAATACTAGGTTTTCCCTTTTCAATGACTGTCAAAAACCAAACTTACAACTCAGTAGAAGTTTAATTTTATGAATTGATAAGAGTTAGCGGCAACAGCATTGCATTGAAAGCTATTGCGCTAAAAATATAAAAATTCGTGGCTATGATCAAATTGCCCCCGTACAAATAATATACGAATACACATATATTCGGGACGAGAGTACAGCGATTTTACCTTTAAATCAAACCTGTCACGGAAATAACTTTACAAATTTGTACCTTAAAATATGCTTTAAAAATCGCAAATGACTTTAATTTATGCTTTAAAAAAATTTTATTAAACAAAAAAATCGATTTTTATTACATTTTAAAGTTACGCAAAAACCTCTGTTTAATAACAATATTTTTTTTAATACTCAAGTCATAAGAAATAGGCCCCTTTTAAAGGGATTAATTCTCTACATATATTATTTCATTCTAGAAATCAATTTTAAGTAGATTTTCTCAAACATTTATTGTTATTTTTGTGCATCTTTATAAATTTAAAAAAACTATAAATTTTCTCCAACTTTAGCCATCATGTCAAACTTGTCTAAACTTTTCAGAAAAAAATAATCTACAATCTCAATTCAAAAAAAAAAATAAATAAAAAAATTTTTAAATATAAAGTAGAAAATAGAAAATACGTACAACAATTTCGTGCTATGCTTAGAAAATAATTTCTATCAAAGTCCTTTTTGCTCTTATTAAACAAATTTATTTAAGACCACAGACATACAGTTTAGAAACGAACACAGTTCTTAATAATATTGCTTGAAACGGCAACAGAAACGAATTATTAAAACTATCCTTTTAAAGAACATTTTACTGTTTTCCTTAAATCCTTTTAAAACACATACGGCAAGCATAGTTTTGCCATAAACATTTTTTCATATGAATCTTGTTTGTATGTATGTGTGTCTGTTAGATCGAATTTAGTAAGTCACGCATAGAGAGTGCGGTCCCTGATAACTCCTCGTTTTATTTGAACTGCATATTGTATGGCAATAGTAAAAGTATTTTAATTTTGTGTGCATTTATGGTTTAGATTATACCAGCCAGGGTGTCATATTACGATCTCTCTCACAATATGCACTCAATTAGGGTCTTCGCATATATTTTTTTCTTTCATTTTTGTATTTCTTTTACTTCATTTTTATTTTGAAATAAAAAATGGAAAAACTTTTGCAAATAATTTTGAAATGTAATTGTATGAAGGAAAGCAAACGAAGGAATGTGTGAACGAATGAATGAATGTTAGTAGTGCGTTGGGTGGTGATGGTAGTGGTAGTGATAGTGATTAGAAAATTAGATATTGGAATGAGAGTCAAAACTATTTTAAATTTATTTGGCCTTAATGAAAAACTTAAATACACAAAAATATATTTCTTTACAAATAAAAATTGAAAGCAGAAATTTCGTTGTGTGTAGTTGTTAAAGCATAAAGTTGAGGGCAAAGTTTAAAACTCATGCATTTGAATGTGTATTTTTAAAGCATATACTCGCACATATTTAGGGAAACATAGAAGTGTAATATTTAAAGCATGTTTTTAGGTGTTTCATAAATTTCTCTACTTTGTACATTCTTTTTTATTATTAAAAGTGTGATGTAGTGATTTAGAGCTGAAACAAGCTTTTGAGACGATATCATTTTTAATTTTATTTTTCTTTTGATTTTTCAAATCAAAAATTTAATGAATTGAAATATTGAAAGCTCAGACTTACTAAAGCATATATTTAAGGTTAAATTTAAAACCTTATGGTATTTTTACATTTGTACGAAATTTAAGCCTGTTTACTATTATTGATAGTGTATGTTAACAGGTGTGCTAGAATTAAATTCTTATAAATTTCTCTTCCAAAAACTTACATTTTAGTTATATAATTAAAAATCGATTTGGTTATGTGTATTTTAAGGCACATATTTAGGGACAAATCAAGTGTTGCATTTAAAGCATAGATTTTAGAGTTAAATTTGTTTCTTGAGCGTACTTTTTGCTATTGTATAAAATGGAAAATAGGATCAAATGTAGAGTGATCTAATGAATCAAAAGAATTCTTATTTTATTTTAAAGCTACTTTTATGCCATTTTGCACAATTTTCCATTTTGCTTCAATTTATGAGATTTTAATCTTGTTGCGCTAAGATTATTATATATGAATAAATAAAATAAATAAATAAATAAATATAGTATATTATCCTTATTTCTGTCACATTTTGCAGGCAGTACTTTTTTTCCGTCACTCCTCTGGGGAGCATGTTGGCTTTCCACAAAGTATATATTGATATGTTTCAACTTCTTTAATCAATTTGATATTTTTTTTCAAGCTAAGTAGATGATTAATCCGCTGTACCTTCCTCCATATGATTTTTTTATGTGTGTTGTGGTGAAGATCTTTACTTTAGCATTGTAATTTTTTCCCAGTAGGTGGCGTGTTTTTCCTGATCATTCGTCTGATGTTTGTCATCATCGCCAGAGGTATGCGGGAAGGTCACGGGGGCTTTTTCTTTATTTTTTAGATGGAGTTTTCTGGAGGGAAGTTGAAGCCTTTTTTATTATTGAACATTCGAAACCCCAATTACATTTTCCTCGTCATGTTCTCTGTTGGGGCTCGAACCTGGGTCGTTTGTGTTGTTATACGCAAAAAACTACACCACTACACCACTACACCGCGCCTCCTACTGGCAGTACTACAAGTGTTTTATAGTTTCATTCACAGGTGGCCTTAGTAGCAGCTAGAATTTAGAAAACAGCAACATACTTTAAGTTTAGCTTTTAATTTTTTTAAACATATTTTTAGGCGTTCAAATGGTTTATTCCATATGACCATACAAAAGGTCTTTCGTTAATTTCCAAAAATTGTCTCCTTTAATTAGTTCCCGAATGTTTCTGCTGCGTAATGGAATTTTTTGTATTTATTCATTCATTAATTACTAATTTTTTTTTTTTTTTTTTTTTTTTTTGTTCACTGAATGAGACATATATTTTTGAAAAGGGCTTATGGTGCTTAATTGTTCCTTTTTGTTTGTTCACATACACGTCACAGTTTTATGATAAATACGTTTTTTGTGAAGACTTAAGAGAAGACAAAACCAGCGTTTCGATACTTATGACATCTATTTTCGAATCTTTCCGAGTCTAAGCTAGGAATGTTTACGAGTCCTTGAAATAGTAAAAATATTTAATCATTTAGAATTTGAGAGTTCCTTAGCTAACGATGAACTGGCGGCCTGGATCTCTTTCATATTTGTTGTTTGAGTATTTTTAGAAAACTAAAAAACTACAAATTGCGAGAAATTTTAATAATTTTAATGATCCTATTTGGACTTTTCGCAGAAACCTTGTATATATGATGTTCGTCACTAGAGAATGGTTTCAAAAAGATTTAAAATTCATACCACTCCTACCACATGATAAGATGGTCAAAATTTATATAAAAAAGAACTTAAAGTCTTACTTTTTAATTTTTTGTTCATAAACTAATGCTACTCTTAAATTCTTCATTCTTTATAAATGTCTCAAATGTTTAACGTCCTGGAATATTTTCATTATTTGCCCAAAGTTAGACTGCCTTAAATTATAGCTCCATGCCTTTTTAAACAGTGAGCAAAAAGTTTGTAAACTACAGTATATTATATATTAACTCCCATAACACTCCATGAAGGAACATGGGGCTTCTTTCAGTCAATGAGCTGCACCCGATTCTATTTTTAAACTCATTGAAAGGGACCTACAGTTTAACGCCGACTCCGAACGGCAAATGCATTAGAGAAGTTTTTAATAGTAGTAATAGTCATAACCAGTTACTAGCTAATATGATGAGGTGATACCGCTGTCAAAAAATGAACCTTCTGGTTGGTAGGCGGTGTCTTATCTACCATATCACAGCGGCACATTTTCTACAGTGAAATTTTTAATTTTTTTTTTTTTAATTTCAAAATATTTTTCATTTCATTATGTTACGTTTTTGAACAACAATCGCTTAAAATTAAAAACAAAACAAATTTTTATCCATTTTAATGAAGTTTCATGAAACGTAAGAAAAGAAAAAAGCAGAAACTGATAACAAAATAAAAACGCGGCCACACATAGTATTGTAACATTTTATTTTAGAGTATTTTTCTCAAAGATTTAGTTCAAAAATATTTATTTCATTCACTTAAAAATGCAGAAGAATCATAAAAATTCATTAACGTATCCAAAGAGTAAGGAAATGAAAAGGACTCAGAGAACAAAATTAAATATTTACTTTATATTTAAATAAAAGAAAAAAAAAATAAAAACAATGCTGAGGAAATAATACAAAATTAAAAAAAAATCTAAGAGTTAGAGACGTTTAAGTCAAACTATGTATATGATACTTTTCTCTACGATGTAGTATCCTTTCGGAATAATAACTTTCCTAAGCGGACAGTTTGATCATTTTGTGACTGTTTTAAACTGGATATATTGAAACATGGGCTGAGAAGTCCCGGACCAAACATAAGATAACGATAGGTTTATTGCATTCACCTCTTTTTCAGTTAATTGCAACCTTCAAAAGGCAGCTATTAAAATTGCTTGATATTGTATTAAATAGTTTGTGAGTTATTGTGCTAAGAGTGATGCTACTTTTGGCATTTTCAGAACAATGGATCATAAACAATTTCGATCAAAACGATTTTAATTCTACACTGATTTTTGATTGGAAAAAATACCGTTCAAACGAAGCAATGGATTGAAAAGTGTTACGGGAACTCTGCTCCATCTAAACAACAATGAATCGTTGGTTTGCTGACCTCAAACGTGTTCGCGGAAACACCGATAATGTAGAAGGCAGCGAACGTCCAAATGAGGCAACAACACCAGAAAATGTAAAAAAAAATCCACAATATCGTTTTGAATGATTGAAAAGTGAAATTGCTTGAATTAGCTGACATCGTAAAGATATCAAAAGAACGTGTTAGCTTTATATTGCATGAACATTTGACTATGAGAAAGCTCTGTTTCTGGCTGTGTTTTGTTTAGGCCCGGGAATTTTCAGCACATGTATTAAGTACAGCCTTTTTGTATTTTTTGTATTAACTGCAAAAAATAATCAGACTTTACAAGGCATCGTTTGTTTCAATGATGATCTCTTTGTTTGGTTTAAGCAATGATCCATTTTTTCAATTTAGGACAAAGATAAGGTTACGATAGATAAGAAGCAGTCTGTATATTACATCTATCCGAAAGTGCTGATTACCCCTTTACCCCTTCTACGCTCGTCGATGGAAATTACACTGTTTTCGTTCTAATAATCTTTGGACATGATCTTGTTGGCCTACAAACCCAATCTGTGCCTTCTTTAATGCAATTTTACACAAAAGTTACGCACTGTTTCCTTGGTCTTTAGTGTATAGTTTACTCTTTTGTCCACAATTACAAAACACGCCCAGAAAGCAATTCGGATTCAGCTTAAGTATTAATATTTAAATATGCCCTGCTTTAAGCAATTTACACATTTTCATAGTTCCATTGATTTTATCGACTATTTCTGATTCGACGACTATTGAAATTAATCATCAACATTCTGACCAGGTACTACTGCAGGGCACGGCGATCTAATACCCATAGGATCTAATGTTCTCCTTCCAATCTATAGTTTGTTCAGCAGATCTGCCGCCTTCCTAATGAATTCCAGCAGGTCTGAAACCAAAATGGTGCATATGTGTCCCAATGAGACCCAATGTCTTCCTATACATTTCCATCTAATCGTATCTCTTGCATGTGAGCACAGTCCGCCATAAACTGCAGTCCTCTTCACTTTTGCTCTCAGACCACAATGTCCCATAAGAAATTCCGTTAGAAGTTTGAAGTCCGACCTGCCGTACTTGAGAACCTCAGAGAGACGAATGCCCCTTTGAGCATGACTTGTTGTGTTAGTGTGAATATGAAAATTACTCTCTCAGAGAAGTAAAGATGATGTTTTAAAAAAATTTAAAAAAAATTCAACAAGCATCTGTCACACAAGTGCATTTGTGGCTGTTTCAATGATAACTAAAAGCAAAATCGTAAGGATCATTTTAAATTATTTTTCTGTGCCTAAAAAATTATGCGTACACCATCCCCACATGTGCTTTCGTCGGTGTCTCATTGACGACTAAAGCAAGAGCGTAAGAATACGTGTGAATTAAACGCAAACCATTGTTATATTAAATGAACATCAATGACTTAAAGCCTTTTTTGCTGTAGACAAATGTTATAGAACATGTTTGACAGTAACATGTTAAACAGTAACAGCTGAGCTGCCAAAAACAGTGTTGCCAAAAAGAAAGTTGCTAAAAAAAAGCACCCATTACTTTAAAAAAAACACCTATTTTTCTTACAAAGAAACCGTTTTAAGGACACGTTTTCGCTATGGGTTTAAATTTATTGCTTCCCGGTTGGGGTGCATAAAATTAAAATTTTCGCTTTTTTTCTAAATATCCTTCGAAAACAAAATAAAACTTTTAGTGGAAGTATTTGTTAAGCAAGTAATTGTTGCTGTAATTTGTCTAAAAAGTAATTTTAATTTTATTTTTCAGCTATTTTTTGTACTATTTTCTATTCGCACTCGGCTAATTATGTTTGAACAAGACTTAAGAAGATGTCATCACTACACAAGTCTTTGGGTGAACAAAACTTATTCCAGCACGTTTTTAATTAAAATTCTTTCATTTCGTTAGCCCTTCCCAACTACACCATATCTTTTCTTTATGATCCTCAGTTAAATATTGGCAGTTATTTTTTGAAATAAACACACCAGTGAAATTGGTGGATGGGTTACAAGTAATTTAGACATTTTAACACGAAATTTTATTTAAGAAAAAAAGTGTGTACAATAGTTTTAAGAGATGAATTAGTAAAAAAAAAAATACATTTCTTTCCTTATTAAAAAAAATATATATAATTCTAAAAGATTTCACGTTTTTTGTTTTTTTTTTTGCGATTGCTACAAAGCACTGAAGCACTTTAATGATAAATTTAATTATCCAATATTTTTAATTGCATTAAATAATTACACTTTTTTTAAATAAGCATGTCTGTTAAAAAAAAACATATTTTTTTAATTTTTATTTTTCATTTCAATTTTGCATGTCACTTCCATAATATTTAGTAGCCTTTCCCTTTTTGCCAAGACTCCAGATGTTCTTTTCTTAACATTTTATTTATTTTGTTTGTTTTTTTTTTTTTTATTGCAGATTCGTATATATATTTTATGATATTTATTAAAATTAATATTTAATTAATTATTTACTAATTGTTTATAACAGTTCCATTAGCATTTTAATGGGAAAAGCAAATAAAATTTTTTTTAAATAAAATTTTATGTCATGTTTCAATTTATTGTTTGAAATGTTATAATTAAAATATTTATAGATTCTTTTCGATATTAAAATTAAAATAAATTGATTAAATTTATACAGTGGGGCAAATGCATAAAAAAGTCTGTCTTTTCAAGGCCCTTTAAAATATGTAAGAGGTCCAAAGTGGAAATGAAGAAACAGTTTGTAGCCCATTTTCAATTTTTTTTTTTTGCTATAAGTGACTACATACTTACAAGTCGCTATATTAGATTGTCTGGGTAAATCCTATTAACCACTTGCATCACAAAACAAATTCTAGGCCTAGCCCTGTTGGCCGACAAATACACCTTAGCCTTTCTTAACACATCTTTACCCGTTTGCCGAAGAAACCCGCTGCTTAAAATGCTCTTAGATATCTTAAGTCTTATAGTAAGTAGTGGGGTATAAAAAGCGTTCGGTGTCTAAAAACACGTCTTTATTTACATCCAAATATTTGTGTATTTCGATTGGGCATCTCAATTTCAACCTTAGCCTTCTTATACGCTAAAAATAAAAATTTACCTCATAGAATACACAAAGCTTATGATTTTGGCAGTTTTTTTTTTCGTTAGAATTAACTTGGTTATCTGCTTTCAAACAAACTATTGTAATAGGCGTTACTTGGTCAAAGATTATAGGTTAAGTAAAGCACATTCGAGATAACGTCAACTAATAAAAACGACGGTTGTTGACTTGTATGAACAGCTCAGTGCATTTAGCACTGTTTTTAGTGCTTTTTATATTTTTTGACGCAAAAAATGTTCAAGTTAGTGCTTAGTTGTTTTTCTTTCCTAATTTTAATGCATTTTTTCTTTTCGACGGCACCAAGTCATTATTTCAAATGGTAAAAAAAACTTTTTAAAAAAAGTAACAACGCAATAAAAAAGCTTAAACTTTACAAAAGAATTAAAACTGCTTATTTACTTGATAGATGGAGATTGAATGCCAAAGCTCCTTAACACGCGAATGTCAACAAAGGATCAGCAAAAACACAAAACTTTTTCCAAATATTAATCTATAATCTAAACCATCGATTTGCAATATATACGAGGATATGCTTATATGTACATATATACTGGTACAGAATTCAGCTTTCTTTGAATGCCGTTAAAATACAAGTGTTTTCGGAGTTCTCAAGGTTTTCCCACCTTGTTTTAAGTTCAAGGTTATTTTACCCCTTGGCGTCTTTGTAGGTTGACACAGCTTAATGAGGATTGTATATTAATTGTGTATAGCTTATCAACAATGTCGATGATTTTTCTAGAACTTTTTGGCGTAAAAAGACTTTTTGTTAGCAGAGAAGAAATTTAACAACGTTCGTTTATGGATTCTGATAGAAGCATGAACATTTGATTTTCACAAAACTGAAAATACAATATTCAGTTATTTCAATGCTAACAATATTTCGATATGAAACATAACAAGTATTGAAACAACAAGTACAATATTGAATAATTATAAGAACAAACTAAATAATTCTTAACACTTCCATTTCCGTATTATAATTACTCAATCCTTAGTATTATTAATATTTAGTAATTTCTTTAAACTAAATATGTCAGTTAGTTTGTTGAATGATGATATGTACTCCAATTAAAATCCTTTGTTTTTAAACACTTCACGAATAAAATGATATTTAGCCTCAATGTGTTTGGTGCGTCTATGGAACCGTGGATTTTTTATGAGCTTAAAAGCATTTTTGTTATCCAAATATAAAATAGAAGTTCGTATATCATCACCTAAAATGTTATTCAATAATCTCTGTCCCCAAATAATTTCTTTCACGCATTCACATGCAGCCATGTACTCTGCTTCTGTAGTCGAGAGCGCTACTGTCTGCTGCAAATCGGACAATTCGGCAGCATTAAAACATATCCACTGGTTGAGTGCCTTGTTGTAGTATTCCCGCCATAATCTGAATAGTAATATAGAAAGAGATTATTACTTTTACTATAAGTAATTCTATAGCCAGTTGTTCCACACATCCACACATATATTTAAATATTCGTTTTACACCTATTATATGTTCCTCATTATAGGAATCCATAAAACGACTTGCATATGACACTGCATATGCAATATCTGATCTTGTAGCTATAGCCAGATACATTAAAGACCCAACTGCTTTCCTATAAGGAAGATTGATTCTGATATTTCTCGCATGGAGTACTAACTGATCTATATTTTGCATATTAAACTTTTGTAAAATCTTCTTCGTATAAAGTGCTTGCCGTAGAATTATTTTGTCTGAATCTTGTATTATTTCCATTCCAAGATAGTATAATGAATTAAATACCTTAACCTCCAATTGTTTTTTCAACATCCAATAAATTTATTAGCCGCTTCTTTTGATTCACAAGTAAAAATACCATCATCGCTGTAAATGGCTAAAATGATTTTATTGTTGTTTATTTTTCCAATAAAACATAAGAATCTGTGAAGAGACCTTAAAATTGAACGTCGTTAAAATATCAGTAAACTTCTTATTCCAACACCTCGAAGCTTTCTTTACTACCATCAGAATATCCAATTGGTTGATTCATATATATTTCTTCTTCTAAGGTTCCATACAAAAAGGTTGTCTTTATATCAAATTGTCTAATGTAATAGTTTAAGGAAACACTTACGGCCAAAATTGTTCTTATAGAGGTTAAGTTTGCAACTGGACCAAGTGTTTCCTCATAGTCAATACCTTTCTTTTAAGTAAATCCACGAATAACTAACCGTGCTTTAAAACTTTCAATATAACCATTCTTGTTCCTTTTTATCTTGTAAACCCTAAGTGGGTTTTGATAAAACATTTCTATTAGAGGGTATTTCCACAAGATCCCATGTTTCATTTTTAAGAAGTGATTCATATTCTTTTACTATGTATTGTCTCTTTACTATTTATTGTCTTTTCAAAATTATGTGGTTCTTCAAAATCTGCTATTGAAGCACAATTTATTTCATTTTCTGTGATTTGTTTTCTGGATCGTAAATTGTATCTAACTTTAGGTAAATTATGATCATTGTTACAAGTTCTATTGGTTCCTTTTCAGCATCTTCATCGTTAGATTCAGCTATGGTTTCTACTTGATTTTTTTATTCATGTTTTATAACATCAGCAATTGCTTCCTTAACTTTGTTGGGTTCTGTTTCTCTAATCAAAACGTTTCGAGATATATCTACTCGTTTCAATCTAGGTATCCAAATTCGATAACCTTTACAATTTGCTTGATAACCAACAAAAATACCTTTAATAGATTTTGAATCTAATTTTCTACATTTTTCCTGCGGAATATGAACATATGCTTCGGATCCAAAAACACAAAGCATTGAAATATCAGGTTTCTTACCAAACCATAATTCTTACGGGGTTTTATTTTTCTGAGGACATTTTCCTATTCTATTTACTGTAAAAATTACTGCAATAGCAACCTCTCCCCAATGACTGAAACATAAATTCTTGCTGTGTATCATTGACCTATCAGCTTCTACTATAGTTCTCATGTCACGTCTGCCCTACCATTGTGTTCCGATACGTATGGTGTCGATCTCTGGTTTTCTACTATATATTTTCGTAAAATTTCACTTACTTGCTTATTAATGTATTCCATACCATTATCTGATCGTAACATCTTGACTCTTCTTCCAGTATCTGCTCCCACTTGATCCAAATATCTTGATATTACAAGGGGAACATCAGACTTTGCTTTAACGCAGTATAAGTGTCTATAGTTTGAATAATCATCTTGGAAAACCACCATAAAACGGGAATCACTGAACGATTTTACTTGCATAGGTCCACAGAGATCCGTGTGAACAAAACTTCCAACTTCCTCAGCTCTGTGATAGCTTTCTTCGAAAGGCATACTATGCTGCTTACCCATTAGAAGAAATCAATGCTGACATATGCTATATTTCGCGACTCCAAAATTTTTTTAATTTGTTCCTTGTTTTGATGACATTCGAATTTTCACATTTGCCTTCTATTTTTATCATCAGTTTAAATAGTCTCGAATTCTATTTTCTTCCTTCAAGAAAACTGAACTTTTCCATTTCGTTTGAAAACACATTTATCACCATTAACTTCTAAAGTGTAGCCCTTATCCAAACATGAAATAGTGGAAAAAAGATTTAATTTGATTTTTGGTACATGAAGTACATTTGAGAAAAAGTTAGAATTCCAGACCTTATTATCAAACGCTTTAATATTAATATCACCTGAACTAATCGCTGGAATAATATCCCCATTTTCAACTCGAATATTTTTCGGATTCTGGAACTATACATAATTTGAAAACAATTCTCTTTTACTGGTTATATGTTCACTTGCTCCACAACCAACTAATAAATATTCACCCATGAAAGTTTCACCTGTACTTTTTCTGTTTGGACAATCCCGCTTCAAATGTCCAAATTTCTTACAAACAAAGCGTTTTCCTTTCAAACTTTGCTTACTTGAAGTTACCTTATTTTTTACTGTTGACCTTGGCAACAAAACCTTCAGACTTGCATGGCTGTACACCAAGACTTGATTCCTCTATACACAACCTCGATGTCAAATTCTTAGTGTTCGTTCTTCCTTATTAGTTGCTTCCCATAAAGAAAAGAAACACTTGACCTCGGGAAGCAATGTCATGAGAATCTTTGTAATCAGCATATTATCTGTAGTCTTTTCACCAAGACCCTCTAACTGCTGAGTCAACTTTTGCAATTTAGAAATATGTATGTACAGAAATTGAAAAAATTGCTGCTGCAACAAATGAACTGAAATTTCTGATTTTTGCTCAAACACATTCTCTAGTTGAGACCCCATATCCGCTGCAGAATTACAGTTCCCTATAAGAAGCATTGGCTCTTCACACATAGACACAACTAAAATCTTCTGAGCTATGACATCCAAGAAAATCCATTTATTTACCTCCGCATGATTTTGTTCTGGCTTCTTTGCAATTCCACTTACAAGAGCCCAAAGATCGCTTGCACGAAAAATAACCTTTATTTGGAATTTCTACAAAGTCCAGCCTTCCGAACTTTCCAATTTACAAATATTCATATCCTTCATATTTAAAGCTTCTTGAGTAGCATAATTAAAAATTTCTGGCTTATTTATTATCCAAAGTTAGGGAGCTAAGCCCATCACCTCTTAGCAGAAAAAAGAAAAAGATTCAACAACGTTCGTTTATGGATTGTGATAGAAGAATGAAAACTTGATTTTCACAAAACTCAAAATACAATATTCAGTTATTTCAATGCTAACAATATTTCGATATGAAACATAACAAGTATTGAAGCAACAAGAACAATATTGAATAATTATAAGAACAAACTACATAATTCTTAACATTTTTCAAAATTTATAAAAACAATATTGGTTAGTGAACGCCACTCAACGGTCGCTCTGCTTATTCGTTACGCAGCAATATGAAAGTGTACGCACTTTTCAAACTCAAAAATAGTTAATTTTGCATATCTTGAGAACGGTAATAGTGGAAGTTTTTGAATTTGGTCTAAGTGACTTTATTGCCAGTACAAATCGTCAGTCAAAAAGTATCCGGCAGTGGATAGCACCTCCCAAATACATACATCGATATACTAATATCGATTGAGTTATCGTTATGTTTGAATTATTATTTAAAAAATAAAAAATTTAAAAAAAGTTAGGATTTACAGACACTCGCCTACCAACCAGAAGGTCCTTTACTCAAAACCAGTCCAAACCGTCTGAAAAAAACGGTTTTTTCGACAGCGGTATCACCTCATAATATTAGCCAGTAACTGTTTATGAGTATCATCAGGTCATTCAATAAGTCCGTAAAATAATTAAGAAAAAAATTAAATTTTGACAAAACTCGATTTTATTAGACATGAGTATAGCGAGATTTCAACTTTTCGATACCATCTTTATAGTACGATTCTCGCTAAAATAGGCCTCAGCTTCTGCGATTACTTCATCATTGGACTTAAATTTCTTTCCAGCAAGCATACTCTAAAAATTTTAAACATGAAAAAGTCGCTGGGTGCTAAATCTGGAGAATGCGGTGAGTGAGTTAGCAATTCGAAACCCAATTCATTCAATTTTTCCATCGTTTTCATCGATTTGTGGCACGATTTGTGAGCTCACGTGACATCCAATTTGAACAGAGCTTTCGCATACACAAACATTCATATAAAATGGTGAAAACACTATCATCTGATAATTTTACAATGTCAACTAACTCGTGCAACTTCAATTTGCGATCGTTCATAACCAATTTGTGGCGCCACTGCGCTCTGCATCATTTGTGCTGGTACGACCACGTTTAAATTTGGTAATCCACTTATCTACCATTTGTCTCGATAGAGCAGATTTCGAATAATTTTTACCAAGCCATTGTTTGGTTTCCACTGTTTTTTTTTTTTTCATCAAAAAGCAATGCTTTATCAAAACTCGAAATTCACTTTTTTCCTTTTCTTCAATAAAAGAAGTTGTTTCGCACAGAATGCTTTAACTCATGAATCAATAGTTGCTGTCAAATATTTACAAGTATCGTTTGAAGGTTAGTACTAAACAAAGATCATATGGACAAAATTCTAGCAACGCCATCTATGTTTCATCCCATAAACCCTTTGAAGGACTGTTAGTATTTACTATTGAAAACTTCCCTAATGCATTTGCCGTTCAGAGCCAGTGTTAAAACTGTAGGTGCCTTTCAATGAGTCTAAAAATAGAATCGGGTGCAGCTCATTGACTGAGAGAAGAAGGAATCTTCATTGGATATTATGGGAATTAACCTTTATATACCATATATAGCGTGTTTTTTATAGAGGTATAGAACTTTAAGTTGGCATTACTTTTCAAGATGGCGACCGATTTAACAGCTGTCAAGTGATTTATTCTCAGTTTGGCTTGGCAATTCATCATGAATAGACTCACGCCCGGCGTAGATTAGTCGAATGGGCCCAAAGCGAGATTACCGTTGTTCCCGATTTTCATAAGCGAATTTTGTTTAGCGATGAAGCGCACTTCTGGTTGAATGGCTACGTCAACAAACAAAACTGCCGCATTTGGAGTGAAGGTAATCCTCAAGTGTATGTGGAAACACCGCTACATCCTGAAAAATTGACTGTTTGGTGCGCTTTATAGACTGGTGGAATCATTGGTCCGTACTTTTTCAAAAACGTTGGTGGCCAGAACGTTACAGTCAATGGTGATCGGTATAGAGCCATGGTTATTAACTTTTTCATTCCTGAATTGAATATCCATGATGTCCAGGAGATGTGGTTTCAACAAGACGGCGCAACATGTCACACAGCTCGTGCCGCAATGGATTTATTGAAAGACACGTTTGGTGACCGCTTAATTTCACGTTTTGGACCTGTGAATTGGCCTCCAAGATCTTGTGATTTAACACCGCTAGACTACTTTCTGTGGGGCTATGTAAAGTCATTGGTCTGCGCGGTAAAGCCACAAACGCTTGACCATTTGGAAGACAACATTCGCCGTGTTATTGCCGATATACGGCCACAAATGTTGGAAAAAGTCATCGAAAATTGGACGTCCAGATTGGACTACATCCGCGCCAACTGTGGCGGTCATATGCCAGAAATCATATTTAAAATATAATGCCACAAGATTATCTTTCGGATAAGTAAAATTCATGTCAATCGAATAATCCATCAATGTTTTATTGCAACTTAAAGTTTTATACCTCTATAAAAAACACCCCTTATTAGAAAATTTTATATAAATAAGACTAAAAACATAAAATTTTAAATTTAATGCTTTTTTGAAAAATTACTCTTTTTTTGTTCTCGACTTTAGTGCTTTTTGAAATATAAGAGTTGACAATACTGCTAATGAACGTACAAATTTAATATTAAAAAATATATTGATAGTATAGTGTAAAGAGTTTTTATTGTTCATAAAATAAAAGCAAAGAAACGCAAATAAAAAAAAAAACAAAAAAAAGGTTTCCAACGAGAAAAAAAAAAGGACAATAAAAATTTACATAAATAACTTTATTTTTATACTACTTATGAGGTGAATCCCCAAATTCACATATGTATACTAATTGTGTTTTAACTGTAAGTTCCAATTAACACGCTCGTGAAGTTTGACTCGTCAATTTTTCTAAGACTTTCTTTTGAACTTGCATTCTCGTTCATACAAAAACACAAAATCTTCGTGTTTGTTGTTTGTGTTTCAATGTATTGCGAATAAGAAAAAAAAAAGAAAAACAAGTCAAGTCTGTACCTCTTTTCGTTCTTTTTTTCGTCTTCACCTAGAAACTAAAGACTTGTCGAATGTGAATTGACACTTAAGTATGTAAAATTATGTTTTAAAATTATGTTTTATTTCCGGGAGATGTTTGAGAGCTTTCACATTTACCTTGTTATTCGGCCAATCAATGCTTAGCTGGATGTTTCTACATTCGTAATAGGCGAATTCATTTACTCCTAGTTTATTTGCTCGGAGATGCAGTTTGCGTCATATCTACTATTTACTCTCTATCTTTGGTTAACTCTTGCTCTAATATCTCTAATAGATCCATAACTAATCAGAATGGTAACTGCTTGTTAAAGTTCATTCTCCAGGTGTACCAGACTCCAATTGGCATCAAAACGATCATCATGATACTAGTTTCCATCTATCACACGTCTTTTTCTTCTAGTCAAAGTATAAGTGCTTATTTTGCCGTGAGTATATATTATTGATGAGCTTCCCAACAACACATCCCCCAACACTTCGGTTGAATAAATTATTGCCTTACCACCAAGATTTGCTTTAAATCATTCAATTCTTGTAAGAGTACTTCTCTGAAGATTGATTGTACTATTCCAACTTCGTACTCTCTGGTTTTTCCTTTCTGATATGTTTTTGTAGATGTCAGAGAATTCTCAACTATTTCCAGAATATAAGTTAATGCAACTAAATTTAGACTGTAATGCTGGATAAATACAAAAGTTATTTAAAAGGGAAACTTTTTTGTGTAAAATATATATATGAACAATGTCTTTGGTGTGTCCAAGAGGTTAAATTCATCTCGTAAAGGCTTATGAGCAAATTAATTTTTTAATGTTTTTTTTCTGCAGTAAAACGGTCCAATTCTAAACATGCTTGTATGTACATATATAAATAATAATTCAAAAAATTTTTCATAACCTGCTCTTATTATTAACATTTAAATTCACTGACTGTTTACATGTTTTAATTCGAACAGCTGTTTGATGAAGGCAACAGAAATTTCACAGGAATACCATGAATTTAATTTTCAATACCTGGGTTATGAAAATTTCATGTGAACCCAAATTTCCCTTCTTACTCCGTATAGAACCGAATAAATGTTCCTCTTTTTTGGAAACATTTAAAGCCTCTAATCCCACTGTAATTATAATATTGATATGTATGTATGTATTGTGTGTATATCCAAATATTGTATGTTTGTATTTGTATAACAAAATTTATTATTATTATTCATTTCATATTTACTCTGTTATTATTTAATCACCAACTGCATGTTTTACATTTTAAATCCCATCTCATAAATATAGAGCGTCGTTTATAAAATTCAGTATTATTGCATATATGTACGTATGTATGTATGTATATGTATCTACATATATAGAATATGTATATACATACATAAGCAAAGAATTTTTTGTTGCATGTTTGTGTGTATATTGTATGTATTCTTACTCATCTGTAGTATTTATTCATGGTATATGGTGTGGTATGTATTCTACAGTTTTAACAATTTATCACACACGCAATCCAATTATTATATATTTAAACAAAATTTATATATTTTTAATTACTTCCACCATTTTTTTATATTAAAAAAAATTAAAAAATAGCAAAATATCTCGTAGAAGTTCGTGTAAATGTTTTGTAGTTTCTGTATGATTTTTTTATGCCAATTATTTACTACTACTTTCGTTTATATGTATGTATGTTTGTTTGTTTGAAGAAATATAATTATGATTATGTATAGCTATGAATATGAGTCTAACAAATTATATGTATGTATGTACATATTTTTATTATGTATAATTAGTTTTTTTATGTTTTAAAGAGTTCAAAACATAAATTGAATTATTGATTTTTGTATTAAAAACACATTTCAGTTCGATCATTAAAATGTTATAAAATGTTGAATATCTCGCTGTATTAAAGAAAAGCCATAAATACCATGTATAGCGTGAGACTTTGAATCACAAAAGAAAAACATGTTATAAAGTTATGGACGGTTAGGACCTACTCCGAGATAACCTAATTTACCATCAAATTAATATAAACTTTGTGACGCTTTTAGCTTTAAGAAAAATGACGTTATTAATTTACATATGTATTAATACATGCAGTAGTGTTATATAGCACATTTAATAGTTGTTATTTCTCGTGTGCAGTTGACAAACCACACACAACGAATTGCCTCTTCTTGTTATTGTAATATTAGTTCTAGTTTAAGTTCACAGAAACTTGTGGGTTGAGTTTTATATTTAAAGGTTTTTGTTGTTTATCTATAACAAAAAAAAATTAAAAATTTACATATATTAAAAATGATAATGAATTAACAATTTTATCAGAATAAAAAATTATCTAATCTCTGGCTTACATCTTTCTCCATCTCTGAGCTAATGTCCGAATCCCGTCTCAGAAAAACTCATCGTTTTTTGAGGCGATCCACTTTGAAGCCGACTTTATATATCTTCAAAAGAAGTGATTTGGTGACATACTATTAGATATTGCATCCATCGAAACAGCCAATAGTCAGAAGGAGCTATGTTTGGAGAATTCGATCGTTTCTAAAAATTGTTTGGCAACTTTGCCACGATAGACCAAGGGTTGTCATGCAAAAAGAAAACTTTATATTCATGTCCATCTGTCTGTTTTTATATTCTGGCCGTTTTTCTCGTAATGCACGTTTTAACCGAAATAATTGCACTCTGCTCCGAATACCGGGTCTTAGTCGCTCATAGTACACAATGCCGCCTTAATCCCTCTGAGAATGCAAAATTTCATTAAAAATATTAAAACAACGTAATTGTACTAACAAACCAAAAATAAAACCCAATAAAACCCAAAAAACCCATCAAAAAACCCAATAAAACCTGCACTGGGCTTTTTTTAGTCCGGATTTTTGCCAACCCTGCTTATGACAGTTACATAATAATATGTGTTTTTACTGTGTTTTATAAAATTTCGCATCCTCAAAAATTTATGTATATTCCTACAGGCAAATATTAAATTGTAATATTCATTAAGTCGTTGCATGTATAGCCAACTTTAACAAAACATGGCCAAATCATCAAATTGGTAACAAATTTTTTTTCTTAATGGCTTAATTTCAATTCGATAAAGCATTTAAATTTACTAATTGGACCAATTTTAACCAGATTAAGTGCACAACAAGAGACAGAAGAGTTAAAATTAAGAGATATATGATTCGAGAATAACATGCTCTCCTTATTCAGGGGTTGAAAACTGTCTAAACCTGTGATACACCATTGACATAGTCCCTTTTCCATTAAGATCTAAACTAAAACTAATGTTTACTCTGCAAAAGAATGCACCCAATCACCGGATAGTCTCTCGTCAAACCCTAAAGTCCAATCCTTTCTAATCGGGTACCAGACTCCTCTATATAAGTTATATGGTGTTTAATTTAAAATCAAGATCGATTGTATGTAAATTCCGTACAACGGGTGTTAAGGCATATAGATTTATATGTATTATATGTGTTTAGTGTCAGCTTGATTACATTAGACAAGGTCTAAATTCATTTTAATGTAGATATATTATGTATTATATGTGTTTAGTGTCAGCTTGATTACATTAGACAAGGTCTAAATTCAGTTTAATGATAGATATATTATATACATATATGTACTCTACTCACTAGCATGCTTGGGAGTTGTCAATTACAATAATTATAGATTCAATTGCTAATTACACATAATTATTTATTTCACTGCAATTGCACATAGTTAGCAATTAGTAAACGCCAATTATGAGCATGTCGTAAGAACGTAAGCCTACTTACCACCAGACTTTTTATACCATTATTTCTATTAACGACCGCCAGAGAATCCAGCTGTGCTTGTCTAAAGCGGATGCTGCTAGATTTGGTTGATTTCAATTACGTTTTGTAATTAATTGTATTCCTAAATGTGTATTGTTACAATCAATTAAATATCTAATTAATTGCCAATTATTAAGCACAATTTACAATTACATTTATTTTGTAACTACTAACTACTAATTACAAATAATATTGAATTATTTATTTTACTGTAATAACTGTAATTAATAATTGGCAAATGCTTATCTTCAATGACTTATTAATTACAAAATGTAATGTAATTCATTAACAATGATTGTAATTTGTTATTAAATGTAATTTGTTGTTGAATTTGTTATTCAGATACTGTTATTAATAATTGAAAAGTAATTAGTCAAGTATTTCATTACTAAAACTAAATTATTCAATAAAATGTCTGTTTACACTGTGGTTAATTTTAAAAAGTAAGTCTTTTAATAGGTCCTAGATCACTTTTAATAATGTCGTCGCAACACTATGGCCTTAGGCCATTATTAAAAAAAATGCGTATTCTAATACAGGGTATCACGTACACAGATTTGTAAGAATTTGTCAACATTTTATATCATTTTAATAAATAAAATTCATATTTTTTTATAAACTTCATTTGACATAGCTATTATGCACAAAATTTATGAAAAATGCACCAATGAAATTTTTGTAATTATTATTTCTTTCACAATTTTTGCAGAACTAGGCACTTGTTTATTTTCGTATCTACGAGTATATTAAATTTACTTTTTTAATTTAATTTTTTGGTTTTTTTCGCAATATTTTTTTAATTACTATTTAATTTTTTTAATTCAAAAATTTCAACAAATTTTAACAGAAATAAACAACACAGTCAAGACATTAACCTTCTTTTACCAATGACACTTCTAACAGCATACATTAGGGTATTCAATTATAGCTGATGGTGACACCGTGGTTAGCTCAGAAACGAACCTTCTTTACACTGACTTTGTTTTTAAGAATTTTTTTTGTTTAAAATAAAGACACATTTATTTAAGAAGAAAAACAATTAAAAATTAATAATTTTTTCCATTCTTTTTTGTCTATTTTTTATCCATTTAAACACTGCCTACCACAACAAAATACTGTCTTTATTAAATACTCAAAATGACACCCGAAAATATGCAAACAAAAAACAAACAAATATTTTTTTATATATTTTTGTCTTTTAACAAAAAACAAAAAAAAAACTCCTCTTGTATTGATTATTTATGAAAATCTACTTTTTTTAATATTATCTCCTACTTTCTGTTATTAAATGATTGTAAAATGTTGTGTGTGTGTATGTGTGTGTGATTCGATACTAGTCTGTACCCGTTTTGAGCACTTTTGGCAATCACCATCATGCAGCGTAGCGGGAGGCTATTAATCGCAATTCCATAACATCGGCTGGCACTATAGCGGCAACGGTAGCTTCCGCCAATTCACCCTCTACTACACCACCTCTACCGCCTTTGCCCACCTCTTTTGTGGCCATTAAGTGTGCCAAGACCTCGGAACCGCCCACCAAAAATTCGGCAAAAAATAAAACCCAACAACAGCAGCATACACCTCCACCACCATTGCCACAGAAAAATGGCCACTACAATTCCTTGGATCATCGTGATAGCCAGCAGTATTATCATCACCAGCAACCTTATATATTACGCACCAATACCCTTGATCGTAGACATCATAATAGTGGTGGCGGTGGTGGCATGAGTGATTGCAGTTCAGACTACAACCAAATAAATCCACACTATTTACAGACTTTCGATAGTCTAGATCATTATAGTGTTGCCAATTTACATTATCGCAGTCAATCAAAATCACAAATCTATGGCATGGGTGGTAGTACTGGTAGTGGTCATAGTAATAGTAGTAGTGAAACCATGACTAATTATCATACCAACCCGACTTTGCCGCAACCCCAGCATACGGCGGGGCAAATGAATCACCAACAGTCTGGACATCAACATATGGAAAGTCATTATCATGGTGCTCAGAAATATCAAGCAAGTCATCATGGTCATCACAGTCTTAAGCATGCTAAGCAGCATCACAAGACACCTAAGCATTTGAGTAAATCCCAAAAATCTATACCAGATTCAACAGTACAGACACAAACCCCACAACAACAGTCTAACTCACATCATCATCATCATTCGGTAAAATCCTCATCATCCAATTCTTCTACTTCCACCAATAATACAACTACAAAAAATTTTAACAATAAAAAGTCATCAACAGCTGGAACGGCAAATCAGAAGCATAATTTAAAACCACAACAGCAACAACAACAGCAGCAACAGCAACAATTGCAGCAACACGGCAGTAATTCTTCAAATAATATCCACTATACAAGTTCCAGTGATAGTTTGCCACAATTCGATAATAATTATTATTAAATTTTAAATAAAAAGAGAAAAACTTAACAAAAAAGAGAGAGAGAGAGAGAGAGAGGAAAATAAACTATTTACTAAGAAACAAGAAAACCATGCCTCTCTCTATTTTTGACCTGCATGTTATGTGTTAAGATTGATTACAATAAAAGATTTAAATATATTAAGGAAATAATAAATGAGTGATTTTGTAGAAAATAGTAAAAAAAAAATAGGTTCCACAATACAAAAAAATTTAATATATTGAAATAATTTTGAAAGGAAATCCTTGGAAAAAGAGTAAAGCCATTCGTCAATTCTTTCAGATTGAATCAATAATAGATTCAAAGTTAAATACCATATATATAACTCTTATTAAAAAATTTGAATGCCTCAAAACTCTACTTGTGGAACTTGTTATTTAAGCTATTCCTAGAGATATTGATTTTTAAATTCACGATTTAAAAAAAGCACAAAAAGCTCCATGCTACAAAAATATTTTAATGTGGAACGTATTTAGGAATGTGAACTTGAAATTTTAATCCATTTTTTTATAATGTTTACTTATAAATATTCATTTCTCGCATAAATCTTCAACTATTTTCATAATTAAAACTCGTAAAAACTCTTTGTGGAACGTATTTTCCAAGAAATTTGAATTTAGATTTTCAAAAACTGAGCGAAATTTTAGTTTTTCTCCAAAATACCATTTTTTTACTGCGAATGGATAAAAAAATTTATCTCAAATACAAGATTTTTTATGGAATTTTCTGGAAATTTATTTGGTCTTACTTTTAAACTATTCGAAACAATTTCAACTAAAATTAATCGTTAACAAAAAAATTTTACAATTTCACATCTAAAATTAAAGAACTGCTTTAAAACTCGTTGTGGAACATAATTTTTTGCAAAATATTTTTGAATTTTGTGTACAAATTTTTCAAAAGAAATTTAAATATCTTTTAAATTTATATGTATGTATGCTTATATACATATATAATTTTCACAGTATATACTAACATTCATCTCATTACGTACAAAATTCTTTGTGGAATGTATTTTTTAATTACGTAAATATCTCGCATTTAAACTATTCAAAAAAAAATCAACTAAGTATGTATTTCGTAACACAAACTTATTTCAAACATATTTGTGCAATCAAAACTAAAATGATGCTCTTAGAAAATCTTTGTAGAATGTATTTCAAACGGAATATAAAACTGTGATTTTAAAATTTCCGGCTCTACAAACTGTCGTTGGTCCTCGCCTACATAACATCACCAAGTACCTCGATCAAGTGCGAGCTGTCAGTTTGCCATACCAAGGATTTTTACATCTTCCTTCACTTGGTCGCTCCATCGAAGCCATCTAAGGCTTTTCTGGCGACCGACATGTCCTAGCCAGCGAAATCGCAATATTTTGATGCGCTTGACTACATTAACCGTTTTGTGACTGAAAAGGTATTCGGATACCTATTGCGTATTTAAACTGCATTTTTTTGTAAAAGTTGATAAACATCGTAATTGAAACTTGATGCAAGCTCCAAACCTTAAATATTTTATCAGTTTTAACAGTTTTAAGAATAATTAACTTACACTTAACTGTCCGATAAGGTACCCCGGTAGTTTATGCATTTCCATAAAAATATGCTGGTGCCACATATTATTTCTTTGTTATTATAAATTTATTGGCACGAGGTAACAAAAATTATTTTACACATGAACATGCATTCCAAATTGGTATAGGGGATTTGCTATAAATGTTGTAATCTCTATTGGAGTTTAAGTGCAAATTTAAGACATAAACTTAAACTATTTAGTTCGCTGCTTTTGTTTTCAATAGATAATTGCGAGCTAAAGTCTTTTCAAAATTGTCTACGGCGGTTTACGAAAGTGAATTTTACCTTGTGTATCATAATGCCAATGCTACTACATCTACAGCTATAAAAAATAAGGATAGCGGTAACCGACTTATCTCGCGCTTGCAACTATATTCGCCCAATAACTTCTGCATGTTGTCGACATCTCCTTAAGTTCATTATAATAAATAGCTTATAATTTCTGACTTAGCAATCAATTTGTTTTCTACGACGGATTAGATTGCATGGTAGATATCATTAGAGTATGATCTTCGCTCTTCGAGAGAGGGGTCTGCTCTTAAGCTGCTTACAGAGCTGCAATTTGAAAAGCGAAAAGGTATATAAATTCGTCACTAACTCGACATTGCAATTGCCAGCCATGACTATTTCGCCTTTTTACTTCGCGGCGCTTCTTTAGCAGCTGCTATCATTATTTATTTTATTTATTTATTCAATTTAGTCAATAGATTTCATCCTTACAGACTAATTACAAAATATGTATAAAAATGAAAAGAAGTACGAAATTGAAATTACAAAATTTTACAAAAGATACAGTAATAAAAAAAGTAAAAATTTATCAAGTACTAAGAAAAATAATAATCTTGTGCTTTATAATATTAATATTTAATGAAAAGTCAACAAATTCAGACAAAAAATTATATTGACGACATAATCTCATAAATGGATCAGTAATAGCATAATGAGATCTACATATTTGAACATATAAAGATATGTAATGACGTGAATTTCGACAAGGGACATTGAACTTAACAGATTCTAAAAGAAACTCACAACAAATATTCCCACTGATAAGGTTAATTAAAAACGATACATTTAACATAATGCGACGACTTTTAAGAGTAGGCAGCTTAATTAAAGATAGTCAGCAAGTTAAGAAGGCAGTTCCAAATAATTCCAACCCAGGGACGCAAACAGAACAATAAAAATTGTTTCTGAACAGATTCAATGAGGCTGATATGAATATTTTAATAAGGATCCCATACGACTGATCCGTATTCCAAAAAAGGCCTTACTTTTTTTTCATTTACCATCAGACCCATTTTCGATGACTGTATTTCGAATCATGAAAAAGCTAAAATTACTTCTTGTTCCGTCTTCCCAACAATATCAATATCATCCGCCTAACAGAGAGGGATGTGGTCTTTGATATTAATAGTGCCAGTTTTATTAACTTTTGTGTTTTACAGAATTTCCATATTCGTGATACTGAATAAGTGATACGATACGCTTCCTATTTTAACTGTGGGTTTCGTGGAACTCAATGTCATTTTACAAAGGCGTACAAGTTTCGATGGTATCAAATAATTCGACCACACCGATAAGGTTGGATAAAGTTGGCGAATTTCGACTTCAATCACTATACTTGACAGGACTTTGTATACGACCAACAGAAGATTTTTTCTGTGGTAATGGAATTGTATTCCTTTTCGTAAACTGCAAATTAATTTTTCGCTTTAGATTTCGCAGACCAGTTGATACATACTCCACATCAGTTCGTCTCCCCCGGTCTTATATAGCTCCGCTGATATTTTATTGGGCCCTACAGCTTTGTTGTTCTTAGGTCGGGATAGGTAGGTGGTGCATGCTCCACAACAACCACCTATTATAGGAAGGTGTCCTTTCTTCCACATTCTCAGCATACTCGACGAACACGATGCACGGCTAAAATTTTCTGGCATCGTTTCTATTACCATAAAAATCAATTTGCTTGCATTGTTGTTTATCTTCGAAACAAATAATTTTCTTTACTTCTTAACTCCTGGTATATCCACCACAGCCTGCGTCGCTATAGGCATCAATATTTCTCTGTAGTTATTTCTATTTATTTATTATTTTCTTATTTTTCATCCCAACCTTACACTCTTCATCAAACCCATGTGTTCTTTCCCTACGTCTTCGCTAACTAATCTCTTGCTCAGCGGCTTTTATTATCGAGTCATATATTTTACGAAAAATTAAAAGTTACGAAAAACGAAAAAAAGTTTGTTACTAAACTCCTTGTAGAACCTAATTTGGGAATTAATGAAATTAAGTAGGTAGAAAAAAAATTATAAAAATTATAAGTATTCCACACGAAATACATATTAACTTTTGTTTTTAAATTTAAAGAATAAATTTTAATTTTTTCCATAAATTGGCATATATTTTACAAATAATTAAAATACGTGCTTAATTCGAGGCAACATTTTTTATGGAACCTATTTTGACAATTAAATTTTTTTTTTTCTATATTTCTTT
Organism: Wohlfahrtia magnifica; assembly: GCA_023159175.1. Taxonomy (NCBI): domain Eukaryota; kingdom Metazoa; phylum Arthropoda; class Insecta; order Diptera; family Sarcophagidae; genus Wohlfahrtia; species Wohlfahrtia magnifica. The sequence continues at coordinate 5,742,587 of JAKWBJ010000541.1, forward strand.
ATTAACATTTTATCACTATCAGCATACCGACCAGGCACTATTGCAGAACACTGCTACCCATAGGGTCTATTGTGCCCCTTCCAACAGTTTGTTCAACAGATCTGTTGCCTTACTAATGAACACCATTAGATCTGAAACCGTAATGGTGGATATGTCATCCATTGAGTTCCTATGGTCACCTAAACATCTCCACCTAAACCTGTCTCTAATGCCTGTGAACACAGCTTACAAACATCTACATCTGTGATCGCCATACTCTATAGATGCGTTCCTAGTCTACAGTGGCCCGTAATAAACTCCGTTTGGAGTGTCGAACTCCCCTTTGAGCATTCACGTGTTTCAAGCATCTGGCAATTTCCCAATCCTTGATTAGATTGAGGATGGTAATAGGTTGTGCTGCAAAGCAAGGTTCCGAACCGATATAGGGTGTCAAGGACCCTGGCCAATGCATTCGCTATTTCATTATCATCTATCCCACAGTGTCTAGTTATTCAAAACAACTGGATCTTATTTCCAAGCGAAGCTTTTGCAAAGCATCGTAGCAATATTTCATACGATTCGAGCCAAGACTGGCTGTCGGAGAATACAAAAAAAAAATTAAAATCTAGTTTTTACTAAGTATGAAACCCATTTTAATATTAAAAACCAAATTATACTTCTTAAGCTGTTTGTGGGGGTGATTGGGGAAAATTAAAAATAAAATATTTGCTCGAGATATGGGTAAAATAAAACAAAATATTTATTAAGGGTCAGTACAAGCAAAACGTACCTTTCGAGTTGCGGCTTGAGAATTACAATAATAAATTTCTTCTTGCTTTGACAGTACATTGTTGTTCTTATATGTGGATAAATTTACTTGAAACCCAAACAGATTCTCAAGTACTTAATAATAGAGTGACCGACGTGAACAAAAAGAAATAAACTTTTCCTTAAATCTTACAATGAATCAAATTGAAATTTAAACAAAATAAAAATTAAATTTTATGGAAAAAAATATCGTGTGGCCCTCTCTTTTCTCTTTAGATTCCACACTTACTTCTCTGATTTTATTATATTTTTTTAAAGGCCACGTTAATGTTTTTTTTTTATTATGCATTGGTTTTAACTATAACTTGTTATTTTTTTTAATTTTTTATTAAAACAAATTTTATTCCCATTAAACTTTCCCTTTTTATTGACCGCAACCACTGCGCTGGTTTGCCAGGATCGTATGGACATTAAAGGAATACTGATGTGGATAATTTTAAGTGGTTATGTGTGTATGAATGAGTAAGTGTTCGGTTGTTGTAAATAATGTTGAGTTTTTTATTGTTTTCTTGTTATTTTTTTATTTATTACTTTATACCAGAGTAATAAAAGGGAATAATAATAAGGATTTATTTTTTTATTTTTTAATCATGTAATTAATGTGTAAAAAAATTGCGTTAAAAGAGGATAAAGAAGAATAATACAGTTGCTTTTTTAATGTATACTATATGTATATCGAATGTAAAGGTATGAAGAAGTGCCTTATTATGTCTTCGCATATTAAATCGACTCGTTAACCTCGTTAGGCCCTTAAGAGCTCATATCATGCTATAAATTCGTGTTCTATGTCCAAGCTTGCAATCCAAAGATTTTGTTCTTTTGAAGGTGTTAATTTTCCTAAACCAGCTTGTCTTAACATCGGTTTAATAAAACACTTTACTTGTTCGATCACTGAATCTAAAAAAGTGACTTTAATTAAAAACTATTGTTACTTCTAATCTAACTCCAACATAGAAACATTCCTTCTGCCATAGTATGCAGTGACAAGGTGTTTTGAGTCGTTTGGAAAAGCAACACAGCTAACGTTGCTTAAGGCCCATTAATGTGTCATGGCTAAAACGTTCAACCTCCTACACTTTTTAGGTATCTAGAGTTAATACAACTATAGTGCAGTCTTTTCATTTCCATTAATTTCCACTAATAATACAAGTTATTTACTGTTACCGAACTGAACTCAGAGTCCTTATAGCAGTAAAGCTTTTTGACTGTAACATTAATACCCGCTGCGTTAAAAGCAAGCGTAGATATCAGCCTAAAAAATAATGAAAGTTATGGAAGCCTAATAGGATGGAAGATACTTCTGCTCTAATTTTTATTTTCGCCTTTAATTCATGCGTAAAACCGTAACAGCATTGAATCTTACATGCTTAAGTAGATACGAAATCAACACAATCTTCTGTCGAACGCTTTATTTTATTTTATTTTATTTTTTGTAATTTTTGACTGTTCGCATCAACCTGTATTTTAAAATACTATAGAGAAGGTTGAAAACTCATCCTTTGACGTTAACTGTGTCTCAAAACTCTGCCTTTGCCAGCTCGAATAAAAACCTAGTTACCTATCTTTCAGTTTGAGAGCATTCTGGTGTCCGAATTGAAATAAACGGCCTTACAAGGCATGACATGTAATTTATTTCTGGTACCCCGGTCACCTCAAATCTCGAAAACTTTGGTTTTTGCTCTTTGTATCAAAAGTGACCCTTCAAGAAGTACACATTGTTTGAACGTAAATTACTTCGAGAGGCTATTGAGCTGATGTGAAGTTTTAGTGCAACTAATTTTTCCAATGAAGCAGCGGTTCTTTTTTTAATTCGATAGTTAGAAAGATGGAGTAATTTATTCAGACAGTATTGCCAGTGCCACTCAGATATATCTTGTAATAGAGATTCCAGGGTCGCTGGCGGCAGTTGCATTATATTTATGCTCGGTGTTAACAGCGTAGTGCTAATAGCTTCATCAAAAGTATATGCAACCTGTTAGATACATTTAAGGATGATGAATTGGTTATTCGTTTCCATGGCCTGTAAAAGAAAATTATTTTCAGAGGGAACATATCATTTATAAAAAAAAAGGCAGAAAATCGCAGTATTTTAAGAATCTTCTGGTCGAAATATTATTTTACTTGCCATACACAGAAAGAAACACTGTTCTCTGTAAATCCATATGACGTCAAATGCTAAAATAACGTGCAACATATACTTTAAATTTTCAACTGACAAAATAGTTTTGTAATATATGTAACTAATGGGTATTTAAATAGGAGTGTAGAGCATCATATGGGGAATTCATGCAGGGCTTCTCCATAACGGAATGTGTTCTAACGAAGTAAAGCAACTGATACCTAACGGTCACATATCGTTAACTAGTATTCGTTTCTCCCGTAGAATTTAGGCATTTATGTTTAATTGTCTAGTGATCGTTCAAATCATTACAAAGATAATTTGCATTTTAGCACGCTGTTCGTTTGTATAGAAAGATTTTTATGTCATTTGCGTTATGAATACATTTAAATCAAATTCCCTCGAATTCTACCTTCTCTTTATTCCTTTCCACAACTTATTTTTTAGCATTAGCACAACGCAAAATCTGGACTGAAATACTCGCTAAATCCTCAGTGTCTTACATATTTACATTACCCGTTAAAAATTTTTCCTTTTGGAATCTTCTACTTTAAGACCATCTTCTTCTAAACTAACTGTGTAGTTACTGGCGAGATTTTCTCGCTAAATGAAAGTTAATTAATTTTTATGTTTGAGTGAAATGTTTCTTACAGATACTTAACCCTCTCTATGCATATGATTTTATGGCTCTTCCACTGGTTCTTTTTTAATTGACAATCTCCATATGTTTTTCTTACAACAACAATACACAGACATGCATGTACACGTTCAAGATTTCAATTTACATAATTAATATTTGACGTTTTTTCACACTCTTTTTCTTAAATACGAGACTAGTACTGGTACTGGTATAACTTGCAACAGAAATTACAATGTAAGATGAGAATTTAAACGACAGCCTAACATAGTGAAAGAAACAAAGCAAAAAGCGGAAAATAATGAAAACGAACAATGAGGATAAAATCAGTACAAAAATGAAAGCAACAAAATAAATTAACATATTCATACACACATACACACATATATGCATATTTGTGTGCGTATAAATACTTCACATGCCATGTACTCTGTTGGTATGTGTATGTGTATGTGTATGTGTATGTGTATGTGTATATGTGTGGAGAACATAGAAGTGTGAATAAAGGCGTCAGGCAACATGGCTAATTGAATTTTAAAGTAACGTTTAATTTAATTAAAAGTTCGTCACGTAATTAACTGTTAATGTTAATTAACTTTTAATACCATCACACATACACACGCACCTAAGCATATACATACATGCTATGTATAATATGCTAATACTTGATGTGACTCATTGAAGTTCTGGGGACGTACAGCTCACTACCTACATATGAATGCAGAAGATAAACAGTGTAAATAGGACCTTTGTATTAACTACAAAGAAATAGTTCCGTTACCAGTCTCAAAAGACAGAAGTACTAAAAAATTGTCTTTCAGTTTTGGAAACTGATTCGACTGCGTATGTTGAGATCTATTTTATTTTACATTAACTTGTCAAAAGAAATAATTTATGGTCTTTTTTACAAAAGAAATCGACGCTTTAACATCGAATTCCACGTATTGTAGATGAGTTGTTAAAACACGGAAATATCACAGTGGAAAAAAATAGCGCCACGGGCATAAAAGAAGTTGACACGTAACTATTTCTCAATAGTCAACCACTACACTATCTACAAAAATAATGATAAACAGATTGTTAAAGCATTTAAAGACTTAAAAAAACGTCGGTTTTTTAAGAGTATGTTGGGTATACAACTAAAAATAGGAGGATTTTTGGCAAATTGTTCACGTTTAATGTAAAACATTGGCACAACACATATTTATTTAAAATACATATTAACCATCGCCGGACCAACGTTCGAGCAAATTAAATGCTCCCTTTGTTAAACCAAAAGCGAATTAAAACAATTTCGGATACCCTGTTCTGAAGTCAAGGCCTGCAACCTGTCTAGGTACAAGGCTGGTGAAGCAAAACTTCCCAATCATTATATTCTAAGTAGTTTTTAACTGGTGTTGCAGCACGCTTCATATCTGGTCGTATATTACGGTAGTTTTTCGGGTAATACTTGCTTCTATTGTATTGGTTACAAGTCTCCTGTGATCATGTTGCCCAATTTCAGTAGCTCATTATAGATGGGACTCTTTTGGTCAAACCAAACACAAAGCATTACCTTGGCACCATGACTTTATTGGGATCTTTTTATGCTGTTCAAACATCAATTTGACTGACATATGTAAGTCAGCTTTGCATTTTGAATCGAAATCAGCATCGCTGTAAAACTCAAACCATCTCTCGCACTATGAATCGATAAAACATATTCGGGATAAACTTCGGTAAGCCATCAATGTACTTTCACTGATCTGTTTTAAATTGAATAAGTAAAGCAAAACTTGCAGCAAATGATACTTTGTTGGCGCACAATTTCACTTTTCTGTAGAAAAAAAAATCATTGTTTACACTATTTCGCTCATTGACTTATTGCTATTGAAAAACAATTCTTGTATGTATCGCAAGAAGAAAATCGCGTCACGTTTAAAAAATATAATTCTTTTAAGAATACATATGTATAACAACTCTGACTAATTAGGTTTTAATATTTTTTCATGTAATAACCACGTCAATATTTCTTTTTTTTTAATTTGCAACATAAATATCCATTTTTATTTAAGTCATATGATGGCAATTTAGAAAATTTCATTCCATTATTAATATACATTTATCCGTACCCTGCCTTTTCAGATATATACAAATGCATATTAGTACTTATTTCATTACACACCAAATGTAACTCAGGTTTCAAACTATGGAATGTTTCGTGCAACAAGTCTGAGTTTATGGGTGAAAGGCGTACAGGCTTCCATGTGCTTTAAAATACCCTTGTGATTCTAATTCGTAATATTATAATAATCTTGTATAATAAACATATGAAAATATTAAATTTCATTATAAAAAAATTCGAAGTGTGGACGAAGATGAGGATTATTTGTATGCTGCTAACGAAAAACCGTCATAATATTTAACAGAATTGTATTGGATATGTACTTTTGTGGAAAAAATGTAAACAGAGATAAATGCGATATAGAGAGAGAGAAAAAGGACGAGATTAATAACATGGAAAATAAGCTTTGTATCTAACCTGTGTAGCTGGTTTATAAGCTTTGTGAAAAGTGAGATTGTTTTCTTTAATTAACTGAGTGTGTTATATATATTTTTTTAAAATATTTTTAAAAATTCATTGCCAATTTTTTTTTTTTTTTTTTTTTTTTTGTCAGAATCGGTCTTTTTTGACCTTCAAGTAATATTGATTTGTGTACATTAGGTTGGTCTTTAGATGTATGGAAGATTTTTTTTGTTTTTTTGTTTTTCTAGTTAGAGACCGTAACTCGACACTAAAAAGTTATGGGCGTCGGATTAAGGAAAGCGTGACGCGCCGCCTTTCAATATGGCCACTGTTGGTGAAATAACCAAAAATATCTTTTTATTTTTATTTGCTTTAGAATAGAGATATAAATTTTTTGTTATAATTTTAATGGTAATAGTATTTACACTAATCTCCAGGATTTGCCATGAACAAGCAGTTTGATTATAAAAATTTATGTGGAATTAGATTTTATATGTTACGGCAGGAAGAGAGATCGGACGGTTATTATTCGAACCGGTTTTTTTTGTTTTGTCGAATACGGTTTTTTCAAAATCTTCATTTTTCAAATACCGAATAAACCGGTTAATTTAACACGAATAACCGGTTAATTTAAATAAGTATAATTTTTATACGTTTGTATATTTATTTATTGAAAATTTGCTCATCGTTTAACTATTTGTATAAATTTAATTATTTTTGTATATATGACAACCTTGAAGTTCTCACAAAGAGCGTGAAAACCAAGATAGATCGAAAAATATATGCACTCTTGAACTAAAATAACCTTTTCTCACCTTCTGTAAATAAATATTGATTTTTATATATGGAGAATGATCAATACGACTCATTGAAAGCCCTCAAAGCCACAAACGCCGGCTCCGAACGGCAGATGTATTAGTTAGTGAAGTCTTTCACAGCGTAAATACACATAACCAGTCGCTAGTAATATTGTGAGGTGATATCGCTGTTGAAAATTGTCAGATGGTGTGGCCTCGGATTGAACCGACGACCTCTTGGTTGGAAGGTGGGTTCTTACCACACACCAATTAATACGTGGTGCATAAATTTACATACAGTGCTGCCCGAAATCTAAGCAAACTTTCTTGTCGAGGCAATTAAGGACTCGTATATTACTAATAGATTTATTCAAAGTAAAACATTTAATTTTTGTTATCTTAGGCATCTAAATCATAACTATAATAACAAACCTTTAATTCAATTCTCTACCAAGTAATGCAACAAAAACGAAATTAGTTCTTTGAGTAACTGTTCGAAACTTAAGCAATTTTCAGTACATTGTGTAATAAACTTTCTTTTTTATTGTTAATATTGTTTGCCACTTTAATTTAAAGCTCTCCATCAGATTCTGCTTATTTTTAAAAAGACATGGCCCAGCTCTGCGCCTCAAGAATTAGGAACAATTTTATTTAAATAAACGAACCGGTTAAACGGTTATTTGAATTATTAATTTTTCGAATTATCCGAAAACCGGTTTTTGGAAAAAGTCGAATAATCGATCTCCCTATATATCCTTATAATCGTTTGGAAGCATTGATACACATATTTTAAAATCACTGACTTTTAAATAAAGCTTTTTAACCCTTTTTTGAATACTCTAATTTTTCTTCAAGGTGCTTGACTTTTTTTAAAGCAAACTATTGGAAAGAACCTTTTATATTTACCATGTTATCATCACATGCATTAAATTATTTTGAGAAGTATTTTCGATGAAAAGATTTAAAAATCATCAGGGTCTACGGTTTAATTACTAAGCAGATTTTGAGACGGAATGAAATCGACAAAATTAACTTTATGACTGGAATTGAAGATTCTGAGATTGTTAAGTTTGCATCTCAAAGTCTTGAAGTGAAACAACCACGTCATTATTATAAGCAACTTCTTCAATTGAGTATAGTTTTTGTTGGTGATAAAGTTACGCTATTTTGCTTAGAAAAATCTGAAGCTTTTCTTCATGTCCGTTGAATGTCGAAAGCTATTTATTGCCTTAAGTTATATTATTTTGAACTGAATTCAAAATGACACAATTGAAATTAAGCAGTATTAGAGATATTTGTAGATTTTCTGTAAGAGTTTACCTAAAACAAAGGATACACGCCCCAGTTGCAGCAGAAGCACCTATGCAAGATTAAAATTACTTAAAGATTTGCATGATTATAAGAGTATTGATGACAAGATAAGTTGTGCGTCACTAAGCAAATTAAGTAATCATATGTGGTATTTAACTCTAGAAACAGCAGCGTTGGCCTTCTTTGATTCAAAGGTATCATATAAGTCGAGTCGAAACATTTTATGGTTCAAGCTCTGGATAATCGTACTAAATCCAAATTAAACTGGTCATAACTTTTCACGCTATAAACCAATATCTTAATAGGAATATCGAATATTTTATATCGCAAAAATCACACAACTTTTTTCAAAAGATCCCAAACTTAAAAGTGAGACTAGTTTTAACGTTGGCCTTAACATAGTTTAAAATGTGAAAGTTGTATATGATTCGGCAGAACGAGCAGTTAACCTAATGGTAGATTTTAATTTTGTTTTAACCAAGAATTAAGAAGAAAAGCTATTGATTATTAATTATCAGAAACTCTACTCATGATGTGAATAAATGTTCTCTTTTGAAATCAAATAATATATCGGGTGGGCCATTTAAAAGTTTAAATTTAAAAATGTAATAAAACAAAAACGGTTGAAATATTGCCAAATTTATTTTATTGTTGTGAAGTACAGTTAGAAATTACATATTATTTCATTCATATAGCTGCCGCGGCTAGCCTGACAGTACCCCATTCTATCGGACCAGTTGCCGAGAACTCTTTTGGGTGTATGGGATCGTATCTCAGCAATGACATCACGAATGTTGGCCTTCAAATGCTCAATTGTGTCTGGTTTGTCAGCATAACACTTGTCTTTAACGGCGACCCACAGAAAATAGTCCAATGGTGTCGAAACATAGCTTCTTGGCGGCTAACTGACAACACCATTTCGGCTAATTAAACGGCCATCAAACGTTTGACGCAATAAATCGATTGTGGTATGTGACATGTGACAAGTTGCACCATCCTATTGAAACCAAACATCGTTCACATCGATACTATGAAGAGCGGGCACAAAAAATCAGTTATCGTGATGCGATAGGTCTCTCCATTGACCGTAATGGTAGCACCTTCGTAATTTTTAAATAAATATGGGCCTCCGCACCACAAACCACACCAAACAATCAGTTGTAATGAATGCATTGGCTTCTGTAAGACCACGTTTGGTTTTACTGATCCCAAATACGGCAATTTTGCTTGTAAACGTACCCAACAAGATGAAAATGAGCTTCATTTGAAAAGATGATTTTTTTTCGCAAAATCGACATCAAGGTGCAGTTTCTCGTTGGCCCAATTAGCGAAGCGGATGCTCATGGTGCTTCAAATTTTGAACCAATTGTAAGGCATCATACCGAGATATGTTCAATGTTTGAGAACGATGACGAGTTGATGTTGATGGATTCTCACGCACACTCTCAGCCATAGCTTCGATATTTTCGCGTGTACGCACTGTACACGAACTTTAGCAATAAACTTGCGTATACCAGGCACTGTTGGTAGTTCTTCTGCTACGAAGTTTTGTACGACATTTTCATTCAATTTTCGACTCATTGTCTTTGTTTTGAAAATAGATTTCCAATAAATCCCAACGTTGCTCAAGCGTAAATTGATTCATTTCGTTCAGTAGAGATAACATACTGAATTTTGTGACAGAATAAAACGACATAATTATTGTCAGATTCGAAATAACCGCTGGCTCAAATTTAAACCGATGGATGACCGACTCGATAAAAACTAAAAAAAATTACTTTTTCTTGTCTTTTTTTTATTAATTTTCAGTTATTTGTGTACGTACATACATTTCTTGTGTATGTGAAAAAATATTATTTTAATTAATATATAAAAAAAAATTAAGTTTCAAGCCAAATTTCAAGACCGATGCGCCACGTTTTAATATCGCCCAATCGTGATAATATTATTCACATCATATTTTTAAACTATTTATAACGAACACTTTTATGGGGAGTTACGCTCGAAATAACAAAATTGGAAAATGAGTAGGCCACTATAATGGAAATATATATTCACGGACATTTATCATAAAAATACCTGTATTGTATCAACTTTTGGTTAGAAATTTGTATGATATTCTTCGAAATAAGTTAACTGATAAATGTAGAAAAGTGTTAAAATCTCTCCAGTTGGACTTTCAGTTCAGATTGACAAGGAGCTCCAAAGGAGGAGCCTGTTTTTAGCCTGTACACAATAACAAGAGGACTTAGGCTTTGTTGGAATTTGGTATGGTATGCCACTGCTTATTAGTGTTATTACTGAGTTTTGTTACACAGATAAGCTGCCAAGATAAGAAAGAAAAGAGGGGGTGCAGCATCTTTCGTGTGATTAACCATCAAACGATGGTGCCGAATTAAATATCATTCTAGAACTCCGACAATTCTTAGATACCATCAAGAATCTCCTTAGGAATAGTTGGTTGGCTTGGTGTTAAGCATGGAACTACAATGTAGAAATAAGATGTATTAATTCTTATAAATTATTTTTCCCCATTATTTAGGTTTACCTTTTGTAGCGCATATAGATTTTCTATACCACCAAACGACAAATACTAATTACAATCTGACAAAAGAGTGTCAACTAACTCCTACTTAAATTAAAAAGCGACAAAAAGGTGTCAATTGTTGCATACTAATTTATGTTTCAATAGATAGAGCACCAGTTATTTATTTAAATTAGTTTAACTGGCAAAAAAAATAAATATTAAACGCAAAAAATGATGGGGATACATTGTCAGCTCTAGAGCTCTATAATTGTCGTATTGATTGTTATGTGCTTGCTGTCACCACTGCTTTTTATTGTGTGTTATTGATACAACAGATATTTTTACACCTGCTGCTCAAGCGTTCACACTATGGGCGGGTTATAGAGCACAGATGAGGAACAAAAATTAATCACTCGTACGTTAATGTGTTTACAAGCATAATTTCAAACTAATGTTAGCATATGTTGTATAGAAATCCCCAATCCATGCGCTTCAACGGTATTTTAGAAAGAGAACGACCTGGTAAAACTAATGGCTTTTTTAATCAAATAAAAGTACGAGTATATTAAAAACAATCAGACCAACCAATTGAATTAAAAAGTTTTGAAACGGTTTTATGTATGTATATACTCGTATGTATATATTTCATGTAATAAAAATTCATTTTTCGCAATTTAAGCCAAAACATTGTCTTTATATCGTCAGATTTTCTAGGAAAATTTTTACTTTATTTTAAAGCAACATTTATGCCATTGCAAACTTTAACTTTGGTAGCAGTGCTTTCATATGTATGGCCATATTCCAGCTACCATATAGCTCTTTACATATTTGTCATAGACTATGCCAAAAAAGAACAAGCCACATAATCATGGTAGCCATTTGATGAACGCTCGCCGCGAGGTAGCAAAGTTTCAAAACTTTTTATCAGAAATTACTTCGATGTAGTGCCGTTGTCATGCTGCAAACATAACTAAGAAAGAGCAGACATCCGATTATATCGTAATACCATTTGCTGCATCGATATAAATAAATGATAATTTTACTTGTTGGTATAGCCTCTGACAAATCTTATTAATTATTTTCACAGTTGGATGAACATTTTTGAATTCTATCTAAGCATCCTACTTCAGACTAATCCCATAATATTGTCTTTAACTTTGAATTCGAAGAAATATAAAAATAAGCTAAGTTACATCGGTATACGCGTTTTTAATGCTTTGTAATGTGCAGTAAACAAAATATATTGTTAAGAAAACAATAAAACTTATAATAAACAACAAAATATGCTTACCACCTTGATCAAAAAGTTCCCGGAATTTATTCAGAAAAATAAAAATACAAGTTTATTCATCTAAATCAGTGATGTGCAATAGTAAAAATGTAGTTGTGTTAGTGAGAACATGGAAATTACTCTCTCAGAAAAAGTAAAGTTGATGTTTTAAAAAACTTAAAAAAAATCAACATACATCCGCTGCACATGTGCATTTGTCGCTATTTCAGTGACAACTAAAAGCAAGAGCGTAAGAAACTTTTTTAAATTATTTGCCTGTGCCTTAAAAAAATTTGCGTACATTCATCATACATGTGCATTCGTCGCTGTCTCATTGACGACTAAGAGCAAGAGTGTAAGATCTGATCGGGGATAAAAGTCCCATGAAAAGCTCATGACTGATCTAAATTTATATTGTCCCCTTCAAAGTAATACCCATCGATTGCAACACACGAGTTTTCTGCCCACAATTCTGGTTCCTTTCGGCGAATTGCTTCACGCAAAAGTCTCATAACGCCCAAATGAAACTCTTTGCTTACTGCCTGGCCTTCTGACAAAAATTCGTGATGCACTACACCGTTGTAATCCATGAAAACCGTGAGCATTGCCTTGCATTGCATTTTTGACTGAAAACGAGGTTGGTTTTTTGGTCTCGGTTCATTTGGAGAACGCCATTCACTTGCCTGATGTCTAGATTGCGTATAATACTCATAAACCCACGTCTCGTTTCCGGTAAGAATCCCTTTGATGAATACGAGATCGGATTCAGCCTCACAAATCATGTCTTTTGCGACCTCAACACGGTCCCTTTTTGCATGAAATTGAGATTTTTTGGTGCCAATTTTCCTGCTACACGACAGAAACCCAAATCATGAAACAAAATGTCTTGGACGGATCCATAGGCAATTTTCAAGCCCTCCGCTATCTGTCTGTTGGTTAATTTACGGTCATTGACCAACATTTCTTTTACTTTATCAATGTTCTCTTGTCTACGTAGCTTTTGCAAATGCCAACATAACAAAAAAGAAAAAAAATTAAATCGCAAAGATGCGACCGCCACACGTAGGCTATTATGGGATTATTATTGATTAAGGTGGTACGATAAAAAAAAAAATTTAAAACATTTTAATAATCTGGAAACATTGTATGTTTCGAAATGATATATACTTAATAAATTAAAATAAATAATACAAATACAGTGCACTCGGGATAATGGAAACACTCCTTTTTTCAGCATTCCGAAACATCTAACACTGTCGGCTCTAAGATGTCAACTTCAGCTTCAGCAACAGTTAAAATATATACATACCTATGTGCGTAAATACATTTATTTTACGAAATTAATTTGGGGATTCCCCTTATAAATTTAATAGAAATTAAGTTTAATATGTATGTATGTATTGGGTTTACCTGTTACTACACTATCAATATGTTTTTTATATTAAATTTGTACATTCATAAACGCCAACAATCTGATAAACGTCAACACTTGCGGTTTTAATTAGTGGACGCTATTCTGAGTGTACTGTATGTACAAATATGCTTCTAAAATGAAAATATGCAAAATTTATGTCATACTTTTTATGTCCTACAGACTGAAGCTTATGACTTCGGTGAAACCGCAAGAAGTATACGGGAATTTAATACCAAAGCCTTTCCTATTAATAAAGTCTTCTGTCTATTAATGCTCTTTATTCAAACATAATTACATAAGTAAAATTGTATTCTGAACTGTATCCAATTTCTGCAATACCCTGTCGTACTGATGCATATGTATGTATTACATATGTATTTCGTTTCATGCATATGTATGTATTACATATGTATTTCGTTTCATGGGTGCATACGGAGCAATAAAATTGCTGATGCTCTGTTATAAGCGCAGAGAGTTTGGCCCTAGGAGGGAATATTCGGAACCTAAGGGAAAAACTTACAAGCACATTCCAGGCGGAAGTTTATGCAATTAAGAGATTATGCTCATCTAATCTTAACACGGAGAGGAAATATAGAGAACAGGACATAGCCATACTACCTGATAGTCAGGTTGCTATTTGAGCACTTTGCACCTATGAGGTTGACTCAGGGCTTTTTTGGAAATATCTTGGTAAACTAGGCAAGAACAATAGGGTCAGCTTATGCTGGGTTGCGGGTCATGTAGGAATTCAGGATATGAATAGGAAATAAAAAATTCTAAGTTTATGTCTAAAATTTCCGCTTAAGCTCCAATAGAGATTAGCGTTCTATAGCTGCAATCGATATTCTATTGGAACTTAGTCCGCTGCACTAAGCAGTGAGAAATAGAGCCATAGAGGCCATGGAAATAAGGATAATGAGAGGGTTACTCTTCTCTGGCCATACGGGTCTGAGACAGTCTAAACTTTTGGTGGGTAACTATGACAGGAGAGGATTTGAATTCTGCATAAATATGCCCAGAGACAACCTGAGGATACTGAACAGGCATTTGACCGGTCATTGCAGGCTAAATGGACATCTGAGTAAAATTGGATTAGTCTCAAGCCCGATGTGCAGATTCTATGATGAGAAAATCGAATCACCAGAGCGGATACTGGGTATATGTGAGCAAGGGTCGCAATAATTTTGTACCTCAATGATGATAATAATAATAATAATAATAATAATAATAATAATGAGCTAGAAGACATTCATGCTCTATTGGTTGCTCTATCCTACCCTGGCAAAGAGAATTGCCAATACTCTTCTGGTTCTTGGTAGAAGTTCAGTTAGCCTTCTAACAGTCATAATTATTGGACACTGCATGATTAGATATACGTCAGAATGTATAGCTGTTATTCATATTATGTCTATTGTAGATGTTGTTTAGAGGAGTAAGAGTAATAATAGTCACCTTAGAGGTGACAATCCCGCTTATTTAAGGAATCATGGTATAGATCTCTTTCATATTTGTCAGAAGTACCGATTGGCCCTTAAGGGATTTTAATCCATAATCTTGATCCATAATCTTTCTGACTAGGAAGACTCATGTGTTTAATATTTTTCTTGTAAAATTTGTAGTTTACTACTGCCCGCAGAGCATCTGAGTAAACTCACTAATTTACGGGTAACCTAACTTAAGATAAGATGTTTAGCGTTAAAAAAGAAAATGATTTTCTCTTTTTATGACAAAACCACAATGAATTATTACTCAAGGAAACCAAATACAACTGAGGCTGTGCACTTTAACAATGGGCCACACATTTTCTGCTTTGCTATGAAATGTTTCAAACTTTATTAACGGTTTTACTCCTTTCGCTTTCTTTCTTCAAGGATTTTCAGGATAAAAAATTTTTTTTTCAAAAATAGTACTTAAAGATATTGTTTAAAGTTATTATTGTATAGTATTCTTCTAATCAATTAATGAAATGTAAGCAAATATTAAGATTTTTAGTGAAAATATTTAGAATAAATCTGTGAAAAAGTTTTAGTGTAAATTTTTAGAGGATATTTATTTAAACTGTATTACTAAATACTAAACAAAAAGCATTTAAATTAAGAAATTATTTGTATATTTAAGGTCATTAATTAATTTTATGTTAAATAAAATACATATTTTCAATATACATACATTTAGGGCATGAATACATAATTAGCAATATTTATATATAAACTTCCAAAACTAATTATTAAATGTTTAATTGGTTAGCAAAAATACTGGTAATATTACAAAAAAAAAAGTTTTATTCTGTAAATCAGATTAAAAGTGTATTTATCGCGAGCTTTAAAGTATTTCTGTAAATTTTCTGAAACTGTTAATAGAAGAAGCATAATATTCTACAAACAAAGCAATTTTTAAGATTGAGAGCTTAAAAGCTTTATATAGCCTTAAAGTTATTGGTTTAAAGTTCCACTT
Source organism: Wohlfahrtia magnifica (assembly GCA_023159175.1). Lineage (NCBI taxonomy): Eukaryota > Metazoa > Arthropoda > Insecta > Diptera > Sarcophagidae > Wohlfahrtia > Wohlfahrtia magnifica. The sequence continues at coordinate 5,758,429 of JAKWBJ010000541.1, forward strand.
TACGTGTAAAGTTTTAAGTGGCTTAACTTTAAGAAGCCAAAGAATCATTATTTGAATTGCAATTCTTAAAATGTTTGTTTAATCCCATGAATGGATATTTGGTAATCTTATAACTCTCTAAACTTTTCTTAAAAGATTCGTTTGGAACAGCTCATCTTGTTTCATTACAATTTCTTTGTAAACTACTACAAACAAAGCAAAATTATTTTAGAAAATCTTTTACCAATTTAATGATTTTTATAAAAGACTTTATTAATTTCTCGACGAGAACTATTTATTAGATTTTCGTTTTCTTTTAATGAAACAAAAGTTTTTAGTTTAAAAATGTTTTCCACGATTTCTATGGCAACAGAAAAAACTTTATATGTCTCCTAAACAGACAGCTGCAAACACCTAAAAGGCAGTAAAATATTAGCTAATTTTATAGAATGCCTTTAAATAAAGTTTTTAAAACAATAAAAAAAATTACAAAAAATGCATAAGTTTCTTTTTTTCTACATAAAAAATATTTTAAAGCATTAAAAGCTTGCCATACAAAATTAAAAAAAAATCATGTGAGTCTTACTTTAAAGCTCGAAGTTGATTAGAATTTTAAGATAAACATTTTTTAAACATACATTTGTGAATATGTTATTCATATATAAGAATAGCTGCTTAATTCAGATTTTGTATATACATACATATATAGTATATATGCTTCAAGATCAATACTAAATGCTTATAAAATACGTAAAATACTTTTCGTTCCAATTAGATGCTAGCTTAAGCTTATAAATTATGCTTTTCTAGATAAGATAAGATATTTAAGAAAACAATACCAAAAGCTCATTAAAGCCTTTCTTATTTATTAAAGTATTTCAGTTAAATTTTTATAAACATTATTTTTTATATATTTTTTATTTTTATTTTTATTTTTATGTTGTTTAACTATACTACAATACTACATTTTGAAACTACACACTGCCAAATGCTACATACACATACACAACTACAAAACTACCAAATGCCTACAGATGTTTAAGCCTTGTACCACAAAAACTTCCATTATTAATCGTTCATTCGATGAAATGGGCAATTTGTTATGGCAACAGGAGGCTGCAGAATTTGTTGAACGTTATCCGCAGCGTAGAAGACCACAAACGGCTGCTTTACTCTTAAGACAAAGCGCTTCGGCGGGTACTTTATATCGTACACCACAGGAGAATGTAATGCCCATTTTAAATAAGCGAGCCAGTGGCGGTGAGCTATTAACGCCTCAGCATAGGCATCAACGTGATTTATTTAGTGGTGATTTGGGTATACCCGATGTCAATAGTCATGTCGGTAGTATGGTCCACACTTTCGAAAACATGGCTACGCAACGGCGACTGGCCGAAAGGCAACGAGAGCAACGTGAACGTGAACACAGTAAGTATATAGAAGATTTATTGGCTATGCAGGCCGCTGTACAGGCCCAAGCAGCTATTGTAGCTACCACCACAACAACAAAAAGAACTTTCATACCCTCATCTGGCACCCATTATAACAGTAATCGTAACAGTAAATTTCAACAGTTAAAAAAGAAAACTTATGAGACTAGGCAGAAAATCATAGAGCAAATCTTACAACAGCAACAACAACAACAACAACAACAACAACAAACACAGCTTAAGGATGTGACTAAAAATCAAGGCACCTCCAAACACTTGAAGGGAGCCCGACCGGCTTCCTCTAACTCGGAAGTGTATTATCGTAATATTGAGGAAGACTATCGTAAGAACTTATTTGCCACCCTTAACAATAGAAAAATTAAATCTGAGCCTAATGAACTCAATTGTGTAGAGAAAAATTCTGATTTAGAGTCCACTAGCTTCTGTGATGAAGTTGTAACACAGGCTTTCGATGAAATCTTTGAAGGCTATAGTGGTCTAGACGATGAGGAGGGGGACTCAATGCGCACTGATAATTTACTAACAGAATGTGTTACAACAAGCCATACAGAATTCCATAACCAATACGGTCGTCCTGGGGTAACACCCAAAAAATTACCACCCTTAACACAGAACAAAAAAAATCCAGCACCTCAGCCTCCATCTTCCACGCACATAAAACGTAAAATTTTACCTTTAAGTTCCAGTAAACAGAAATCCTCTACCCTGCACAATCTATTCGAACGCTTAAGGATTCCACCCAAAAGCGTGTTGAAACCCTATACTCTGAACAAAACCTCTTCTGATTCATTACTCAAAACAGAAACCATATCGGCCCAACCCACAAACAACCAATTTCTGCAAAAATTCCCCGCCCATTTACATTTGAATCGTGAAGTTGAGGGCCAAGAGGAGTGTAGTGAAGAATTAGATCAAGATTTCTTAAGAGGTTCCACTGTTTCACAATCATTTGTTAAACACTTGAAAATACATAAGCCCTCTAAGGGTAAAGCTCCTCCCACACCTACGGAATCTTCAATTCCCCCTAAACAGCTTAAGACTAGTGAAGCTTTAAGGCAGGTTTTACTATTTTCTAAAAGATCCAAATCCAACTCAGAACTATTACCCGATCAAGGCTCTACAGCAGTGGAAGCACGTAAGTATTATCGTCGTTTAGACGAGGATCCTAAAATGGAGCCTTGTCTTAAGGAGAGAAAGAAAGCGGATGGTAGTAGTGTTGTGCACAATACGCAGCTTATACAACAACGCATGGAAATTTAATTAGAAGAAAAAGAAGAATTTGCTCAAATAGAGATTATTTTGATCTCAGAACCATGTCTAAAATTTTAAGAATATATTTTAAAAATTACTTTTAAGCATTTCAAGCATTACTTTCAAACATTGCATTTAAAAGGCATTAATTATTATTATTTATTTATTTATTTTTGATGCTTTAATTCAACTCATAAAGCCTTACAATTATGCACAGAAAAATTCTAAAGCCATAATAGTCCAGTCAAAAATATTCAATTTAAAACTGTTATAGATTATCGTCAAAAGTATCAAAAATATTAACGTTGTGATATTCTTTACCTTCTTTAAATTCTAACAATATTGGACTTTTTTACATTAGTTCGTGCGACAGTTTCGCTGATACGTTCTTAATTCACTCTTCAACTTTTCGACCGAGAGAGCAGGTTTAAATCATCTGTTTGTAGTCAGACTGTGCGAGGTCGGAAACCGAATCAGGCAAACTACTCTTGAATTTACGTTCACTTGCTATGTAAAAAAGCATTACATTGCGATATTTTACATTCAAATCAATAAAACCTTCTACACAGGCAACTGTTTTAACTAAGAATGTAACCTAATATCACCTTTCAAGCACATCGTATGACGTTTTCTTTCCTGGCAAAAAATGCTGCATTTTGGTTTGCTCTTTGTCCTTAAATGTTTTTTGTATTCTTTCCTAAAAAAATTTATAACTGAGAAAGTGTATGAAAGTTTTGTGGAAAACTGCGACACTTTGTTAGGGTAAGGCAATATTTTCAAAATTGCCAGTTTTCAAAAGGCAAAACTTTATTTCTTTTATAAAAGTAAAATCCCAAATTTGACCCAACAGTGTTAGTATTGCTCGATATATGGATATGAACACCTTATAGTGTCACTAAAAAAACTACGTATACTTTTTAAACGACTAAATACATAACCTTTGCGAAATGTAAAATTAGTCAGCTTACCAAGAGTATTGAAATTGACATTAAAGGTCGAAATCAGTGTATATATGACATAAAGAGGAACACTACTGTTAATTCATTTAACGATTCACAGAGATTATAGAGCCATAACAGGTTCCTCTAGCTGTGTCTGCATAAGACTAATGTTTTTGTGCGGCTTCAAGTGGTCTTCTGTGAAGTAGTTTCTCTCTGTTTCTCTCGTGTTTTTTTCATTCCTTAGCTATTTTCGTTACATCGAGTGGTACTTCTTTTCATAATTGCCTTTTTATTGGAACTTGATCGATTCTTTGCCATAAGAAATATTTGGATATCGTGTTTGGCCAGAATATTTTCAGAATTTTCTGTAGACTGCGGTTGATAAATATTGAAGTAAACGTAGGCTAAATACTATACCAAATCTTAAATCATTTAAAAAATTTTTAACTTATTTAGCCCATTCTAAATATCACGTAACCCATGTATTTCATTTAAAACTTAAGTATATTTTTAACTATAAAGAGTATTTGTTACAATAACTTCCTCGTCGGTCGTAGCTGATTTAATGAACTTAGCCAAAGATTTTGGTTTTTTGTATCTAAAAAAATCAATATTTGTAAATAAAATAAAATAAAATAAGTGTTTATTAATATATTTATAAAACATAACTTAAAAAATAAAAATATAAACTAAAAAAAGTTAAACTATTAAAAAATAAATAAATAATAACACTCTGACTGATTTTATTTGCTGAATAAACAAATTAAACAAAAAAAAACTAACAAATTGTTTATTTAAATAAATTCTTTTTACTTATCTTTTTCATAATTAAAATTTATTTTTAAGAAAGATCCACGTTTTTATAAAAGAAATGCATTAGAAAAAAAATGAGTGAAAAATTAAACGATTCCCCGCCGCCAAGAGGATGAAATTAAACGATTTTGCCATAGATTTGTAAACAAAACAAAAAAACATGGAAATTTAAATTAAATTTTATTAAAATTTATAATTAAAAAAACATTAATTAACAATTTATCTAATTTTATTTATACCAACAAAAACTAAAACGTTGATAGCCAAAATGGTTTAACTTGCAAAAGATTATAATGCATTTTAAAGAGCCTTCTAAAGACTCTAAATTACGAGAAGAATATGATTATATCATATCTTTTTTGGATGCAAACTAACTTTTAGTCTTTTTCAAGATAAATGACCTTGACAAAATCACTTTAATTCACCTTTCCGCGAAGAAATCCAATATTTCAATAATTTTTAATCTCTTGCGATGATTTCATGTTTATTTTATAGTTATAAGATTTGTACATTTAGAGTTATAAACTTTATTATAGAAGTTACTCTATTGGTTTGTTTCAAGGCTACGATCCCTGCCAATGATGTGTTCATTTGAACAGTTTTACCATTTCACTATAAATCGCATATGTAATTCAAAATCTTAACGGCAACTCAATAGTTGCTTGTGAAATGTACTAGAATGTTCGAAACCAATATTAATATTCTATAAAAAGCGGCATATTGTGCTTAGTCAGTCAATTATAGTTTAGCAGTCATAGAGTAAAGTCGTACTAAGAGTTGAGTATTGAGTAAATTTGTGTATTAAATAGATATTAAATAAATTGGACACTATAGTTATAATTGTGGAAATAAAATACTGTGTAAAGCAAAACAATAAAAACGTGCCATTTATTTTATTTAACGCTAAATAAAAAGAACTCAAACATTTTGAAAAGGTTAAAACGTAACATAACTATTTTATTAAAAATGAATGTAATGTACGCTGAGTTTTTTATTTTTGACTGGGACTCTTCCTGATTTTCACTTTCAGCCTGGATGTTTTGTGTAAAGATTTCATATAAAGCATAAGTCCGCCTGTATTGTGTCCTATACATGATATTGTTTGTTAATAATATGCATAGGTTAGAAGGAAGCGGCAGCCTCGTTAAATCAAAGCACACTTGGTCACACATGGCAGCCCTTGAGATATCACTCAAAAAGCGATGACACTGTGCCAGTCACCATGTCCAGACAGTCTGGACAATCAGCCAAAGGCTGAGCACGGAAGCACAGTTTTCTTATCGATATCTCCGATAAGCCAAATGAGTAATCAAATGTGAGCAGTCTATGCCGAGCCAGATACGGACACTGGCAAATGAAGTGGTCCACGCTATTTTCATTCATTCCTAGGTAAGCGCAACCTTTCCATATGCCTACCAATATCACAATGATCTGTGAGAATAGTTACAGCAGAGGAGATGATCCCACGGTCCAGTTAAACTGATGATTGGTACGCTTACTATTCAATCTAGACCAAGTGAGTGTAGCGATGAAACAAGATTGTTCCCAGGATTTTTTCTAATAATATAAACAGCTGTTTTTTAAACGTAGAAAAATGTTTGTTTACTCCCAGGATCCTGGTAAAAAAAACCCAGGAGAGCGGCAATTTCAACAATTGAAATTCCCTGGAAAAATCCTATTCATTTCGTATGCTAAAACCGGAAAAAATGGTATTTAGTAAAAAAAAAAAATATTTATTTCGAATTATTAAAAAAAAAAATATTTTCCAAAAAACCAGCTTCAGCTCTCAGCTCTCAAACTCGATTTCCTTCTCTCTATGTCAAAAATTAAGCGCTTTTAAACTATTCAGAAAGAAAAATTTCCATGTCTGAACTGAAAAGAAAGTTTAAAAGTGAATAAGAAAAATTAATTTGAATTCGTAATCAATTTAATGCAGATAATTGGATGATTTGCAGAAAAAATAATGTCTTAAAACGAATCAATAATCTTAATTTTTAAAAGCGTTGTACATTAAATCTCTAATAACACTGGTCTACAAAAAACAACAAATTTTCTCGCCTTTAAATAAAACTATATGAGATATGATTAATGATGTTGCCATGCCCATAAAAAAAATTTGAACCCGATAGAAAAAAGCTGAAGACAAATTTGAATTCAGCGCATCAAAAGCATTATATTCCATATAGAAATGTAATTCGAGACTACAAAATTATTTGAAATTGGCTATACCATACTCAAAAATTAAAAATAATTGTTTTTGATTACAGTTTTTAAGTTCCTTAAAAGTAAATCAATTACACAGTGTTACAAAATTAAAATAGAAATTCGTTGAAAATGAGACTATTTGTCTGGTGGTACGTATTGTCGAAAAGAATTGTTTTTGAAGTTTACTAAACATCTCCAAAATCTTGAGGTGGGAATAGGTAATTTCGCTTAGGTAATTTTTTTCTGTTGTACAGTACAACAGATAACAGTACATACTGTGCTACTTAAAAGCCATGACAATATCAAACTGCCCTCATATTTAAATATTGTTTTTTTCGAATCTCTTACTTATTTACAAACAAAACAATCAATCCCATGAGTTAAACCACTTCAGCTGTCAACGTCTTAATTAAGTTTGAAAATTAGTTAATTTGAAATTAATAAAAATTGTAAAAGAAAAATCAAAAACAAAAAGTTTATAACAATATTAATGTACAAATTAATTATTTAAATTCGTATTTAAAACTAAAATATAAATACTTATTCATAAAAAATTAAATATAAAAATAAACTTAAGAAAAAAGAAACTAAACAACAACAAAAATATAAAAAAAACTTATTTCATTTGCTTGCATGTTAATCTTTAAGTCAAAAAGAAACAAACCTAATAACCCTACAAAAGTAATCCTTTATATCCTTTACTACGAGTATGTACAGCATTTGTAAATTTAGGATTTCTTTAACCCTTAGCTGAGCTGCAGGATGTCAAAATGGCTAATTTCTACTATTGAATAATTGTGTGCCAAATTTAAGCTTTTAAATATTATTTATTCTAAGGAATCTAAGTGTATGAAGAAGAATCGAATAATTTGCTAAGTGCTCGTCAATATTATTTCGACAGAAGCTCTCTACTGGTGAGATGTGGACTACCTTCTAATGTTATTAGAACTTACGTTGTTAATTCCAATTGCTTTTGTTTTCTTGATATTGATTTTAAATCCAACATTGCGCGCCAGATATTAATTTTAATTTTCCTTACATGCTAGAGTGAAGTAGTTTGATGTAATGTTATGTTATTTTTTGGGACATAGGCGTGGCAGTAATAATAAAGTTCTACTATTCTGGACATGAGAATTCACTATAATATCTGATGGAACGATCACATTTTTAAAATGCAAAGAAAACATCTAAAAGTAGACTTGAAGTGCACGTTATTTACCACACACTTTAAGCTTAACAAACACTTGTTAAAAAACGTATGCAAAAACCCTATATTAGCTAATGATTGCTTTACTAAATTTTAAGTTTTCATGCTGGCAATTAAATGATTTTTTTTGTTTTTTTGTGTCAGCGTTACTAAAAATCGAATGCCACACATACGAGTAGTCGAACCAAAAAATTATATTTTTATGGATTTAATATAAAATCAATATTTTTGTAATAAACCTGTTTCAGTTTTTATTACATTTTTATATTTCATATAATAGTATACATATTTAATGCAAAAATTCTTCAAATCATAAAAAATTAAAACAATTAATTTTATTAGTGGAATAATAAATACTTGATTAACGAACTTTGTGTATTTGTTTTGATTTTATGTACATCACTATAGAAAAAATGTTTTTATTTTGCTTAAATGAATAAATTTATTAGAAATTAATTATTAATAAAATAAAAGGTTCGAAAATAATGCCGAGGATGATGAAGTGAGTGAAGAAATTTATATACATACAGTGGGAAGCAAAACATAGTGCATGTTTTTAAGTCCAACAGAAAAGTTTATATAAAAACTTAAATACTCAATCAAATAAAACAAAACTTCACTCATTTATTCATTGCTATGCCTTTTCAAAAAAAAAAAAAAAATTATATTCAAACACTGGAATGGGAGAAACGCAAGAATCTGCATGTACTTAGTTACTGTACTTAAATGGAGAAGAGCTTATATATTTTAACACTACTCTTAGAACTCCTTTTTTGTGGAGTTTTTAAGTACTCTCTACAATATTACCCAAAAACGTAAGATAAATCTGGTCCCATTCATATTATATTCGTTGTAATAGATTCAACATTCTTCACGAAATTCAATTATGTTTTTCCAAGCGTTTTTTTACTATTGTCCGATAATTCACCATTGGATTGGATTTAGGGCTTTACGGTGGTCACTAATTTACCTAAAATTTCTGTTGCAACAGACATTCTTTGACAATTTTAGCGGTCTGGCGTGGATCTCCCTGTCGCTAAAAAATGACTTATTCTTTTGGTTAAGGTTTTGGCGCCAAAATTGGCTACTTTTATTTTTATATTGAATATTCATAACATAAATGTCACTCTTAAAGTAGGTAGCTTCCTACTTTAAAAACTTTAAAGTTAACGTAGGTTTAACAAATGGATTTTAAGCTAATAATCGTTTTCGCATACAACATTCAGGAATTTTGCTTAACAAAGGTTTAACAAGCTGTGTTAAAGTTTTTTTTGCATATGGCCGAAGATCTTTTCGTTTGCCTTGTACTCTCATGTTATAACTCTTCGTTGCACAGACAGGACAGGACATTCACTCTAAAATTTTTTCGAATTTTATCTAATTTCCTCAACTTCACGCCTTTTCGTTACGTCCAGAAGTGAGGTTTCCCATATTAATATCGCAATGCCTGCATTTACCAACATCATTTTTAGAAAAGAAAAAAACAGAAAATATGTTTTCCCCAAAGAGAAATTAATATTATAAAATAATATATTTATTATAATATATATATACATACATATATATATATTATAAATAATATAATTTAAAGAAAAACTATATATTGTTAAAAATAAAAGATGATAAAAAAATTTAGATAATTTGTTAAGTCAAAATGATAATTCAAGAAATATTTAAAAAATTATATTAATTAAACAACAGAAAATACTACGTTTTATCCATTTGAAATCAAACAAATAATAATGAAAAATTACAAACAAAATTTAATAAATAAACTTATACACTAAGAGAAATGGAAGGGATTAATATTTAGAAAAACAAATAAAAATAAAATCAAAAAATAAAATTATTTAATTAAGTAAATTAATCACAAAAAAAAAATTACTAAACTAAAAATAGAATAACAACAACAACAAAAATATATAAATTTTGTGCATGCAATAAAAAGAATGAAAAAAAAAATAAAACAATTTCGTATTTATTATTTCAAAAGGATATATATGGTAAGTTTTATAGAAATTATTATGTAGCTAAAGCCCGGTGTGCTCCGCTACCCACATCTTATTTATTTTAATAAATTACATTTTTTACCTTTGTTCTCCATTTTGTCCCCTTCCAAATCCCGGTCCAAATCCAACCATTTGAGATAACCTATATGTAGTTCCTTACAGAAAGGCATTGTGAATTCTGTTTTTTAGCCGTGTACACTCTTCAAATAAACACATACATATTCATTTTTATATTTTATACGTAGATATATATGCCGCTGTGGTATAGTAAGTAAGTTATCCGCCTACCAACAGAAGGTCCACGGTTCAATACAAGACCAAACCATCTGAAAAAAAAATTTCAGCAGCGATATCACATCATGACATTAGCTAGTAACTGGTTATAAGTATTACTTACTATTGAAAACTTATCTAATGTATTTGTCGTTCGGAGCCCGCGTTAAACTGTAGGTCCCTTTTAATGAGTCTAAAAATAGAATCGGTTGCATCTTATTGACTGAGAGAAGTCCCCGTGTTCCTTCATGGAATATTAACGGCATTAATATATGTATACATATAATAGATAGCTTTTAACCACTGTGCTTTCTGCAATACCCGCTTTTTGTCTGATGTGAATATATAGGGTCCGCCAAATATTTTCTTTTTTTTTTGAAAATGCTATAAAAAAAAATACTGAATATTTTCTCAAATTTCTTTTTTATTGGAAAGTACAATCCTTCCGGTTAATAATGGAAAATAATTTCATTCAAATGGCTGCTTCAGCTGGTCATGCAGTAGCCTACACGATCGGTCCAATTTTTAAGCACATTATCGATTGTGTGCAGCTGTATCTCACCAATGGCTTCACGAATATTGTCCTTTAAAGCGTCAATTATATCTGGCTTGTTGGCGTAACACTTATCTTTGACAGCACCCCACAAATAATAATCCAACGGTGTCAAATCGCAGCTCCGAGGTGGCCAAACGACATCAGCTCTGCGGCTGATAATGCGATCTTCAAAAACAGGGTGGAAAACATCGAGTGTAGCTTCGGCTGTGTGTCCTGTAGCGCCGTTCTGTTGACACCAAATGTTGCTAATATCCTCCTCTTCAATTTTTGTGAACAAAAATTCGTTCAACATGGCCCGATAACGATCGCTATTGACTGTAACGGCCATTCCTTGCTCATTTTCGAAGAAAAATGGCCCAATTATGCACCTGGATCAAAATTCGCACCAAACACTGACTCGTCTTGGGTGTATCGGCTTTTCAATGTGTGCGTGCGGTTTTTCTGTGCCCCAAATGCGACAATTTTGCTTGTTTACATACCCGCCAAGATCAAAATGAGCTTCATCAGAGAAGATGATGTTTGATTCTACAACATTACCATGATTTTCAAAATAATGTCGCAGTATTTCCCAGCGTTGTTCAAGCGTATACACAACCATATTTGTTCGGCGGAAGGATAAAACCAATTATCTGTCAAATCAGACATGAGCTAAGTGTTACCATTCACGAAATAAGCACTAGTTGAAAAAAAACCTTAGATGGCGGACCATTTATAACGAAGCTTTAATAGTTGTCGTTCTTCACATATACGAGTACATATGTATGTATTCAGTATTTAGTATGAATGGATAGTGTGACGCTATGGTCGCCAGTAGTACTATTTTTATCAGTACATGTACTGATATTTGTTTATTGTACTGATTTTTGCTCATTGCACTGATTTATGCAAAACATGTAAATTAGTACGCAAATGTACTGATTTTTTCATGTTTGTACTTTTTTTGTACTGATTTTTATATTAAAATTTTTTCAATGCATAAAATTAACCATAATTTGCTTATTTTCTTTGAAAGGCTCAGTGAAGTATTTGTCGAGCTATAAAAAGTAGCCCAGATTCAATAGGTACTAGTTATCTATGTCAAGTTCATTGCAATGGCCCTTATCATGATATTTGTTGTTGTATTTCAACATTTTTGTTTTACATACATATGTATATTAAAGAAAACAAGCAAAATTTTTCTTTACAAAAATCTCGAAAAAAGACACAAAAATCCCATAAGGTTATTAAAATATGATCTGAAAATTTCCAACTTAGCACACTGGCTAAGCTTAACTCTAGCAATCGAAAGACTATCAGAATTATGCTGCTATAAAAAGTTATTTCCTTTCAAAGAATTCTTGTTAGTGAATTTTTTTTAATTTTATTTTATTTTTTTTTTTTAATTTTTTTTTTTTTTTTTTGATAATTTAGGTACTGTTACATGTATCTGTGCCTTGTAACTAAAAGATCCAAAGTCAATATTTTGATGTTTTGAGTTCTCTTAGGTTTCTTTTCTTACTCTCTTATATTTTGCTGAAAAAGCAAAAGTCTAATTTAACCTAGAACAGCTTTTGAGATGAAAGATAATATATTCGAAAAGCTGAGTTAATTCCAATTTAGTTTCTGATATTTCCTTTGATTTATTTCTATTTAAAGATTTTTTAAATTGCGGTGCGTCTATGTATTCGGAGAAATAATGTACACATATATCTCAGAACATATATTTCGAAAGGGGTGCTGTAGATTTATTGTTGATTTGTTTTCTTTATGAAACCGTTATTTTTATTAAAATTTTTGCATTAATATTTTAACAAATTATGCTATTCTTGTTTAGTCAGCGATATTTAGTGTTTCTTAAAATAGAGCATTGTATTGTATTTAAAATTTTTACCCCACAAACGTAAGTTTATGTCATTTTAATTAGAACTGAATGTCAATTTCTATAATTTGTTCTTATAAAAATCCGGAATGGGTGGAGATCTAAACATTGTACACAGGAATGTAGGGAAATTATAAAAGATCGGTTTAAACAGGGTAAAAGTCATAGAAAAATTGCCCATATTGTTGGGTGCTCAAAGAAAATAATGGAAAATGTAATATAATTTGAGTATAAAGAAGAAAAAAGAGGAAGTAAACCCAAAATTACAGAAGCTTTAAAGAGAAAAATTTTACAGAACTTAAGAAATTATCCGTTCGTGACATCTACTGCCTTAAAAAAAGAATATAATCTCGTCGTAACATGATTTTAAATCAAAAAGTGTAAGAAAAGTTTCATTCCTCGAAAAAATGTATTTAAAAAGTAGGTTTCAGTTTGCCAAAGAACATGTGAACTGGCTTACTAGCAAATGGCGATATATTTTGTGGTCCGATGAGACAAAAATAAATTTATTTAAGACCACCGAACACCGAACATCTTCCTCAATACGCCATGAAACCACTTAAACACAGTGGCGGAAATATTATGGTGTGGGCATTTTTATCGTACAGAAATTGGAACTATAGTACGGATTCAAGAAAGAATGGATGCTGTTTTTTATACAAATTTGCTAAACGAGCTAATGAAACCCTAAGCGCAAACTGAAATGCAGTTCATTGTCTTGCTGAAACACACATCGAAGCGGGCAAGAGATTGGTTTGAAAAAACTGGCCTGCTCAATCGCCAGACTTAAACCCCATTGAGAACCTGTGACGAATAGTTAATGTAGCTCTTAAAGGAAAACAATCAATAAAAAAAGATCTCCTGTGGGCATTGGTAAAAGAAGCGTGGAATAATATTCCAACTGAGTCATGCCAAAAACTCGTAGTCTCTATGCCAAAACGTTGCTGGGCCATTATCAAAAATAAAGGGTATTGCATTAAATATTAAAGTAATTTAGAAATGATTAAAGTTTATTACTTTGCTCATCTGTTGCAATTTTGTTGTTTTTAGATGGTTGAAGTTGATGGCCCACATCTTAAATATGCAATTACAAATGTTTTCCCCATTTAAATATTTTTTTTTACGTTTTTTATCAAAAGATTAATATTATTATTTACTTCTTATGATGCTAAGTTACATAAAAATAAAAACCTAAAACTTTGTTCTGAAGATTCAGTATATCATTTTTTTTTATTTAAAATTTTTAATAGAAGGTGGCTCTATTCTAAAGAACGCCACTGTATATACAAGACAATCATAAAATTATGAGTGTGTTTTTAATAAAATGAGTACTGATTTTTAATTGAATATATTGTCACGTTTTTACCTTTTTTAAAAACGTGTATTTATGAGTTCGTAGATTGTAGTTAAAATAAAATAAATCTTGTGTTCAGTCTTAATTAAAAGTCGTTTATTCACATAGTTTTGTGCACCACTGCTCGTAACCTTTTTACAAGCAACAACAATTTTCTATTCTAAACTATACTAAATTAAAAAAAATGTAAGAATATCAACATTTTGAAGAAGTTTATTGCATCAGTATAATTTTACATCGAAAAGTTCGCTTATTTTAGGAAATGGCACATACAGGAAGACATTTTACTCACTATCACTAATATTATCACTTTCTGCTCCTTCCAGTAATTCTTTACTAAAAAGTTATTCGTGTAAAGTCTTCTGTTTGATTTATATATACCTTTTAATCTTGTAGATCATAATTTTTAAGAGCTGTTTTTGACTGTACAACGAAATCTCTAGATCTGACTGCAGAATCAAATAAGCTGTTAGGTCCTTATTAGTTGAAAGTTCATTAACATTATAAAGCAATTGTTTCCACGTGTTTTATGCACTATTTTTTAGCACAACAAAATAACTTTGTTGTTTTACAAAAAAAAATTAAATAATAATAAATAAAATAAAAATTAAAAACTGAAAATAACTCACAGCACACTTCTTCCCTAAATATTTCACTATCGAGCCAATCACCCAACAACAAAGCTTCAAATGTACTTCTCATACGTGAGTGTTTTTTCCAATTATTGTTGAATTTTACAAGTGTACAAATCATTTCTGCTCCTAAGAATACAATAACAACCTTTGCAAGCGATTTTCGATATATTGTTTAATTTTATTCATCACAGTTCTTGTTATATTTTGTTTTATCTCTACCCAGAGGTTGAAAATATCATGAATCTGAAGGGATGTCGACACCCAAAAACGTACACCAAACAAATTGGGGCATACATATGTCAAAATACATACTTGTGCCAATAATATATAAAAAAATTTGAAAAGCAATTTTTGATATATTTTTAGAATTCACTTCTAAAGTTTGTTTTTGCACACAAAAAAACAATATAAAATCAATATGAAAAAATTTTGATTTTAAATCGTTGTATATTTCTGAGTTGTATAAAGTTGCGTCAAAAAAAGTGTGAAAAAATATTGAATTAAAAAAAAAATAATAATAATAATAGAAAACTTTTTTTGTCATATAAGTATTTAATTTTTTTCCGTAGCACTATAATCTGTGATTCCAATAAGGAACAAAGGATCAAAGCGAACTCCTTTTATCTCACTCTAGCTCAGACTACTTCATATGACTTTATCATCACGTTGACGTTGCCAAGTGTGCAATGGACGGCAAAGTCTTTATGTGTTTCTCAGGTGAATCCAATCAATAACCGCTCTGGCAATTTCATCTTGAGGTTTTCGCATCGTGTGACTAATTCAGTGCCTTTTGCGGTTAAGTATCTCGTTATAAATTGGTCGTTGATCTGTTTAGAGCCAAAATTGAATAAGATGATTAGACAAAATATAAACAGAATACTTCCTAGCAGCGGTTAACCAATACTTAGATGGCATTTATGTTGTTTTGTGTTGAACTCCAAGATTCGCAATCGTACAGAAGAACCGATTTGACGGAAGAATTTAATATGCTGATTTTAGTACATTAAAGAGGTTTCCATGCAAGAAATTGGATATAGAAATACTGGTAAGCCCCGAAATTTAGTAAGCTTTACTTTACCATTACTTTTAATTACTACAACCACCCGCAGGCGTTTCAACGCTACCAAGATAGCAAAATTGTCATATTATATATCAATCTGGCAACTCTAAAAAGACAGAACATTTTAGCTGTGTTACCAGAAAAGAAGATACATAAAAAACAGCGTCATTTTTAAACATTAAATAATTATTTGCATATTTTTGTAAAGTCATTTGTGTATCTTGAATCAATAAAAAGAATATTCAATTAAAACTAACCAGTGTTATTACAAAAATGATTTCACCTCTTCTAGCTCAACACTTTGTTTTTAAATTTGCCATTGTTCAAAGTATTTCAGCCCATCACCCTGCGCTTATGTGTATTTGTTGTAAGACCAGCTTTTGCAACCTCGGCTTCGAAGGATTTAAGTTTAGCTGACATATGGCGGTGATTTGTCGATTGAACTACCTGTTTGCGCGAGTAGCATTACGCACTTTAATATCAAGGATGATTTTAAAGAGCACAGGGGATATAATACATCCTAGACGAAGACCAGTTGCAATCACCCGACATTTAGCATCACTGTAAAGAGCTCGAACAAGCATAATTATCTTCGGTGGAAAACCATAGCAAGCAAATGTAGATCCATTTAAAATTAACGTGAAATTTCATGTTATTTTAATATGACCAGCATATTAATTTGAAATGATTCATAGTTAATTCAACCTGAAATTCTTGTTATTTTATTGTAAGTTTTCATAATGTTGATTCAATAAGAAACTCATATTGTTTCAATATGCGATAATCATGAATTGATTTAACTAGAATTTTAATATTAATTCAACATCTGTTTTGAGCCTATAAGCTTTTTTATAGGCTAGTGCAAAAAAATAAAACAAACTTCTTTTCGCTTTATTCGAAAAGTATAACTTATTTATTTGCTTGCAAAATTCAACAAAATTAAAATATTCTTCAAGAAATAAGCTCGAAAGCGACAGAAAAAAACTTCTGTATTAAGATTATTAATATTTCCATATTTCTGCACCGTTATAATTATAAAATATTAACATTACAATTTTGCCTAGTATTTTTATTGTAAATCCTTTAAGGCAGACAAAAAAATTCCTAGAATAAATGAGTGCAACATCTGCGTGTTCGAACAAAAGATACAAAGACTAGAACATGTTCGCTGTTGATACAAAATTTATAAAGGGTCCGCCAAATAATTTTTTTTTTTTTAGAAAATGCTATAAAAAATCTACTGAATATTTTCTCAAATTTTTTTTTTATTTGAAAGTACAATCCTTCCGGTTAATAATGGAAAATAATTCCATTCAAATGGCTGCCTCGGCTGGCCATGCAGTAGCCTACACGATCAGTCCAATTTTTAAGCACATTTTCGATTGTGTGCAGCTGTATTTCACCAATGGCTTCACGAATATTGTCATTTAAAGCGTCAATTGTCTCTGTCTGGTTGGCGTAACACTTATCTTTGACGGCACCCCACAAATAATAGTGCAACGGTGTGAAATCGCAGCTCCGAGGTTGCCGAACGACATCAGCTCTGCGGCTGATAATGCGATCTTCAAAAACAGGGCGCAAATTATCGAGCGTAGCATCGGCTGTGTGGCACGTAGCGCCGTCCTGTTAAAACCAAATGTTGCTAATATTTTCCTCTTCAATTTTTGTGAACAAAAATTCGTTCAACATGGCCCGATAACGATCGCCATTGACTGTAACGGCCACTCCTTACTCATTTTCGAAGAAAAATGGCCCAATTATGCCTCTGAACCAAAATCCGCACCAAACAGTGACTCATCTGGGGTGTATCGGTTTTTCAATGTATGCATGCGGGTTTTCTGTGCCCCAAATGCGACAATTTTGCTTGTTTACATACCCGCCAAAACAAAATGACCTTCATCTGAAAATATGACATTTTTGGCAAAATCGGCATCTTCTGTAAGTCGATCGCAGGCCCATTTAGCGAAGCGAAAAGCATTGGACACAACCATATTCGTTCAGCGGTAGGATAAATCTAATTATCTGTCGAATCAGACATGAGCTAAGTGTTACCATTCACGAAATAAGCACTGGTTGAAAAAAAAACGTAAGATGGTGGACCCGATATTTGCGCTGCTGCTAGTACAGTGGTTACAACGAACAAAATCTTTATTTATTTATTTATTTTTTTTTTTGTAAAATTTATATTTTTCTAATTGTAAAATCACGTTGAATCAACATAAAACAATAATCTAAAAAAATCATTATTAAAAAATATTGTTTCAATCTTGTTTTGACTGATTTTACAATGATTTCTTTCTGTGTGTATTGAAATATATTAACTTTCTTTCACAATTGCCTCTTAACTAACGGTATTATACATATGATCAATATTTATAAAGAAAACCAGCGTTGCAATTTTAATGAGATATCAGACTTGCATTTTCAATAATTTTTAGTTAGAAAAAAATTTAAATTTTACTCTCATAACCAGATGTAAAAATTCCATGCTATTCTTTAAATTTACTATGTTGCATACAAACTATAACTTTGAGCCCCTATAACTCTCAAAACTACTCAACAGTTTTCATTAAAATTTTGAATATAATCTGTTATTATAATTTTTTACATTTAAGTTTTATCCATTTTTGGCCAAGCTCAACTATTTGCCGCGCTGTCAGGCGAAGTTAGATCGGCTATTAATGTTCTTACTAGCCTGTGTCGCAAGTTTTAGATGTTATACTATAAACACATAGACGACAGCAAGCAACGGGCAGCAAGATGGCGGACGTTCATGTGAGAATGAACATTTTAACGGTAGCACGACAAATACTGATGAAAAACTCAAGCTACATTCTATTTTATTGGGCAGCAGAAATCAAATTAATAACGCCAATACAATACAAAATGTTAAATAAAAACGATTTTAAAAGCATTCGTTTTTAATTAACAGAAAAAACATTACAAAATGAATATTTATTGATTTATTTCACCTTATAATACTAATTATAAATACAAAATTAATATATGCATTGAGTATATTCATATTTATATTTGTAATAAAAAAGTTTTATAGCCTGTGTTCTGCAAGCAGATAGGAACTATGCAAACAACTAGTTAAGAATAATATGTTATGGAAATAATAATTCTTGAAAATGAATATAGAAATAATTGCAATAAAATGTAACTGCATATTCCTAATTAAAAGCTGAATGAATTTTGAAAAAGCCTGTAATAAAAAACCCCAAATAAATAGTTATTCCGCATTTCAAATTCTCAAAAAATATAAACTCTTTGAAAGCTTAATGGTTATTTCGAAAACTTTGTGCGAAAACTTTGGTCAATTGTTTATTGCAAAAAATATAAAATAAAAAGCAAACTAAATAAAAAATTCATGTTTCCTGTTGGATGATTTTAATTATAAGAGTCACACACTCAGTTTAGTTGATACTGTGCTAGCTATTTAAAAATTGACGTAATTTATTTAAACATTTTTTAATAATATGTATATGGCACCACTGAAATCTGTGTCTTTATAACAAACAGCTGTTCATAAAGGGTCCGACCTTAAAGCATGACGTTATTTGTGAGTTAGACCTTAACATCAAGGTTTTTGCATAACTTAGTTTGACATTTCTTTGTTTCAGTGTTTGATAAATTCAAGCATGGAGAGCTACACGTTTGAGCAGCACGTTAAGATTGTTGAAGTTTTTTATGAAAATGGGCATTCAAATTAAAGTACATTTCGTGCACTTCGCGATTTTTTTGGACAGCAAAAACAATCGAACAAATGTGTCTACAATTGGGAGAATTGTGCGCCAATTTTAGCAATTTCGAGTTTGTAGAAAATGTGAAAACACCTGTGCATGCTTGCCCAAATCGTTTGGTGCGGTTTATGGGTTGGCGGCGTTATCGGGCCGTACTTCTTCTTAAATTAGGTCGGCCAAGCAGTTCCGTGAAAGGTGTTCGCTATCGCGAGATGATAACAGTCTTCTTGTGGTTAGAAATGGAGGATATGAGTCTGGACGATATGTGGTTCCAACAGGATGGTGCAACTTGCCACACAGCCAACGAAATAATGGCTCGCGCGAGAAAATAGCCTTGTTATCTCATATCTTGGCAATGTTAATTGGCCACGATCATGTGATTTGGCACCATTGGACTTTTTTCTTTGAGAATATTTAAAAGAAAGAGTGTACGTCAATAAGCCAAGAGCAATACAAGAGCTAAAGGATGAGATAATTCTGAATTCTGTCTCAGATCATTAAAAGTAAGAACCTACGAGTACAGGTATGCCACTAAAGCCGTGGCTAGCATTTGGCCGATATTTCGTTTCACATATAATTGTCATAGATCTTTCTGTTATAATAAAAAATATTGAGATAATTCTCTAAAAACTTGTTGTTTCATTTATAACTAGCGTTTTTGTTGGACCACCTACATTTTGAATTGTTTATTATTGTTTTGGTTTATTGAAGTTGCTAAGTATTTGTTTATGATTTCTATTATTTTAAATAGTGTTGATATATATCAGAAGTATTTGCTGTTACACAATTTACCAAATTTACTTTAATTTTTATTTTTGTTAATATTTCAATGTTTTGTCAGCTGCTTTTGCTTCTACTGCCTTCAAAATATTTATGAAGCCGATAACATTACAGCAAATACTGTTGAGCCGCATTTCCGGTTTACTGCCGTGATGCTTGCTGTCAATCAGTTTATGCTAACAACGACTGCTTTCTTCATTGAAAATAATTTATGTCATTGTAATTTAAAAAAATATATATCTTTTACTTAAATCGAAAACTATAAATTTTCAATGTTTGTATGTATTTCAAACTTTTGTCAGTCTGTCTGTCAGAATTTGTAATCCATAAACTAAATAAATAACTATGTAAGCGTTATTGCTAACTCAATTGTTTTTTTTTTTTTTTTGTTTCTAAAAGTGTTTTTGATAGAAATTTCTTATTTTAATTTAATTATTCTTTATTTTGCTTGTTTTTGAAATGTAAGTGTTTTTATAGAATTTGTAAAATAAGTAAAAAAAGAACAATGTATTTGATAAGTAAAATATTGTGAAAGACGTAGAAACTTCACATCCTTTAATGATTCTTACCAAATGGTACAGCACTATTAGGGCAAACTGAATCAACTGGATGGTTGTCATATATTTCTTCCACCATAAGTACTTTGTATACTGTGGTCCCATGGCAGCCATCAGATAATAGGTATACATCAGAATATGAACAAATGAATTCAAAAATGCGACAATGGTGCCCTGTTCCCCTTTAAATAGAAATTTGAAACGTTAAAAAAGTTTGAGCGACAACATAAAATACAAGGTAAAGTATAGCTTTATTATATTCTTACCTGGCATGTTCTTTAGAAATACCCAAGCATATAGAACCATAACAGAATGATGAAAGACATGCAAGAAACTTATCTGATTATATTTTTTGCGCAGCACAAAAAATAAAGTATCTAATAAATCCAAAAGTTTTGCAATGAAGTAATGCCAACCAGCAGCTAACAATGCCAGGTGTTCTGCACGTGTACGAACAAATTCACAATTAGCATTTTGCAAAGTGTCCTTAATTCGATTAAGACGTATAGCCTGTTGGAAAATTGTTCAATTAACGAAAAATTATTCCTAATAGTTTTCATTAATAAATGGGAATCAAAATTACCTGGTGAAAAATGTATGTATTATATAAAATCTGGAACAAATTGTAGATGAATAATATTTTTTTTAATTGATAAGGTTGGATATTTTGCATAAGTTTTGGTCCAACTTTTAGAACAAATAACAAATAAATAATTACAATAGAGATAATTGGAAATGGACTGCCCATTAAGAACCATTTATCCAATTCCTCGTCTAAAAAAAAAACCAATTAAAATACACTTAAAGAAAAAAGGAAATAAAAATAATGTTACCAATTCCTTTGTCAAACATATGAAGAATGTTTTCAATTTCCATAATGTAGTTTAAAATTGGAACCGATGTCTAAACTGTTTCAGTCTGTAAATAACACTCAAATGTTTTTATTTGTATATTTTGTAGCAATTCTAAAGTATAATTCAATTAAATTATGCAGTTTTTTATAATAAAACAAATTGCACTCATTAATTAAAGAAAGAAAGAAATTTAAAAATGTATACATACCTCATTAAAGTATTTACACTCGTGACGCTTAAGTTATGTGTATCTGACTTTTAGACCTCAAACGTAATTAAAAACTTACATTGAAATAAATATATATATAAAAAATTCAAAATTTTTATAAATATTGACGTCTATATATTCAAATACAGTAAAGGAATTTAGAAAATCAAATAAAGTTTTGTTTAAAATGGGACCTATCATCAAAATCGTAAAATCAAACAAAGCACTTGCAATAATTTAATTGAAAAAAAAAATGATTTAAAACCTCTTTAACATTTTAAACAAATAAAGGGTCCGCTAAATAATTTTTTTTTTTAAATTTCTTTTTTTATTAGAAAGTACAATCCTTCCGGTTAATAATGGAAAATAATTCCATTCAATGGCTGCCTCGGCTGGCCATGCAGTAGCCTACACGATCAGTCCAATTTTTAAGCACATTTTCGATTGTGTGCAGCTGTATTTCACCAATGGCTTCACGAATATTGTCCTTTAAAGCGTCAATTGCCTTTGACTTGTTGGCGTAACACTTATATTTAACGGCTGCCCACAAATAATAGTCCAACGGTGTCAAATCGCAGCTTCGAGGTGGCCAAACGACATCAGCTCTGCGGCTGATAATGCGATCTTCAAAAACAGGGCGCCAAACATCGAGTGTAGCTTCGGCTGTGTGTCACGTAGCGCCGTCCTGTTGAAACCAAATTTTGCTAATATCCTCCTCTTCAATTTTTATGAACAAAAATTCGTTCAACACGGCCGGATAACGATCGCCATTGACTGTAACGGCCACTCTTTGCTCATTTTCGAAGAAAAATGGCCCAATTATGCCTCTGGACCAAAAACCGCACCAAACAGTGACTCGTCTTGGGTATATCGGCTTTTCAATGTATGCGTGTGGGTTTTCTGTGCTCCAAATGCGAGAATTTTGCTTGTTTACATAACCGCCAAGATCAAAATGAGCTTCATCTGAAAAGATGATTTTTTTTTTGGCAAAATCGGCATCTTCTGTAAGTCGATCGTATTCATATTCGTATCATATTCGTATCATAGTCATATTCGTTCAGCGGAAGGATAAAACTAATTATCTGTCAAATCAGACATGAGCTAAGTGTTACCATTCACGAAATAAGCACTAGTTGGAAAAAAAACGTTAGATGGCGGACCCTTTACATATATTAGAAAGAAACAAAATGTTTATTGAATTCGGAATTCATTATCTAACAAACATTTTCGTGATTCTATAAACAGATTGCTTAATAATATTTGTAAATTTCAAACAACAAATTAACAGAAACAAAATGTTTGTTAAGTGTTGAAGTTATTATTGAACAAACTTTTGCTTGATTCTATAAATAAATTCTTTAATTATATTTGTTAATTTGAACCAAAAAATAAATTAAACAAAAAAAATATTTATTAAATTTAGACGTCATTTTTAACAACCTCCTTTTCGATTCTATAAATGTATTATTTGATGTGGACAAACAATTGTATATGGTGGGTACAAGGGAACACTTCCCAAGAAATTCAAAATGGTGATTTTGTAAAATTCAATTTTCTTACATCCGGTAATTTTTACAGACATATCACTATAGAGGCTCTTAAAAAGACCACTCGGACAAACTTTTGTATATAGTGGTATAGGGAATTAATTCCACTTATAAATAGACTCTTGCCTATTATAAATTTTTGGAACCAAAAAAAAAAAAAAAATTTAAATTTGTAAACAAAAAAATTTATAGTTTTTTATATATACTCCTACCTGTTGTTGGGCTTATTAGAAAAAACTAACTAGAAAAAAATATTTTTTTCAAGCAATAACAAATTAAAAAATATTAAAATTAAAAATTTATTATTTTAAAAACTTATTTATTTCAAAAGTGGGATAATGTAAAGTGCCGCCAGTTATTCCTCCTCCAGTGACAAGGTCAACTTTTGATTTGTACTATTTTTCCAGATCAAAAGGTTCGATGTTGTGTTTCTGGTTTAAAATTGAAATCGGTTTCCGAGTAATCGTTATCGTTATTCAAAATTACAGCGGGTTTTAATCGATTTATTGATATCGTTTTATGTTTGCCATTAAACTTTATATCATACGTTTTTTCGATTTTTGATATAACTTGAAATGGTCCTTTATAAGGAGGTTGAAGAGATGCAACGGTATCATCGCAAACAAAAACAAATGATGCTGGGCTCAGTTCTGTCGGCACATAAACCTGAGCTTGACCATGTCTTACTACCTTTTTAGCTTTTATATTTTCCATGTCTTCTTTAAGCTGCTGAACCCATTCATAACTAAAGTTTATTATTTTTTTTTACTTTCCAAAAATTCACCGGGTAACGTCGATTTTATGCCATATATTGATCCAGCTGGAGATACTTCCGAATTATGGTTAATAGCCTAATATAACAATTGGAAAAACATCTAGCCAAGGAGACCTTAAATGACACATTATTGCTGACTTAAGCGTTCGATGTCATCTTTCAACCTGATCATTATTTTGAGGATGATAGGTGGTCTCTTCGACCGCTTAATATGAAATGTAATTAATACTTATTGAAATACAAGCGACAAACGTGAAAAGCCAATATGTTTTAAGAAAACGCAATTCGTCTGTGAAACAGAATTAAAGACTGTCGCTGTAATAGTTTTTTTTAGATATAGGATTTGCTTTGTATGCTCTGCCCCTGATTAAATACGAACCACATTTTTCAAATAAGTCAGTTTCATACGAAAGTAATCGGGGCAAAGTTTTATGACTGTCTGATATATGTAGTTCTTGAGATATGCGATTATTAATATTTGGTTTTTATGGGGGGTACATCTCCTCATGACCCTATCGAAAACAAATTGCATTGGCGTTTCTATAGTACGAATAAAAAAATTTTTACTATTCGATAATACGAATAACGGTTTTTTATTAAAGAATATGTTTGTTTTTCTATACATGAATGGAATTTTTGTTACATTTTATAGTTTTTTTTTTAGTTTGTTTTTTGTTTTCTTTGTTTTTTTGCGGTCTACAAACAAATGCGTAGTAGTCATTTGGTATGAAATTTTATAGAGGTAAGAAGTGTCTTGTCCCGTGGTTTTCGTTTGAACCATAAAAAATGTTTAGAGTGAAAGAAGCAAAAAAGAAGCAAATTTCTTTACAAAATAACATAAAAATTATAGAAGATTGTGAGAGTGGAAAATCTCTTTATGAAATCTCTTGCAAATATGGATTATCTAAATCAACCATTTGCACTATAAAAAAGCAGAAGGCGAAGCTTTTATCTGAAGCAGGCTCAATTAAATCCCGTTACCGAATAGTTCCTGGAAAAAAATGTAAGACGAGCTATACAAATGGTTTTTATGCCAAAGAAGTTCTTATGTTCCCGTAGGGAGTACTCAATTAAAATGTAAGGCTCTGAAATTGCATAAAAAGTTTTATGACGGCGACTTTTTAGCCAGTGATGGCTGGTTCACCAAATTTAAAAAACGCTATGGAATAAGATTACTCAAAGAATCTGGCGAAAAGCCTTCTTCTGCTAAGGAACTTGTAGCTCCATTTATTAATAAATTAGCTAATGTTATTAAGGAGCATGGCCTTACATTTGAAGCCGTTTTTAATGCAGATGAATCCGGACTTTATTGGAAAATGTTGCCGGACAAAACGTATGTGCATAAAGATGACAATTCTGCACCAGGCAGAAAACTCTCAAAGGAGAGAATTACATTTCTAATTTGTGCGAATGCTGAGGGAACAAAAAAGATTAAACCTTTTGTGATTGGAAAGGCGCAAAATCAAGATCTTTTAGAGACAAAAATTTGCTTATGGAAACTCAAAATCGGCTTGGATGAATGCCACTCTTTTTAAACATTGGTTTTTTGAAATTTTTATTCCAGAGGTGATTTGATTTTAAATTTAGATTTTTGACGAGTTTCTCTACTTATAAAAAATTACAGGTACAAAGT
The DNA here is from genome assembly GCA_023159175.1 of Wohlfahrtia magnifica. Taxonomy (NCBI): domain Eukaryota; kingdom Metazoa; phylum Arthropoda; class Insecta; order Diptera; family Sarcophagidae; genus Wohlfahrtia; species Wohlfahrtia magnifica. The sequence goes on from JAKWBJ010000541.1 coordinate 5,784,121, forward strand.
TTTCTGAAAGCTAAACATCTTCCTAGAAAAGCTCTTCTCTTGCTGGATAATGCTCCAAGTCACCCACTTACAGAAGAATTGGTGCACGAAACTAAAGACGGAAAAATTTGGGTTATGTACATGCCACCTAATGTAATACACTGATTCAACCGATGGACCAGAATCCAATAAGACACTTAAAGCTTAATTACCGTAGTAGTTTGCTATCTAAAATTACGGCCTCATCGGAAGATTTTGATACATCACTCAAAAAGATAAATTTATTTGAAGCAGTATCTTTAGTAGCATTATCATGGGAAAAGCTATCTAGTAATTTGCTAAAAAAGAAGCTAGAAAAATATTTTAGGTGATAACGATTTTGATGATGAAGACGATCTTCCCCTTTCTGTCTTACGAGATGGCGAAGAAATGTGCACAATCAATCATTGCTTAAATTTACTAAATGAAAATTTTGCCAATTCTAATACTTTTACTTTTGAGGATCTGCATGATTGGAAAACCGATAACTTAAATGAAGAAACTGAACAGGATAACGATAGCGATGACGATCAAATTTTGAATCCTGTGAACTCATTGCCAAAGGTTAAACATGAGGATGTAATTAAATGTTTGGACGCACGCATTCTGTGGGCTGTTGAGAACAACATTGGAACTTCCCAAACACTTTTATTTAGATTACTTCAAGAAAAGGAAGTAGAAATTAAACTTCAAAACAAAACACGCCAATGTTTAATGACTGATTTTTTTTAACAAGAAGTTTTTATGCTTTAAGCAATTATTTACAGTACAAATGTATGAATTAACAAGTATTAATTTAATCTGAATTTTTTATTTTTATTTATTTTTGTTTTTTCGTTTAAAATAAAAATCAATTGAAATTAAATTATGTGTTTTATTGCATAAAAAGGGGGGGTGAGTGTCCAATAGTACGAATTTCCCAGTACTACGAAAGGGCCTGACATTATATAATTCGTATTATTGGACGTCCACTGTACTTTGACATTTATGCTATGAATATTCAATCTAGATATACAAATAACATGTTTTTGGCATCAAGGGACATATTTTGAAGGTATAAACCAGTGGTGCGCATAAAGAGAGAAACACTCAAAATAATAAATACACTGAAGTTAAAAGGCTGTAAAGAAATAGGTATTCATACAAAGTATAAACATGCATAAATTTATGTAGCTTATTATTAACACTTCTCGGTGTACAAAGACAAATTTTTGCTCTCTTCAAAATCTCTTTGAAATTAAGAAAACACAAAAACATGCGCTACACCCCTTCTTCATTGACGACTAACACACAACTGTTTCTCACACATATGTTTTTTGTTGTAATTATGATTGCCGTTTGGAATAATGAAAACAAAGCGTATGAATTTTTTTTTTAATACAAGATTACAATTTCTTAATGTTTTTATAGAAAAATAAAACAAAAACAATTTTCCAGGAATTATAAAAGCAATATCAATAGATACTGTATGATATTAAATTGAAAAGCTATGTAATAAAGATTAGCGATACAGTTGATTTTAGCACATTTCAGGAAAAATTTTGGAATGATTGTAATATTCATGAAGAGAATTAAAAAACAGCCGAAAAACTTCGTACTCTGAACACATTGGATGAGCGTCGCTGGTATAAACCCTTACCCAAAAGAAAAAGCCATCTTTTAGTTAGACGGCGATCCAAGCCAGACCGCTAAAATTGTCAAAGAATGGCTGTTGAAACAGAAATTTAAGGTAAATTTGTGATCACCGTAAAGCCCTAACACCAATCCAATGAGAAATTTTTTGACAATAGAAAAAAAACGCCTGGAAAAATATAATTGAACTTCAAGGAACATGTTCAAGCTATGTCAACGAATACATATAATATTAATGGGACCAGTTTTCTATTACGTTTTTGGAAAATATTCTTCAAAAAGCCGCAAAAAAGGGTTCCTAAGATTTCTATTTAGACGTAAAGTGCAAAACTAAGTGTATGCGGATTCTTTTATTTCATTATCATTATCCTTTCCTTATTTTTAAAGGACTTAGCAATGAACACACACATATGTATGTATTTATGTAAATGCTTGAAGTTTTATTTTATTTGATTAAGTATTAAAGATTTTATAGGAACTTTTCCGTTCAACTTCAAAACATACTCTTGGTTTTTCACTCTACTGTATGTATATAAATTTATACACCCACTTTATCATAATCGGCCCAATTTTCGAAACATTGTCTTTTAAAACGAATTTTTTTCTAAAAAATTTTTTTATTTACGCACAATAAAATATTTTTCTTTTAGTGATGTATATACATCAAATCAACACAACTACACAAAGCTCGTTATTCGGGTATTTATTATTCCGCCAATAAAATTATCTTAATTTTTTACGACTTAAAGAATTTTTGCAATAAATATGTATAAAGAAAGTTTAAATATAAAAAGGTAATGAAAACTGAAATATATTTATTAAAAAAATATGATTTTATATTAAATTCATAAAAAAAAATTTTTTTTTTGGTACGGCTAATATGTGTGGCATTCGTTTTCTTGTATCGCCGACGCAAACAAATCATGGTATTACCAGCATGAAAACTTAAAATGAAGTAAAGCAATCATTAGCTAATGTAGGGTGTTTGCATACGTTTTTTTTAACAAATGTTTGTTAAGCTTAAAATGTGGTGTAACAAATGTGCACTACAAGTCTACTTTTACTTTTTTTTGCATATGACCGTATGTGTGTATAACCATATATTTGCAGATGTTAATTAAGCCCTACGAATATGGAACATTCAGACTGTATGGAATTCTTTTTAAATTTTTACAAAGCCAGTGCTGCTTGCTATAAAAAAAAACTGTAAAAAACGACTACAGTCGATCTTCTATTACTTGAATTTTCTATAAGTTGAAGCACATCTCGTGGCAACAGCATCTTGGAGAGAAATTCTATCAGGTTTTGCGTCTTTAACTTGAACTTCCATAACATGAACTTCTCCATAACTTGAAGAAACGCAGTAGTACAACGTTTCTATAATTTGAATTTTTTCAAACAAATCTTCTTTTATGCTGACAAAAATTACCGACTTAGCCGCTAATAGTGAATACATGTTCTTTTCTACTTAATGTTCTATAAAAATACGCAACATTTTATGCACAATTACATTACATTGCCAACACTGAAATTTATGCATACATAAGCCAGTACTATTATGTTTATATTTCGGTAAAGTCCCTTAATAAAACGCACAAATGTTTATGTTTCTTTAATTTCTTTGAGCTAATTAAAAATAACGAATAAACAATATTGGCAGTGGATCAAGGAAAAAAAGACGTGGCAGAAAAATATGGCATTTTAGCTAGTATTTGGTCTATGATTTTAAAAAACAGGGAAAAAAATATTAAATTTTGTTGAATCAGGAACATCAAACGAAAAAAGCAAGAGAATAAAAAAACCAAGATATGATATTATAGACAAAGCCCTATTTAAGTGGTTTACGGCAACAAGAGACCGCAATATGCCGATATCTGGAGGAATATTAAAAGGCAAAGCCATGGAGTATGCAAAGGAACTCAAGGTGGCAAGCAATGGTTGGCTGGATAAATGGAAGATAAGGTATGCAAAGGTAATGTAAGGCAAAAAATTAGATGTTAAGTAGTCATGTACATACATATGCTATTTGTTGTTTTTCGACATGGTGTTTGTTACAAAAAAGCTTGTGGTGAAAGCAGTGATGTTTCCGAGGAATACTGCCAAAAATGGAAAACCGATGTTTTACCTTCTTTGTTGGAAAAGTACAATGAAAATTACATTTTCAATGCAGATGAGAATGGGCTGTTTTACAAATGTCTTCCTGACAAAATACTAACATTCAGAAATGAAAAATGTCATGAAGGAAACAGATATTATTGTTAAATATGTCGTCGAATCAGAACCGCATTCCGGAGAAATAGTAGATAGCGATGGGAACGAAGTTGACGAAACAGTTAGACAATTGTCCAGACAAGTTATAAACGATTCATTTAAGATTTTAAATGTATTCTTAATTACAAATGAAAACGCAAAAGATGACCACTACAAAGCACTATACAAAGTAGAGTCAAATGTGAACAAATTCAGTAAAAAATTACTTAGTTTTTAGTAAATAAATATATAGTACCTTTGCAAATTTACAAATATTTAGCTTAAAGTTATTTGGTGATAAATAAAAACTAATTGATATTAAAAGTAGTTGTTGTTTATTTAATTCAGAACATTTTTAAATTTAATTCCCAAAGTTGAAGTTTCAATAAGTTAAGGATTTTTTCTGAATAATGGTGGTTCAATTTATAGAAGTTACCACTGAATTTTAAAAAGCGTAAAATTTTTAATATGAAAATTATTACAATTTGAAGCGACTTAAGCGTATATAATATTTTTGTATATTTGTCAACATTGTTGTTACAAAACTGAAACTCAAATAAAAATTTAATAGAATCCGTAAAACAATTTATAGAAATTTAATAACGTTTTTGAACAAGTCAATTGTTTGAAAGTGGTTCAGCAATAATTTTGTCTGTGTATGAAACTTTTGCACATGAATTAATGGATAAATTTAATAAAATTTGCTTAACGTTGAGGATATCTTATATCGATTTAAATGAGAACTGATTGAACTTCCCTCCAATTTAAAATTTAGATGGACTACTTAACAGACATATGTATGTATGTACATATTGTTACGTTTTAACTTTTTTTAAACGTTTGAGTTCTTTTTAGTTGCGTAGAATAAAATAAATGAAGCGTGTTTATTGTTTTCACAGTCCTTTTTTTTCAAAATTATCTTCACACACAATGTCCTACTTATTACTAAGAACTAAGAAGAATTACGTAGCTTTTGTAGTTAATTAACATTAGTTTTGAATGTTCTAGTACATTCCACTATTCAGTTGCCGTTAAGATTTGAATTACATATCTGACTTATAGCGGTATTATTAGCACTGTTTCAATAAATACAGCCTTGGTAAGGTGATTGTAGCCTTGAATAACTTCCATAATAATATTAGGTTTTAACCCTTTTAAAAAGTTTGAGTTCGCTTAAATTTCATTAAGATAAAATAAACTCCACTTTTGTTGTTGTTTTACAGTTGCCTTTTATTTACTGCATTATAACATTTATACACTTTATCTTAATACAGCAAATTGATATTCGCTTATACAACACTTTTTATGAACAGACTTTTCTTTGACAGCCAAATGATAACTAACTCACTAACGGCAATGCGTCATCTTTTATAGCATTTCATTATTAGTTTCGAATGTTCTACTACAGACTCCAATCTGCGATTTATCTAAATGTGTTAATTCAAATGGTGTAAAATTATATTACACAAAAAAGGAATCGAACTGGCAACAGATATGCAGATGGTATTAAGCCTTGACACAAGCCAATAAATTTTATAGCTAAAATCTCATAACAAGTCCCTGATGTGGTGAATTTTATCTTCAGCATTTTCATCTTCGTTACAACATTTACAGATTTATGTATTGTATGTTTATTGGTGCATCTTTTTAGATGTTTTCATTTTTGTAACAAAATTAGTTTTATATTTCGGTTTTATATTTTATTATTTTGGTGTTTTACAAACTTTGTACACTTTGTTAACTTATTTATAATGGATTTGTGTTTTCGATTACAGTATGTCAAGGGCTTGGACTTGCAAAAATTCTCCAGATTTGTTTTGCTACATCTCAAATTAAGAATGCTTATGAACAATACTTTGGACTTCCTATCGATGAAAGAAATAAATATTGGCTTCACAAATATGTTATAATACTCTTGCAAGAGTTTTAAGAGGTTGGCTTGACGGCAATAGTAAGAAACCAATGATGTGCAATGGACCACAAAATCGCGAACATGATTGTTATTTCTGCATGGATATAAGAGAAAATACAAGCACAAAATCACATATCCGAACATTTCATCTGCCCGACGACCCGTTCTTCGAAACAATAATGTCTCTTTACAAATACATACATACTTATGTGTATAAATTTTTTCCTACCAGATATTTCCTCTCATTATTTTTGTGTGTTGCCTAATAATGTATTACACATTTTTTGTGAAAGTTAGGTACCTGCCGTTATGGGTAATTTTACTTTCAGCATATCTGCCTTTCATTAAAATGCTTAAATGTAAAATTTATATTCTAAGAATTTTGTTAAAACTTTTTGGAAATAAAAGAAAACAAATTTCCACTGATTTTGCAAGAAAAAATTTTGTTAAGCTAAACTAATGTGTTAAACTTGTTCTGATAAACTCTTGTAGCCAATTCCTACTAAGATGTTCAATTACAATCGATTCTGGGCTACGCGCAGGTATTCTCGTAAGTTTGAACCTTTTCATTACCCGATGTTTGCTTGGGATCGTTGCCTTGGTAGAATTTCGTATGTCAAATTTTATATGTTACAAATTCAAAATATAGCGATTAAAGAGAACGGTAGAACATAACGTAAAATTACACACAAATTACATATGGAGCTAATTACACACAGGCTACACACTCAATGTAAATTACAAACAATATGTGTAATTATGCACAAGATGGCAATGTGTTGATTTAATAAAAATAAAATGATGCACTCAAACCGTTCTCTGTCCCACATTTGGAATTCTTTAAAGTTTAGAAAATGTAAACCCTTTTAATAGCTACCTGCGATAAAATATTATCTTTTGTTCGCTATTACTGAATAATTAGCAATTCTCTTAAAAAAAGGCGGTAAATTATTTTTACAAACTACCTGGAACAATTTTAGAAAATTAACCGCTCAATCATATCGAAATCAAACGAGCATTGTTTCAGTTTCAGTCAACTTTTTAACGTATTCCATAAATTCATTTTAATGTTGACAGTGAAAGTGATAGAGTTTCATACAAGCGAACTATTTAACAACTGATTTAATTTATTTTTTAAATTTTTAAGAGATATAATACGAGTATGTAAGTATAAGTCTGTTTTAATTTTAAACGTGGTTTTATTAAAAAAAATAATAATTTTTTCTAAAATTGTGCTCCGATTTTCGTTGTGTTGTTGGTATGAAAACTGTTTTTTTTCCAACTCGAAGTCCGTATTCGAGTCTTAATTGGTCTGTAATTTTCCAATTAACAGCATTATTTTAAATTTTTCGCTTTCAACAACAACAATTTTCTATTCACTTAGAATAAAAATTTGCTTATGATCTAAAATCAAAAAATTTAAAATAATGTTGTTAATTGGAAAATTGGTTTGTAACAATTCTGTAATTGTGCAGCAATAATGCAACGTATCGCCTAAGTGATTTAGCAAATAAGTCCCTAAGCAAACATTTTTAGGGGCTTATTTTGTAAATCATTTAGCTAACGCGTTGCGTTATTTCGACGTATCGTATATACATATATGTATGCATGTTTATTGAAAGTACAGCAGTGCCCAAAATTTTTTTGGATTAAACAAAATCGTTGAAGAACCAAAAACTAAATCGATCAGAATTGCAAATACAGGAATCAAACCCATTCCGATCAAAATGCATGACAAAACAAAAATTTAATTTATTGTATGTATATGTATGTAAATGACTTACCCGATATACTCCAGTGGTGTAAAATAGTGCTATATACGGACGATACTCTTATATTTAATGAATCGAAATCACAAGAAAAGTGCCATAGAGACTTAATATGTGACATTAATATTGTGAATAATTAATTGAAAATGAATAAACTTAAAATTAACGAAAGCAAACGAAAAAAATGGAAATAAACATGGACAACAACTCACGGCTGTATTAAAAAAAATAAATAAAAATAAAACTGAAATAATATTCTATGTACGAGTACCTACTTTGAGAAAAATTCATAAAAATATTATTCAATATTAAATAAGCAAATTTTAAAGTTGGTTGGACCGTACTTTAAAGCTTTTTTAAAAACATTATTGTGAAAAAAACATATAATCTTAAGTTTAACCAAATTTTTAAAATAATGGACTTGCTTTATTGATAAAAATAAATAATCGGACAGAACAATTTCAAACATAATAATATATTTGTTAAGGAAACAATCAAAGCATCATAGAACTAAAGCTTAAAAATTTAAAGCGAAGCGTCAATTCTCCACATCACATAAAAACTATTAACAATACCACAAACTTGTTCTCGCAGTTTCAAGATGATGCTAGAGGCCTTCGGGACCAAATCACGATGAACAGGGTTTGCTTAAAACTTGCTCTCGTTTTCCTGGACACTGTGGAATAGATAGTACTGAGACAGCGAATGTGTTAGCTAGAAAAGGTTCCATTACACCATACATATATTGGCCCGAAAACCAAATGTGCAGCACCACTGACTCCATCCTCAATCTAGGCAAGGGTTGCGAAAATTCCATATGCTTGGAAGACTGGTATGCTCAAAGGGGACTCCGCCACTCTAGATCAGCGATCAATCCGCAATTTGGGCTTCGTGTTGAGGTCCTTAAATTTTGCTAAGATAGACTTGAAGCTCTTAACGGAGTTTCTTATATGCCACTAAGAGCGCATCTGAAGAGGATGGCGGTCACAGATGTAGATGTTTGTAGACTGTGCTCACAAGCATCAGAGACAGCCTAGCACGTATTGATGGTACTTGATAGGCTTAGAGAGAAATGTTTAGGTAGACATAGGGTCTTACTGGGTCACATATTCATTATTATGGTTTCAGATCTGCTTATGCATTAGGAAGGCAGTAGATCTGCTGAACAAGCTAAAGACCGGAAAGGCATAATAGATCCTATGGGTCACAGTGTCCTGCAATAGTGTCTGAGCGGTATAATGAAAATGATGATAATAATAATGCTCCCGTTATGACTTCTGTTGAAGAAGAAGTAAAAGAAGTCAAAACAATTAAGATGGAACCTATGTACTTTAAAATTAAAAAATTGAAAGTGACCTTACGGAATATTATTCTTAAATAAGAACAGCATTTATTCCTAAATTCAAATTTTATTTGTTTAGCTATGCAGTTATTTTACAACGGCTAAAATTAGTTATAGTGGCAAGATAGAGCGCAGGACCCATTGCTTTCGCATTTTATTTTTAAAAGAAAATAGCGAATT